>BSDZ01000112.1:0-572500 GCA_030268105.1 Volvox africanus
CCATCCGCCCTCCCCTCCCCTCCCCCTTCCCATCCGCCCTCCCCTCCCTCCCCCTTCCCATCCGCCCTCCCCTCCCTCCCCCTTCCCATCCGCCCTCCCCTCCCTCCCCCTTCCCATCCGCCCTCCCCTCCCCTCCCCCTTCCCATCCGCCCTCCCCTCCCCTCCCCCTTCCCATCCGCCCTCCCCTCCCTCCCCCTTCCCATCCGCCCTCCCCTCCCCTCCCCCTTCCCATCCGCCCTCCCCTCCCCTCCCCCTTCCCATCCGCCCTCCCCTCCCCTCCCCCTTCCCATCCGCCCTCCCCTCCCTCCCCCTTCCCATCCGCCCTCCCCTCCCTCCCCCTTCCCATCCGCCCTCCCCTCCCCTCCCCCTTCCCATCCGCCCTCCCCTCCCTCCCCCTTCCCATCCGCCCTCCCCTCCCCTCCCCCTTCCCATCCGCCCTCCCCTCCCCTCCCCCTTCCCATCCGCCCTCCCCTCCCTCCCCCTTCCCATCCGCCCTCCCCTCCCTCCCCCTTCCCATCCGCCCTCCCCTCCCCTCCCCCTTCCCATCCGCCCTCCCCTCCCTCCCCCTTCCCATCCGCCCTCCCCTCCCCTCCCCCTTCCCATCCGCCCTCCCCTCCCTCCCCCTTCCCATCCGCCCTCCCCTCCCCTCCCCCTTCCCATCCGCCCTCCCCTCCCCTCCCCCTTCCCATCCGCCCTCCCCTCCCTCCCCCTTCCCATCCGCCCTCCCCTCCCCTCCCCCTTCCCATCCGCCCTCCCCTCCCTCCCCCTTCCCATCCGCCCTCCCCTCCCCTCCCCCTTCCCATCCGCCCTCCCCTCCCCTCCCCCTTCCCATCCGCCCTCCCCTCCCCTCCCCCTTCCCATCCGCCCTCCCCTCCCCTCCCCCTTCCCATCCGCCCTCCCCTCCCCTCCCCCTTCCCATCCGCCCTCCCCTCCCCTCCCCCTTCCCATCCGCCCTCCCCTCCCCTCCCCCTTCCCATCCGCCCTCCCCTCCCTCCCCCTTCCCATCCGCCCTCCCCTCCCCTCCCCCTTCCCATCCGCCCTCCCCTCCCCTCCCCCTTCCCATCCGCCCTCCCCTCCCCTCCCCCTTCCCATCCGCCCTCCCCTCCCTCCCCCTTCCCATCCGCCCTCCCCTCCCCTCCCCCTTCCCATCCGCCCTCCCCTCCCTCCCCCTTCCCATCCGCCCTCCCCTCCCTCCCCCTTCCCATCCGCCCTCCCCTCCCCTCCCCCTTCCCATCCGCCCTCCCCTCCCTCCCCCTTCCCATCCGCCCTCCCCTCCCCTCCCCCTTCCCATCCGCCCTCCCCTCCCCTCCCCCTTCCCATCCGCCCTCCCCTCCCCTCCCCCTTCCCATCCGCCCTCCCCTCCCTCCCCCTTCCCATCCGCCCTCCCCTCCCTCCCCCTTCCCATCCGCCCTCCCCTCCCCTCCCCCTTCCCATCCGCCCTCCCCTCCCCTCCCCCTTCCCATCCGCCCTCCCCTCCCCTCCCCCTTCCCATCCGCCCTCCCCTCCCCTCCCCCTTCCCATCCGCCCTCCCCTCCCTCCCCCTTCCCATCCGCCCTCCCCTCCCTCCCCCTTCCCATCCGCCCTCCCCTCCCTCCCCCTTCCCATCCGCCCTCCCCTCCCTCCCCTTCCCATCCGCCCTCCCCTCCCCTCCCCCTTCCCATCCGCCCTCCCCTCCCCTCCCCCTTCCCATCCGCCCTCCCCTCCCCTCCCCCTTCCCATCCGCCCTCCCCTCCCCTCCCCCTTCCCATCCGCCCTCCCCTCCCCTCCCCCTTCCCATCCGCCCTCCCCTCCCCTCCCCCTTCCCATCCGCCCTCCCCTCCCTCCCCCTTCCCATCCGCCCTCCCCTCCCCTCCCCCTTCCCATCCGCCCTCCCCTCCCTCCCCCTTCCCATCCGCCCTCCCCTCCCCTCCCCCTTCCCATCCGCCCTCCCCTCCCCTCCCCCTTCCCATCCGCCCTCCCCTCCCTCCCCCTTCCCATCCGCCCTCCCCTCCCCTCCCCCTTCCCATCCGCCCTCCCCTCCCCTCCCCCTTCCCATCCGCCCTCCCCTCCCCTCCCCCTTCCCATCCGCCCTCCCCTCCCCTCCCCCTTCCCATCCGCCCTCCCCTCCCCTCCCCCTTCCCATCCGCCCTCCCCTCCCCTCCCCCTTCCCATCCGCCCTCCCCTCCCTCCCCCTTCCCATCCGCCCTCCCCTCCCCTCCCCCTTCCCATCCGCCCTCCCCTCCCCTCCCCCTTCCCATCCGCCCTCCCCTCCCCTCCCCCTTCCCATCCGCCCTCCCCTCCCTCCCCCTTCCCATCCGCCCTCCCCTCCCTCCCCCTTCCCATCCGCCCTCCCCTCTCTCCCCCTTCCCATCCGCCCTCCCCTCCCCTCCCCCTTCCCATCCGCCCTCCCCTCCCCTCCCCCTTCCCATCCGCCCTCCCCTCCCCTCCCCCTTCCCATCCGCCCTCCCCTCCCTCCTCGCTGCTCTCTCCCCGGGTCAGGTCCGGGACTGCCTTCAGGTTCAGTGGCTGGACTCTGCGCACCCGGAGCTGGGCTGGGACTACCTCTACCTCACCGAGAAGGACTTCGGCCGGCTGGTCAGGGAGACCCCTCCAGGGGCGCCCCCGGTGCTGCGGGCGGAGGTGGGCAGCTGGGGCAGGAGGAGGGGGAGGGGAGGGGTAAGGGTGTCCATGTTGTCTCTCTCCTCTCCTTCCCGAGACGTATTTATGTTGGGGCTGGTCATGCAGTAGGGGTATTTTCTGCTGAGTACGATATAGGGCCCTCGATACCCGTCGCCCGCCGACGCCCTTCCGTTAGCCCAAGTTCTCATGGCCACCTGTCCCTCCCAATCCCTCTCTCCCTCCCAATCGTTCCCTCCCTCCCTTACTCCCTTCCCCCTTAAACACACACACGCATACACCCCACAGCCCGTCCGTGCGGCCGACGGCACCCTGCACTTCGCCGTCCGTGACGTGGTGGGCGTGGAGGACGGCATCGGTGTGGAATGTTTGTCCGGCAGCGCCGCCATCGCCTCTGCCTTCTGCCGAGCCTGGCGAGAGGGGTACACGCTGACCCTGGTTTCGGGGCGGACCGTCGGCATTGGCGCCTACCTGGCTCGCCTGGGGCGGCGCTGCGTGCAGAGGACGGACCAACCCATTGTGCTCACCGGGTATGCGGCGCTCAATAAGCTCCTGGGACGGCAGGTGCGGCATGATGCGTGCCGTGTGCTGCGTGCCGTGTGCTGCGTGCCGTATGCTGCGTGCCGTGTGCTGCGTGCTGTGTGCTACGTGCGGCAAGCTGCGCGCGGTATGCTGTGTCCTGCGGGAGGGGTAGGGATGAGTAGGGGGCCTACACGGGAGGGGAGCGGAGTCGCTGTTCCCGAGCGATATCGGAGATGGGCGATAATATGAGGTGGATACGGGGTGAAAGGCGGTTACATACACATCAGGGCTGTCGCCGTAACGCCATAAAGGTCGTTGTCTGCGCGACCGGGGGGGGGGGGTTAGGGAGGAAAGGGGGACGGCACCTTGGGTTGGGAAACCATGTAAGAGGCTGGCGGGAAGTCTGCACGGACACAGGCCTCTGAAATGGAGGGTTGTCTGTCCGGGTGTCCGGGTGTCCGGGTGTCCGGATGTCCGGGTTTGCGAGGTGACGGGTTCTAATGGGGACGGGTTAACTTCCTGGGCCTCCAGCAACCCGCAGCCTCGCCGTTTGCCCTTCCTGCTTCGCTCCGTCCGCTGTCCCCGAGCAGCTCCATCTCCCTTACAATTTGAGGCCAGCCGGTATTCGACCATCACGAGTGGTCGTGGTACTTCTCAGCAACAGCACCAGGACTCGTCCATTCCCCTTCCCCCCTTCCCCCTTTCTCCCTTTCCCCCCTTTCCCGCTCCCCTCTCCTCAGGTATACACCAGTCACATGCAGCTGGGTGGCCCACGGGTCATGGGCGTAAACGGAGTCTCACATCACGTCGTGGCGGATGATCTGGAGGGCGTACGTACTGTACTGCAGCTGCTGTCGTACGCTCCGACGCAGCTGGGCGCGCCTCCGCCCGAGTTGACTTCCTCCGACCCCACCAACCGGCTCATCGGGTACTGCCCCAAACCCGGAGAGAAGCTCGACCCCCGGGCGGCCATCGCGGGTGCGTGTGTGTGTGCGTGTGTGTTTTCCAGCTTCCGGCTTCCCCTATTCAGTTTCCGTGTCACTCCCCTCGTTCGCCCGGTAACCCTCCCTTCCCTGCTGTGCTGTTTCTCTCTTTCCCCTCGTCGCCCTGTTCAGGACGCGAAGCGCCCCCCGCTCCCGCCGCCACTGACACCGGCTCGTCTATCTGTCCCGATTCCTCTGCCTCTGCCTCCGCCTCCGCCTCCTCCTCCGCGAGCTCCCCTGCTGGCTGGCAGTCGGGTCTGTTCGACCGGGGCAGTTGGCTGGAGAGCCAGGCTGGCTGGGCCCGCACCGTCGTTACGGGTCGGGCTCGTCTGGGGGGCCTGGCTGTGGGCGTGATAGCGGTGGAGTCGCAGACGGTCGTGCGGCAGCAACCGGCGGATCCGGGGATGCCGGACTCGTGTGAGAGTGTTATTCCTCAAGCAGGCCAGGTAAGGGGGAGGGGGGAGGGGGAAGGGGGAAGGGGGGAGGGGCTTGAGGAGGGGCTAGAGGAGATTGAGACTGCGGGGGGAAGGCTGCGGACGTCCTGGAGTCAGGGAAGACAGGAGAAAACGGAGAGAAGGGGGAGGTGTGTGTGTGTAAATGTGTGTTATGTGTACGTTTGTGTATGTATATGCGTGTGTGTCGCATCGTGTCAATGCACCTGGGGCTACGGGCTCACTTCGTTTCGTTTCCCCCCTCCCCCTTCCATCTCGCCATATTCACACAATCCTCCGTCCCCCGAATTATCCCCCGGCCCCCCCCGCCCCGGTCAGGTTTGGTTCCCCGACAGCGCCGACAAGACCGCCGCCGCCATGGAGGAGTTTGACTCAGAGGGTCTGCCGCTCTTCATCCTGGCGAATTGGAGGGGGTTCAGCGGCGGCATGCGGGACCTGTTCGACGGAGTGCTGCAGGTGCGGATGGGTTGGGGAGGGGGTTGTGTGTGTGTGCGTTTGTGTGTGTATGTGTTTGTGTGTGTGTGTGTGTGTTTGTGTGTGTAATTGTGTGTGTGTGTTTTTGCGCGCGCATGTATGTGTGTGTGTGTTGAGGGGTGGGGGGGTTAGGGTGACAGTACCACACTTGTGCCATGTGGCAACAGGTTTTGGACGGGAGATGCGGGGCGGATGAGGGAGGAAGTGGAGGAGTAAGTGTATGTGTGTATTTGTATGTGGAAGGGTTGGGGGAAGTGGCGGAGATGCCGGACTGTGCGGTTTGCTACAGGTACACGTTTTGGCGAACTGCAAAAAGTGGTCGTGCGGATTGGGGAGTCATGTCAAAAGATTCTGGATCTGGATCTGGATTTGGATCCGGGGCAGTGCTGCTAGTGTGAAAGGCGTAGGAGCGGCGGCGGCCTCCCCACTGGGGAGCCGCCTTCAGGGTGTCAGTTTGGGGGGGGGTTAGGGATGGGGCCCAAACACGTCGGTGTTGACTAGCAGGGAGAGTCTCTGTAACGGAAAGTCGGTTAATGCTGTTAACCCGTTTGAGGTACCAACTTGCAGGCACTACCCCTAATTGGCAACTAATACGTCGATCGCCCCTTAGGTTGTACGGTACTACGGGCGAGTCCCTCACACCCGCCCACCTACCTCTTTGTGGCTCTGGCCCCGCCCCCCCCCTCCCCAGGCCGGCAGCCTCATCGTGGAGCGACTCCGCACGTACCGCCATCCCGTGTTCGTGTACATTCCTGCGGGGGCAGAACTGAGGTGCGGATGAGGGAGCAGGGAGAGGGTGTCCGGGGAGCGGGGAAAGCCCGGGAGGATTACCTTTTTCTTACCTTAATTCTCCTTATAATTACTTGATAACTAACTTGATTAGCTTAATAATTTTTAGCTTATTGAATTTTACCCTGTTTTTATTTAATTTAATTTCATCTATGATTTTATTGTTTTTCTTATTTTTCCTTGTTTTAATATATTTATTTTGTTTAGTTTATCGCTGGCCGCCCGCCATCCTGGGGTGCCGGCCTGTTCGGGGACACTCAGCTGGAGTGTTAGCTTGCTGTTGCTGCACCTGTCCCTGATTGTCAAAATGTTTCTCCTTGACGGATTCGCGTTGGTGGTTTCGCCTTCTGCTTCCACCAGCAGTCACAGTCAGCTTCTGATTCCAGGCTCCCGGGTGCGGTGTTGCTTTCCCTGAGCAGGGGCGGCGCATGGGTGGTGGTGGATAGCCAAATCAACGCGGCCTCGGTGGAGGTCTTCGCGGACCCCTCCGCGCGCGGCGGGGTGCTGGAGCCGGAGGGCGTGTGTGAGATCAAGTTCCGCACACCCGACCTGATCAAGATGATGCACCGGTAGGCGGGAACAACCGGCGATAGAGGGTTGGGGTGGCGTGGGGGTGGAGGTAGTCTCAGTGCTATTCGGGCTGTCGACTTGGACGCGCGGATCAGGGGCCTGTGGCCCTAGGTGCTGGGGTCAAAAGATCGATCGGTCCCGAGCGCCAGGAAAGAAAGTGGGACTTAGCCTACTTCCAAGTCCTGAACCTGTAAATAGGCACACGAGGGCCGCTGCGCCCTGCCCGCCGCCGCCCCGTGATTCCTCTGCGCCCTGCCGCCACCGCCCCGTGATTCCTCTGCGCCCTGCCCGCCGCCGCCCCGTGATTCCTCTGCGCCCTGCCCGCCGTCGCCCCGTGATTCCTCTGCGCCCTGCCGCCACCGCACCGCGATTCCTCTGCGCCCTGCCCGCCGCCGCCCCGTGATTCCTCTGCGCCCTGCCGCCGCCGCCCCGTGATTCCTCTGCGCCCTGCCCGCCGCCGCCCCGTGATTCCTCTGCGCCCTGCCCGCCGTCGCCCCGTGATTCCTCTGCGCCCTGCCCGCCGCCGCCCCGTGATTCCTCTGCGCCCTGCCCGCAGCATCGACCCGGTCATCTCGGCTGCGCGCTCGCGAGGTGCGGGCGTCACTGACCCCACCATCCGGGCCAGGGAGAGGGAGCTGCTGCCCACATACACCCGCATCGCCCGAGCTTTCGCCGACATGCACGACACGCCCGTCCGCATGGCCGCCAAGGGCGTACTGTCCGCCATCGTGCCCTGGCCCTCGGCCCGCGCCTTCTTCTCCGCTCGTCTACGCCGCCGTCTGAAAGAGCGAGACCTGCTGCACCATGTGCTCGTCACCGACCCCTCCCTCACGCAACACCGCGCACAGCAGCTGCTTCGAAGCTGGCACGAAGCCGCGGAGGCGGCCGCGGCTGCAATGGCCACCGCCGCTGGCGGACCGCTATCCCCGACTGCGCATCAGCTGGAGCAGCTGGAAGCTGGAGCTCGCTACCGCGGCCGCAGCGGCAGCGGTAGCAATGCTGCGGCTGCAGTGCTGGCAGAGGCGCCGCTAGGGCCTGTGGCGCTAGCGTCGGCAGCTGGCGCTGGCGCTGGCGCTGGCGCTGGCGCTGGCGCTGCGGCTTCTTCGGCGGTGGAGGGGGCCGCGTTGGAGGCGCTGGCGCAGGCGGAGGCGGCAAGGCTGGTGGAGTGCGGCGGCGGCGGCTCGGAGGACTGCGCAGCTCGAGATCGGGATTTCGTGGCCTGGGCGGAGAGCCGGGGGGGCAGGGACCTGGTGGCAGCGGAGCTAAGGTCCATGCGGCGGAGTGTAGCGGCGGATATGGTGACGCAGGTGGGGTGTTGCCGGCTGCAGAGGCGGGTGGGAGTAGAGTCGGGGGCTGAGAGCCCGACCAAGTCGCAGGGGAGAGGTTTAGGAAGGGGGCCGTGCCTGGACCACGTGCGAACCCTTGGTGACGATCTGTTGCGCACCGTTTTGACGGGAACCCATGCGCGCCGATCCCACGCCTTGCCCCACGACCCCACGACACGGCACACACGCACACTGACACACACAATAGTACCCACCTGAAGAGTGGCTGGGGAGATGAGCATATGGTTGTGGAACCTCTACCCCAAGCTACGCTTCCCTCACTGTCCTCGCTGTCCTCGCTGTCCTCACTTACACCCTCCTGCCAGTTTCCCCGTCACCCACTCTTTACTCCCCTCCGTTGGGTCCCTTTCCCCACATGCGCCAGGTTCTGGGCACTGACGACGGCAAGGACGGACTGCTGCATGCGCTGCAGGCGGCCTGCCAGAGGGACGGCACCCTGGCTATGCAGTTGAGGTTGCTGCTGCAGTCCCTAGCAGTAGGCACAGGGGCCCCGGGCGGGGTCGGCACCTTGCAGGCGCTGGGGGGTATCTCAGGGCCGCAGCCGGGGACCCTGGGCTACCATGGCGGGGCCCATGGCCCGGTGGCAGGGCAGGGGCGGGGAGTGCATCCTTTGTTACTGTGAATTTTCAGCGTGGAGCTGCTTGTAATCAAATATTTGGAACATTTAATCAAAATAGATACTGCCTTCTTAAGGTTGGAAGAGTTAACGTGTAAGAGAGGCTGGAAGGAACTGTGGCTCCGTTTGGCAATTAGTTGGTGATGATGGAGCGGAGTGCCCGTTATTCGGGGGGAGAAGTGCTGCGCCTTGCGTTCCGTTTGCGCCTTTTTGTGGCTTCGCGTGTATTTTGTGTTCTTCTGGGTGCAGGGCATGGGCTGTTTCCTTGCACACTCCGGACGGCACCGCTGATGCTTGACGGAGGTGGAGGTGGAGGTGGAGGTGGAGGTGGAGGTGGAGGTGGAGGTGGAGGTGGAGGTGGAGGTGGAGGTGGAGGTGGAGGTGGAGGTGGAGGTGGAGGTGGAGGAAGAGGAAGTTGCTAAGATGGCAGAACAACTTTTACCTGTACTCTGTTGTCGGCACCGCAGCCGCCCACCTGGTTGATTACCTGATTAATTATCGAAGGGGCGTACCAGGGGTCGGTGGTCCCTCCGCTAGTGGGAAAAAATGGAAATGGACGTGGGACGGTGGAATGGGGCAGACGGAGGTGGTCGGATGAGGCGCCGTTCCCTGTTGTGGCCGCATCTTCCGTTGCTCCACGGAGGTTGCTCGTGCGCTGGGTTGCTCTATACGTTGCAATGGCTGGAATGTTCCGATTCTGAATGTATGCCTGGGTTTGCAAACCTCGTGTGCCTAGTTGCTACAAAGGGATTTGCCTAAGTATAGCGTGGTGACGGAGAATGCCTACGCGTGATTGAAAGCGATACGACAGCCGTACAGATGCGGATTGAATTGCAGCCCGACACGAATAGAGTATAAAAATGAGCAGCGCTTTGAAGTTGCGAAGTGGTCAGCAGGAAGCTGGAAACTCGTCCGTCTTCTGGAGATCGCAGGTTACAAAGATGAAATTAACGGTAAAATGGACAACCCGGTGTTTTACTTGTCTTTAACTAGCTCATGATGGGAAACGGCACTTCCGTCACGGATGTGTGTGTAACATCTACCTGGTCATATACACATCTAGACCCAATGCCAATCGTATTGCACATCATGAATTTTGACAAGGATACGGGTGTTTCTCAGACCAGTCATATGAAAAAGGTTTCGTACTCTTGTAAATAAGAAGCTGTAATTCACAAGACGTTTGCCAAAAGGGAAAGAACAGGGCACGACAATCCAGAGATTCAAAACGACATGTTCCTGCAGGAGCGCTGTAGGTTACACCTCCAGACAGAGTGTCTTGAACTTTCCCTAAGTACCGGGACAGGAGAGCCGTTGGGATATCAGTATATCTGTGACATTACATGGAAGAGACATACCGAGTTAATGGAGACTGTCCTAGTAACGGCGTTGTAGTTCCTTAGCTCCGGAACCCAGATGTTCTGGTCGTTAGATTAACAGAGTGTATCAAAACCAGCATCGGAGTAATTACATGCAAAATATACCACGTGACTAATGCAGGCTCCTCAAATAAGGTTATAGTTGTGGCTTTCCATGTAAGGTACTACGTCAATTCAACGGCAACTAAACTGTATATGATCGGTTTTTTGCATCGGTGAAGCACCGCTCAACTGACATACTTGAGAGTTACCATTTTGCTCATGTAGCTCATGTTTAGATACGTTTCGTGGAATGTATATTTCGGTCTACTTGCCGTTGAACTTGCAATCCAAGAGCCTTCGGGGCTTCGTTTTATCTTGTGATGTCGTTAAATCTTGCGTGCTGTAGGGAACGGACTTGATGATTGCTGGCCATACTGTACGCCATTGGCATATTCTACGCCATGTTATACGCTATTCCGCCAACATCAGGCTCTGTGTTGAGAATAAAACCAGTACGAATAGGCCCCCGTACTGAATGATTTATATTAAGGTAAACGTGAACATCGTAGGCCATAACCATATAATTCTTAATAATCTTAAACAATTAGTTAGCCATAATTGTGCATCGATGCGATTAAACTCTGGTTACAGATTCATCACAAAAGGCTACGCCGTAGCATTTTAATGGCTACAACAGCATAAACGCGTGGTTTTGGGATTTGCAAAATGCTGCTGCATACGTCTCGGCTTGTCGTGTTTTCCAGACGTTCGCTTCCTGACTACTTCGGTTCTTCATAACTTTCCTGATTGGTAACATGCAATATTGGTAACATGCAATAAGTGGACCTGACTGGCCGGCGCTGCCGTAGTATTGCTTCCTAGTCGGATGCTAGGGCCTCAAGACCTGAAGTCGCGAGACTTCGACTTCGCATGTACCCTCATGTACCCTCATGTACAATGTACTTAAGGTTTGCAGCCACATCGCATAGGTCACGTCCAACCAGCAAGTAATGCTCACGTTATTGAGCTGGCTATAATACGTTTTTCGCATTTGGTGCTCGGGTGTGTCGAATAGGGTCGAATCTCAAGTGCTTGGGCCCTCCAGCGCCCCTCCGCAGCTACGAATTGTTTCCTGCACACGCTCTCGACCTCGCCCAAAAACCTTCCCTGCAGATCTGAGTTGCTGGTTCTCAATGATAAGGATAACTTTATGGGAAGGCGCAGTCCCTGAATATTAGAACCTTGATTCCGCGTGCTCCATTCAGACCATCGGACTATTGATGTGAGAAGAACTGGGCCGTATTGAAGTACCCGGCTTGCCCATCTTGCCGACCTTTGCCAGGCCTTGCAAATTTCCCGTACGTCGCTACCAAGGCGCTCTGCAGAGATAAGAGTGATCGATAGTGACGTCCTTGACTTTCCTTGCCCTTTATTGCGGGACACTGCTAGAGTGTCTCCCTACAAAGGCGGCTTCAGAACCGCTGGTAAAAGATGCCAAAGCCTGTATTCGCGTGTTGTTCCGTCCCTTTCAGTCATATAAGGAAGTAAAACAAGGCCGTACAAGCCGTGTCAGCTGACATGGAAGCTCAATACTTCTCTATTTTCGTATGGAGGAACACTAGGGCAGGCGCGCAACGATCTGTTCCAAGCCTTGAAATGTAGCCGGACGAGAATAAATGGACGAAGCTATTCATAATAGTTATTCAATGCAAAATGGATTTCAATTCTAAAAATAATGTTATTTTACCAAGTCTTTTGGTGTATGTATCGCTTGATGATCCTCATAAGCGTTAATAATTGTCTTAGTAGCGGCAGTTACATTAACCGTGCGTGGTCAGCACTCATGCAATCATGCATTAGCCCGGGATTGTAAGGCGACATTAGTATGTTAAACTATAACTATTGTTATTTGGTCTTTCGGGAATGTCGGCGAGGGCGGCGGTACATATTCGCTTATGCAAGGATGTTCGAAAGCCGATTACGAGGAGGCGATCTCGATCTCTGTCAATGTGATTCCGTTGCAATAGGCAGGCTTCTCAAATAGGTATATTATTTCGTACTTATTTGCATCATTATTGGACATTGGGTCGAATGTTCATGCTTTACATCCACTGCTCCAGGAGGGTGTGTCGGAGCACGAGAGGAGGCTTGCGCTCCCAATACGCAGCGCTGCGTGCATGGCGAATACTAAAATTAACAGTACAATAGAACTTGATTTTCATTATACAAACGCCACGCGCTAAGGTACCAAATCCCAAACGGCTGATCCTTCGGACGCGGCGATTGCATCTAGAGTCCTCGCAGGGGCCGCTAGAAAGATGTTCATTGCTCAATAAGTTCGGTAACTGTTTCATTTCACAGCTTGAGGTTGTTTGCCGGACCGGCAGGAAACGTGGACCGTCTCTAGAGAATCCCAGGCATTACCTTTCACGGGGCTGTAATATGTATTGCTGTACTTGGTAATTGCAAATGGTATGTTCTGCCAAGCAGGTTGACGGCTAGGCGGATGTGGGTTGAGAAGTCCAACTGAGGGATTGCAATTTTGTTGAAGCAGTATGGACCTTCTTGAAATCTGGGGGACAAGGTTGACAATAAAGGTTAAACAATCCTGAACAGTTATCCCGGTGCGTGCATGCTTTTGCCAGGCTGCCATGTTGTCCTGCCTGAACCGCGCCAAGTACGCCTACGACTCGTTCCTGCCGTTGCCCTTCCCCTTTAACTTGCGCAGGGCATGGGCGATCTAGAACATCTTGTTGATGTCTGTATCCAGGAGCTTCAAATTAATGAACAATTATATCTTGTGGATACTGCGGACATACACGAGCTTCTAAGACTGGAAGGTGGGTGCGCTGCATGCCGAAAACCGATTTGAAGTGACAACGCCTCAAAATATTCCAATCATGGGGACATCCAATTCTAGTATTAAAGTTCACATTTATCCTCGGTTGGTACTGTACTTTTTGTTCGCTTGACGGTTTGCTTTGACCTGCGCCCTGCAAAATGAACAATATGTCGCTATGTCCAGTTTTCCGCTACTTCTCCGCCCATCGCAGTGTTATTCTCCAAATCTAATTTGAATCAAAATCTAGGGCAAATCCTAGCTGGATGTCCGGTCACCTTGTTGGAAGGCTTGCTGGGGCGCGGGTTCGCGGTGCAATCACAAGCACATACAAATTCCGTCGCCATGGCTCAGCCCCAACAACTTCAAGCCCCAAAAAATCGCGCTGAAACGAAGGATTTTCTACATCGGGAAACGCTGTCCCCTGATAAGAATCCGCTCGGGCAGCAGCCATCCACAGTGCCAGCGGAGCATTACGATCCCGCTGGAACCCATCAACCCGAGGAGCTGAAGTCAGCTGCCGGGAAGCCCTCTGCATTTGTTGGCAGGACGCCGGTCCTCGTCGTTACACCAAGAGCTCCCCCGAAGCCACTCCTCCCGGGAGGCCCGTGCGAAAACCCGGCAAGTCGATTGTGCCTTCCGGCGAGTGGCTATGAGGACAGCACTACCATGGGCGTGCTGTGAACGTGCTGCTTTGTGCCGTGACACGTTTGTGTGTGATTCTCTCTGACTGAGCCTGATAGCATGAAACGTAAGCACCTAATATTCCATTCTCTCTTTCATTTCTTGGTGACTAAACCCGTCCGGCCAACTTCTAAATGGTGGTTGCAGTTCTGCGGAGTGGTAGAGGCACCCCAATGGCGACGAATTGACAAAAAGTTGGTGTGCAATCGGTGCGGCATGTATTGGCACCGCCACGCCCAGTTCCCCGACGCGTCCTACTTTGTAAGTGTCAATAGGGCGCATCACTTTCACGGAGGTCGTACAGCCAATGGAATGTGCAGTGCGGCAACTGACACTCTTCTTTTGGGTTTCTGTGCTCTGTTTTATTTCCACATTCTCGGGTGACGATTTTCTGTGGAATTCGGGCTGATGGCTTCCACCGGGCATAATTCATTGCCCGCCGCGCTCACCTAATGTTTGGATACCTGAAGTAGGATAATATAGTACGCGTTGCAGTCCCTTACATCTTACTTACCTCACATGGAGATGTCCACTCTGTCCTGCCCGCCCCTCGACTGCATGGCAGAGCGGGCTCGCTAGCAAGCAGGCGGTCCGCCATATCGTGGTGATGCACCGCAGCCGCCAAGGGGCCTCTCCTTCTGGCTCCTCACCGCCCGCCCCACAGCCGCAACAGCAGGAGCTGCAAGAGCAGGATAAGGCGCCTGCTGGGAACCGGCCGAACAATCAGTTTGCAGCTCAGCAGGCACAGACACAGCACAAGGAGCCAGCGCGTGACATTGCAATGGCCACGCCGGCAAGGAGCCCTGAAACCGATTCCCGTGGCAGTGCCACCAGCACAGCCACCGTCAATAACGCAGCACAGGGCGCTGGAAGTCTGTTAGCCGGCGGACTGAGCAGCAGCAGCAACCAGAAGAAGAACGACAAGGAAAGCAGCGGTGAGAACCAGGACAACGCTAAGAACATCAGCGACAATGGCACAGCTGGTGGTGGAGTGCGGATGTCGGGGGCCTCCCTGGACCAGGACGTCATCCTCAAGGTGCTCACTAAGCAATGGGGCCAGCTGGATGCGTCCACGGTGTGGCGGGTCCACTTGATGCTGGAGCAGCTGCAACAAGAGCTACACCAGCACCAGCAGCTTCAGCTTCTGCAGCAGCAGCTACTTCAGCATTTGCAGCAGCATAAGCTGATACAATCAAGCAGGGATAAATTGGAAACGCGTTCAGGGCCGCCGCCGGGCCCTGCCGCAGTGGGCGGCCCGTCTGCTGAAGCCGTCGTGCGGACGCAGGTTGTGGTGCGGGAAGGAGAGCAAGCAGTGATGTGCGCTGACTTAGCAGATGCCGCGGGCGGCAGGTGGCCCACCCCAGCGCCGACACAGTGGCCGCCATCGCAACAGCGTCAGCAACGCAATGGTGGAAGCTCCGGAGCAGCGGCATCAATGGTGGGTGCGGGTGTGACGGACGTTGGCCACAGTCTCAGTGAGTCTCTACAGAGTCATGTTGTTCGAAGACGGCAAGGGCCTGGCTCTGCGCAACCACTGACATCGCTATCTCCGCGCGGTGGCCAACCGGCAGCCAACCAGCCTGCTCAGCAGGTTGCGAATGGGGCTTCGGCCGGCGGCGGTGGCAGCAGTGCGACGCAGTGGGAATCTGGTGGTGGCGCAGTGGTGGTTGCAACACTGGGTCGTTCGGGCCAGGATGTGGCCTCGGGGCCTGCACCGGCCGCCGTGTGTTCAGGTGTTCAAGGGGAGGGTAGTCAGGGGCGCTTGTCCCGAAGTGTACCGGCGCGAACGGGAGTTGAGGGTTGCTCTGAGCAGCGGCCCCCGAAGCGTGCGAGGGGAGCTGGACAGACACAGATATCGCCTCGGCGATCAGCACCACATGAGCTTCTGCTGCCGCCCCTGCTGGCTTCGGTGGTGCAACACAACAAAGCAGTCCGGGCTGCTCAAGAGCAGCAACGAGCACAACAGGAACAGCAGCAGCAACATGCCCATGCTGGCCATTACCAACAACAACAGAAGCAGAGGAAGCAGCGTTCGGAGGCATCCTTCGGCGCCGCGAGTGGGGCCGGGCCCGGTAGTTCACTTCTGGAGACCATTGCCCAAGTCGCGCAGCAGCAGCAGCAGCAGCAGCAGCAGCAGCAGCAGCAGCAGCAGCAGCGAACACAGACACTTTATCACCACCACCAGCAGCAACAGCAGCAGCAGCAGCGGCCTGAGCAGTACCAAAAGCGGCGGCAGGCTAGCGAGGATGAGGACGCCGACGGCAGGGATGAGGGCATGGACTGGTCTTATGGTAACATTCGCAGCTATGACGCACCACCCCTCACTGGTGGCAGCCTTAGGGCAGGTGGCAGCGGCGGTATCCTGATGCGCGACCTGCAGCACCGCGCCCTTTTGATACAGCAACAGCGCTCCAGCGGAAGCAGGCACGGCAGAGCCGGCGTGTCGGATGGCCCGGGTCAGCGGGGTATCGCGTCTGTGGGAGCCTCAGGACAGCAAGGTAACAGTGCCACAGGGTGTGCCGGGGTGTCACGTGGTGCTTTGTACAACATCACCGGCGACCCATACGATGTTGGACGCTCGCACGTGCAAGGGCTGCCGTACAAGGCGGCCGCCGGCGTCAGGGTGGCGACGCGCGGTGCGCTGGCCCCACCGTCCACGGGCCCGGACGGTGTTACGCAGCAAGGCCTTGATGCTGCCGGGATGGGTCCCTATGGGTCGTACGTGAATAACATCCTGATGGACGTGCTCCTCTCTCGGGGCGGCTCTGCGAAGGCAAAGGTCGTTCAGCAGCTCCAGCAGCAGTTGCAGGCGCAAGGGTTGCCAATAGAGGCCCTTCCTCATACCTATGCGCCCGCTGGGGTGCTGGGCGGGGTGCGGCAGACGTCTGGAGCCGGCTCGGGGCTGGTCATGATGCCAGTCCTGGACCTGGGGAAACCGCCCACCGCGCTGGCCTTCTAGGTCGCGTCTTCGCGACGTGGCGGCAGTAGTCGTTGTGCTCGGTCAATGTTGAGGTGACTGCCTACCGCGTCTGCTGCTCCCGCCGCTGCTGTTGATCGCCACAGAGGGCACCAGAGAGAGGCCTGAGTGACACCAGGGGCGGTGGCGGATTGCAGGGGCAGCGGATTGCAACGTTTGAGTCCTGCTGGAGATAGTCTTCATTACTTCAGTCTTTCTATGAAGTCGTGTCCGTCTGTTTGAGGGCAATTGTGTGTGTGCAGCATACGTTCTTTTTGCTTTAAAATCTTTATTGGTGATTGCGGGGTCGAGGAAGGGTCTAAGAGTGACGGCCTAACACTGTTTACAGTGCAGTGCAATGCAGTTGCACTGTCAGATCTGCCGTGCAGGATGTGTTTACAACCGGCTAAGTATCGCCCTGTCGCCGCCACGACTGCCATTGAGCTCATTGAGTTCTGGCGGCCTCAACGGCGGGTTTTTGCTCAGCTCCATTCGGCCCAGATTTCATATGTCTTAGGTAATACTTGCTTTAGGTATTCTTCCGCTATGTTTTGCGCTGGTCTTCGGTTTTTCAATGTTCCTCGCCAGCGACTGTACGTAGCGATGATAATCCGTCCCGTATTGCGGATAAAACCCCAAAGGACTTCCCTGTCGCAATCTGAATGGTGTTTGACTTTGTGGTTTTTGCGGCTTTTGTGGCATATTCTCTACAGCGGAACTGGGTGCCTTGCCGGGGGTAATGTGTTGCAGTGGTAGCCCCGAGAGACAGACAGAGACAGAGGGGAGCGCACGCGAGAGAGAGAAAAACAGAGCGTGGGCACCAATGTTATAGATGGTTTCGTAGTATCAGTGCGCGTTCCGTGTGGTCGCTATCATCTGCCATGTGCCGGACATTGCTTCCACAGACTTGAAGTCGGTATTAATTGGTTACAAGGACGTAGCTCCTCGTCGCCCTGCCTGTACATTATTGTTTGTTGAGGACTGAACAGTCGCGCTTGTAAAGGGGTGTGCTCGAGGACTGCCCTGCTCGGGTTAGCTCCCCTTCATAGTGGTCACAGTACTGCGGACGTTTCCCTGGTGCCACGGCAGGCTACAAGCGAAGGGCCATTCTGTCAACATTGACGATTAAAAACTCGCCCAACCTCAATTGGCCCCGCGAAATGCGTGTTGAGATGTTGGTAGCTTTTAAAAAATTAAGAACAATTAACGATTGTGTCGGACGAGTTTGGGTTTCTATCGCCACATCGATCTGCTGTCCGTCTGTGCGTTTTTGGTTTGGGGAGGGAATGTGCGTATGTGTACTAGGTTGTCAGTGTGATGGCGGTGATGGTGATTTGACGAGGTTCGGTGAATCCCTCTTTACCGAGGAGTGAATGACCGGAACACGGATCCGTCGTTTTTCACATCCCACTTGGAGCAGAGGTAAGCTCGCTACTCCTACTCGGTGCATTGCAATGCATTGTGTGACCCTCGAAGTTTTTGCGGTACCCGTCCGTAGCCACCAGCGACCACCAGGAGCATTTACAGGGGGAAAATGGACACTCTGTGTTTCGTTGCCTCCTTCCTATATGCGACCAATGTGCGCAGCGGGCTTTTGGCCTTGGGCCCTCTGCTGCGCTACACCTGCAGCTTTGCTCGGCTCTCAAGCTGGCGGGTTGATGGGCAGTTGTTGGCTTAAACGGTCTGTTTGCCCCAGTTTTTTTTCTGGCCCCGGAAAAGGATATCATCACCCGAAGTTATGACCTGGCGCCGACAGCTCGCGGGGACAGACCCCCTGGCCGCTACCTGCGATATGACTGGCATCAGGTTTGGGTGACCGGTTTGAGGGGGGGCATTGCTTGTTGGCCGTAATGGTTTGCGGCTGTTTTAGCTACTCCTTATAAGAGGTCACCTCCACTGTGCAATAGAGCTCCGGAGGCTGGTGTCGTCTTTGTAATTGTGTCTTGAAAGTTGGTCCCTTGAAAGAGGGAGGCGGCGAACATTTAGCAGCGATAGCAAGGGAAGCTTGCAGTTGACTTATCTTCCCAATGGTCGTGCATTGATTGGAAAAGGACTGCGATGGATCCATTCACAATAGTGGTCCTGTTGCGCTGATGCGTGGTTGCTATTGAACAAAAATAGTCAGATGCGGTGCAGTTCCCCGCAGTTAGCGGTTTGAAGTGCGCTTGTCCGGAAGCACGACCGTCCCGACGCGCAGCTGGGCTGCTTGTTCTGGTCAAATCCATCAGGTTGGTGTTCCGATCTGCCCGATTTACTCGGGATGTTTTGTCTCCCGTTGCCTGCCGTGATGGGTCATGATGGGTAAAGCATGAATATGTAAAATCCTATCTGTGGCATTGGCTAGCCCCTGCTGCTGCGACTTGCGCAGTCGTTGGTATGTGTTCAATTCTTGGCTGGGGTCGTTCTGTCCTAATCTGCTCTTACACAGGTCATCATCGATAGGTGTGAATGGGGGGAGGCGCTGGTGCAGCGCGCCTAGCAGTCTCACAGCGCGGCGCGCATTGCTCGTTCCGCATTTGTAAATGACTGTCATTCCCGTTGCCCTAGCGCGGCGTCCATCAAGAGCACATGCGCGAACAGCGTTTTGATTACGAAGATGGCGCCCCGCGCTTGGGGCAAATGTGACAAGACGACAAGACGATGAGGGGGCCTTATGACCCTGCAGCATTAGGGCTTTCCGCTTTCATCGAATGTCGGGATCTGAACGAAGCATCCTTCGGAGGCGAAATGCGGCACAATTCTTCATCGTCTTGGCAACTTACAACACCCAAGTACCAGGAGCGCTCACCAAATATGCCCCTTCTTTCAAATGATACCACCGTTTGTCACCACATAGAATTTTTCTTCCACTGTCGAATGTCCACCACCTGGCTCTTAACAATGTTGTATTCGCCACCACTGTGTCGCTGAGTCTCGGCAGATACTGAACTAGTGCCGTGCAAAAGCGACTGGTCCTCGTCATCAAGCCGCGCGCTGTTCACGCCATTCGATCAGCCCCGGGTGCAAACGGTGTCTCGCCCTGTACCCCTAAACACCACGACACAGCATGCTGGTGCTGCTGCTACTGGTGCTATAGCTACTGATGCTGATCCTCCTCCCGCTGCTGCTGCTGTGATTGCTGTTGCTGCTGCTGCTACTGATGCTTCTGCTCCTGCTCCTGCTGCTGCTGCTAGCTGCTGGGCACAGACACAGCATTATCACAATCCCCACAGCATTTACAAAGCACGCAGGCTGCGACGCCCTCCTGGAGCACCTGCAGCTGCATTGGCCCACATGGCCTGTAGCATTGTGTTCACCTGGTTGCTGACTACTTGCTGCGCCACCTTGCCCGCTGCCTCCCCTAGCACCCCACTGGTCACCATATCCTGAGCCATATTGCCCATGAACTGCCCGACACGCGTCTGCGTCAAGAGGGAGCCGGAGCTCATGCCGCCATCAGCGGCGCTCCCCATGACGGCAGCCATCAAGGGCCCCTGCGGCACTGCTGCGGCCCCATCTGCACCGTCGCGATCGCTGTCGCGATTCTGTAGCAGACTTCCGGAAAACGGCAATCCAAGGCCCCCGCTACCGCGGCCCCCGGCAGCGCTGGAGCCGTCCCGGCCGCCGGCCCCCAGGCTAGCGGCCAAGACGCCGCCGCCGCCGCCGCCGCCGCCAAGGGCATTATTAGCGAGGCCTGCGCCGGACAGAAGAGCTCCGAAACCGCGGGAGCTGCCCATCAGTGTTCCCCCTTGGGCGGGTCCCAGTTCACAGGGACACGTTTGGGAGCACCACTGGGTGACCTGAGGATAGGATTTTAGGGTTGGGCGGCGATGACGAGAAGACATCGGCACATGGGGAGCGTGGACACGGCCGCACCTACGAGGCTATATTGTCGGGAACTTAAGTTCGTCGGGAACGTCTTGCCAGACGAACGTTTTCCCGCTGGCCGCATGGCCGCAGCTGTATTGTATGGTACCTTACGACGGAGGGCTTCTACAGAAGATGCCAGGAAGTTTGGGACAGGCGGCCTCTGTGACAGCGGAGGGGTTCTACCGAGGGGATATTGGAGGGGCCGATGGATGGATGGCATGAATCGGGCATCTTCACATTCCGCAGGGTGCGGGTTTATCACCGGGTACTTCCCAGCCAGACCCCACGACGTGACTGCGGCTTTGGCGTTACGTCGCCGATGATGTAGGGCTCGTTGCCCTTCCATCATTGGCGGCCCCTTCCCTTTCCGTCCTTTCCTTCCCTTTGCCCAGGGGCCAGGGAGTCGTCCACAGCTGTAAACCCCTTCCAAGTCCGCTTATAACCATCACCTCCTACCTAACTGCTATTATCAGCCCACCTGCTTATTGACCCAGTCAACATCCATCGTGGCTGGGGCCTTGCAGTCCCCGCGGCGGGCGATTGCGGCGCAGTTACAGAAGGCTGCACAACAATGGGATGCATAGCGCATGAAGGGTGGGTATACGTGCGTGTCAGGGCAACCCAGAGGTTAGGTACGGCAGCAAGCACGTATGGCGGCAGCAGCAGCAGCAGCAAAAGCAGCAGCAAGTGGATGAAGACACCCGATTTTGTTGAAAAGTAAAGTTTGGGCCACAGGCCCAAGAGGCAGGGACCTCTCATGTGGCTCATGGCAGCTCGCATTCAGAGGAGGCAGGTTTAGGGAGGCAGGACCGGTGACAGGATGCATTTAGTATTGGATAAATGTAGAACATTCGAGCGACGGGGTGGTGCGGTTCCCGCGAGAATCTGCCGCGCAGCCTCTGCACGTTGCGAAGGACCCGACCAGTTGCATTGTAGTAGTACACCGACCAGCTCTTCCTGTAGCCTACATAGCCTGTAATGCTAATTGGTAAAGCACTTCCGCAATATTAATGGGACCTCTTCTTCCTGGTTTCCACCCAGATGGTAGAGACGACCACCCGGGTGTACCTCCGCGATTAGGTGCGCAGCCTTCGAGCGACCGACACGTCCAGCCATTCTGCGCCGCGGCGCTGGCGCCCACCTCGGCCGTCACTGAGGCCGCCTGTCCCAAACCCCGCGCCACAGAGGCGGGAGTGACGCTGAAGCGGTACTTAGCACCGCTGAGCAACTCAGTCACATTGGCGCATGCGCCCCGGGAAATCTTGCCGTCGGAAGAAGTCCGGAAGTCGGGGCTGTCAATCAGCGAGGTCGACACCCTAAGGACCCGGTGCGGAGTGTGCGTGGCGAGGAGCGAGGGCCCAGATAGATGACTTACTCCAGGACAGGTCGAAATCGACAGACAGACAAACAACATCCAAATGAAAGCAGGTTTACAAAATGAGTTGGGCTTCATCTTTTGGAGAGGCAGGATTAAGAATCTGCGAACCCGACCATATATGATATGACATTTGGACCTATCCAAACGTGATTGTTATCACCCAAGGTTCACAGATGAAAGAGAAGATCACCAGTTATATGAAATACATTTTGAATACCTAAAAAGTTTCAAAGGAACAGGTCATTCAAGATCCTAACTTAAGTTTTCATTTGTTATGCTTGGTTGTTGCTAAGGCTTTCGGAAAACCTTCCCCCAAAACAGCAGCAGCAAAACATTCGCCACATGCCTGTACTGATCGACGCACGCGTCATTGTCCACGCCGTCCCAGCACAGCCGCGCCCAGCCATCACCCGTTTGCACCCGGAGATTGGTCGGTTTGCCCGGGGCCTCGGATAAACTGCACAGGTCAGTTGGAGTGGCGGTCACCTGAAGGGCAGAGGGGTATGTAGGGTAATAGGCCAGCGGCTTGGGAATGAAACGCCGAATAAACGTTGACTTTTACGATGTCTCTTCTCAGCGGCTGATGGCTAGGAGGTACCACCGTACAGGTACAAGAACAAGAGGACCGAGAACGCGATATGTCAAGAGCAGCCGCAGTCGGGCGGTGGCGAGATGGAGGTTTTGGCTTGCATCCCATCCGCAATATTGAGGGCACAGGCGGGTATGACCAACCCCCCGCTCATACACGCACATATGCACACCACAATGGATCCACTCGCCCTTCCCCCGTGCAAGTAATGAAACCTTGGACCTCGTCACCACCAAAACACACACAAAATATCTACCTGCGCGATGCCGCCCGTCATCAGCTGGCTGTTGTAAGCCTGTACCTGGAATACGTAGGAACGGCCATTTGTGAGACCTTCCACCACGGCGGTACGGCCGCCCGTGGAGGTCGACTAGATGGGGCGCGGACGGCACAGCGCGGGAAGAGGGGCAAGGGGCGCCAAAACGGGGGGGGGACGAATAAACGAGACATGATACCGCTGTAGACGCTGCTGTAAGGTATGGCTAATCGCGATTGTGGAGGACGGCGTCTATCCGAGAGGGGGGCGGAGTTTGCCGTCCCATAGTGAAGGGATATGGACAGGAATGAGGTCTTTTGGACCTCGAAGAATGGAGTTTTTTCCCACAAGCAATTAATTGATCTAGGGCAAACCCCCTGTGGCCAGCCCCGTCCGTATTTCTCATGTACCCGACCCGTACCGCTAAGTGCCCACCCGGCACTTCATCTCCAGTCGCCCAGGCAGTGGTGGCGGCCCTACTTGAATACCCCGAACTCACTCACCTGCGCGGGGGAGTCCATTCGGAAGAACGGGTCGATGACATTAACGATGTAGGCGCTGACGCAGGCGCCATCGGCGGGGGGATCCCAGCGCAGCAGCACGCGGCCGTCCTTGGGTGAGGCCTGCATGCGGAGGAAGCAAGGGTTGGAAAAGGGTGCGGTAACGTGGTGAGAGCGGTGTGAGCACGTGTGTACGTGTGTGCATGTGTATGTGTATGTGTATGTGTATGTGTATGTGTATGTGTATGTGTATGTGTATGTGTATGTGTATGTGTATGTGTATGTGTATGTGTATGTGTATGTGTATGTGTATGTGTATGTGTATGTGTATGTGTATGTGTATGTGTATGTGTATGTGTATGTGTATGTGTATGTGTATGTGTATGTGTATGTGTATGTGTATGTCTGTATGTGCATATGCATGTGCATGTGTATGTGTATGTGTGTTTATGTTGAAAGAGCGGGGGGACAGATAGATGGCATGATGGCGAAGAAGGGAGGACTGTTGGGAGGCGTTCGTCAGGGAGGTAAAATGTATATGACAATCATGCATGCCGTATCTTCAATCATTTAGCACGAAAAATTAAACAGCTGCGTGCTGTTGCATGTACTTTTTAGGGAGCCACCTTCACGCCTATTGTATCTCTGTAATTATACAGAGATACTGCAGAGGCCCGATCGGACGGTGTCCGTACACGGCATCAGGTCATCATCCCGGATATAGACATTAACCCCAGACTTGATGTACCCGCCTAATCAGGATACGACGACGCCCTGGTAAGCCCAGGTAGCTCGCCCAGTCAAGGTACAATAGCGCTTGATGCAGGGTTGCGAATAGCTTCCCCCTAACATTGCAGGTAGTAGTGCCTTCTGACTGCAATTCTCATTTTTCGATGTCCCCGAATGTCGCACCTTCAAATCCTTCGGCGGTCCGGGAGCCTTACTGGCGATGCAGCCGTCACTGTCCGAGGTGAGCACTACCTCTTGCCCCCGCACGCGCAGCACGCCGCCACAGCAGCCCACCAGTCCCACTATCGCCACGGCCAGCAGAGCGGCTCTCTGCAGCACCGTCCATGGGATTGGGGGACGACGGCGACCCTTGCTTAGGTCCCGGTGTGGAGTCCCACCGCCCCGCCGGCGAATATCACCCCCGTGTTGCAGGTCCAGAGGTGTGACGTGTTGCGGCTGACAGGAGGGCTGCGGCGTTGCGATGGGCCGTCTTGCCCGACCTTGACCTCGGCCAATGAACGAGTCCATTGCGAATGGCAACAGCTGCTGTATATTAGGTGTGACGCTGCAGCAGGCAGGTGCTTGGTGAGCGAGGACGGAACAAGTGGATGGACGAGCAAGCGAGCAGAGAAATATAATTGTCCCTTACTGATACTTGGATGCGCTGCTAGCTTCTGAGCTAGCCAATTAGCGGCTGACGGATGCTACGTGCGCTGGAGAAGAATAGTGCGACTGGCTTGTGCGCTATCTAGATGAATAGCTATAAGCAGCTGTAATACGTAAGGCCCCGTGATGAGGAGATGACTACTACTTGTCGTCGCGAAGCGTTGCTTGCGTGCTGCTTGTGAAGGAAGCCAGCAAGAGAGGCCGAGTGAGAGGGATGTTGATAGCTGGCGGTGGTGGACGGCGTGCGTCGCGTCTCGCTCGCTCGGTTCCCAAACCTTAATGAAGTATTTCGGTCGCCCGATAAGTGAGGTCTTAATTTGGATGACCACAGCTGGGGACCGACGGCAGGGACCGTTACTTCGGGATCACATGAACAATCGCCAAAGTTGGTGAAGTATGTAGAAAAACGTGAAACTCGAAATTCTATCAAAGACGTGAAACACCTCCTATGGTGTGTATATTGCTTTTGTATATCTCAGCTGATGCTTGGGCTTCCTACCTGCCTATGTAATAAGCTGCAGTAGTCGCGTCTGCATGCAGCAGCTTCTCCTTCCCGACTGATCGTTGAAAGGTGACGACGGCATTTCATGGCTGACAGTTAACTTTTGGGGACACTTTGATACCACCATGTCATATCAATTTGATCGCTAGCTAGCTTTCCACTTTCGTTGCGTTGCCTAGTTTCTGCAACAACAATAAACCACTGCTGTTGCTCGAATCCATCCGTCCAGCTCGTAAAGATCGCTATGCATCGAGCGCAGATCTACAGTACGTACAGCATCACAGTAAGAGAATCTGCTGGAAGTAACTAGATGACCCCGCCTGCCTTTCCTATTTAAAACCCAACTTTCTCCAGCCAGGAGCCTGCCTATCCCGCAAGTCCCTCGCCTTGTCGAGGAGGTTCGTAAGCTCGCCGAGAAGGAGCTGCGGAAAATTGTTTCATTAAGAACTCTAAAAGTATGGTTTGCTGACGAGTGCGAGTGGGTGAAGTGGTACGGCAGTGGTACGGCCGTAGTAAGGCACGGTCCCGTTTCCCTGCCTGATCTCGGCTTCCTCTCTGCCGTTTGTGTCCCGTTGTTTTCCGTGGCGACCAGCTTGTTCTGGTGCTGGCCTTAAGTGTTCCTGGTCGTAATAGTGCTGCAGTGTTGGTTGCTGAGTCCAGCTGGTCTGTTTCCTTTTCCTGCCCTTTCCGCAGGGTTGTGATTCTCGTCAGGTTCTCTGGCGTTTTGTGGAGTCTCTTAGCTGGGGGCAAGGTGTACGGCTTCAAGCAGGTTTGGGCCGTACACCCGTTTACCCCATTCCTTTCTGTACACCCTCCAGTGGGGAGATCCACTTCGTGGCTCGCGGCTCTCATTGGTTGTATCCTGAGACTGCGTCCCCATGACCTCGGATCAAACAATAACCGATCAAAGCACTCCTGTAACAACCCGCCCGTCTCCGCCCATCTTTTTGCTCCCAAAATTTCTATCAGACATAAAATCATATCCTCGACTTCTTTCGCACAAATCCATGTTGCGTGATGTTGCAACAAAGAAACGTTTTCGACAAATTTCGGCTAACATGAGGAGTTGGAGCGAAAATTAAAATAGTTGAAATATAAATTATACATCATATTTTTTAATGTAGAATAAGCCATGCATACAGTTCCCAGTGCTCCCCAGCCAGGCCGTTGAGGGGTCAGACTCGAACGGCTCGTCAGACAGCAGTTGCCTTTTGCGAGCTTCCGCCGTTCTCCCGCAAAGGTTGTAGCTAGTACGGATTTGCCTGTAGGTGCCGTTATTGGCTTTCGCTCATGTACTATCTACCCGTACTATCTGCGCTACCCGTGTCTTGCGACAACTTCGCATGTTTACTCTTGCAACATTCAACTCCGCTCGAGAGAGCAGAAACGTTAGGATTGTTTGCACATACAACTACGTACAGACAACCGTTTTTAAATAATTCAAGTGACTTCATACATTCAATATACCTTTTGTATTCGCATCCATCGCACATAGGTATATGTATATGCATGGCAACACGTGCGTGCATATAGACATCTTTAGCTGCTCCGCGATTACGAATAGTAATTAGCCAGACGACGAGCAAACGTGCGTACATATCGCATTTAAATCAGTCCATCTTCAGCACATTCGATGTAGAGTTCGGTCCCTATCTGCCGTTGGTTTGAGAGAATCTGCCTTTAGTACGAGAGGACCGAAGTGGACGTACCTCTGGTGGACCAGTTGTCGTGCCGGCGGCATAGCTGGGTAGCTAAGTACGGACGGGATAACCGCTGAATGCATCTAAGCGGGAAACCCACCTTAATACTGGTATTAATGCCAAAATATAAGGTTTCAGTTTTAGATCTTTAAAATTATTTTTTACGCCGATTTGCCCATCCATTTCTGCATTCCCTGAGTTCCAAATACCCATCCTAAAAAATAGTTTTAATAATATTAATACTGTAAATCCTTCACTAGATAGAATTCATTTTAGATTATAATTCATAAAAAAACATATTTTAGGCAATTTGTTGTTGTTTAGTAAGTTTAGCAAATAAGCTACATGTCGTACTTTCAGCTCCACTAAGGTATTTTGGTCATGTTTTTGTTGCCCCCAGGAATTTTTTCGTCGCCGACAAAACTCACTCACTTGCGCGCATGTAATTGCATGTTTCCAAGCTAGTGGAATATGTGTAAACTTTCAGCTTTTCCGGCATTTCAGCCGCTTGCTTGTGACGCCTTAATGCAGTCGCCATTCATCCCCCAGCCGTACAGGCATCATGACTTAATATTTGAATCGTTCCTAAGCATTTAAGCCGTGACAGGTAGTTTGCAAGCCACTAGGGTGAGTTGTGCGCGCGTCACCGGCTTGACGTTCAAAGGACGAGTCCTTTCCTTTGCGCGAAAACATCCAACCTTACTAATTCAAGTACGATTTTTTAGTATAAATAATGTGCATACATGAAGATGGCCTTGGGAATTGGGATGCCAATATTGCTTCTCAGCGGTCGCAACTCCTATCGGGACTGCCAACGCACGGCTAATATCTTTACGAGAACCGGGTTGGTGAAGACCTGCGGGGTCCCAGTGAGAGTATGAGCAGCAAGGATAGCAAGGATAGTTAATCGTGTACGGTTGAACGCGCCGTCGGGGAAGTGCGAACCCATGGCCCCTAAAGGGGGCTTGAGGTGCGGGGAGGCTTAAAACCCACGTCAGATCTAGATGCGGTTGGGAGTACATGCGGCAAATTGCTTAGATCATCCGTGTCTGTGTGTGTAGCGTCCCATGCCACCGAACGACCGGTCATATAACTGCCTTTACCTCATCAGCGATGGGGCCTGTGCGTGAGTACTAGCATCACCTGCAAGGCACCGAGGCACCAAGGCACAAATAATGACTCTGGTTACGTGACCACAACTTTGTCCGTATCTTCGCCACCTTCCCATGCGTACGTGCGTTATGGCCGATTGTTGCAATTGGTGCATTTGTTCATTGCGTTCGTCAATCATCTGTATCCCTTTGCTCCCTTTCCGTGCAAGTTCGGGTCTGTTATCTTCTTTCCCCTCTCTCACATCGATTGATCTTCCCGAACATCAATAATAGTGCAATCCAGCCAACGAAACGCAGAATAGTCTGATCAGTTTTCAGGTGCAGGTGACAAATCCAGGTGCTACGGCACTCACCAGGCACATAGGTAGCTGAACAGGCCACCCAGCGAGGGCTGGGTAATGTCATTTACCCCACTCCGCACCCTGATGATAACCGATGCATATAACGCATGCAAAACAATGAGAGAAGTGCAATGATTGGGAGAGAAGAGTGTGGACTTGAAATATCTGCACTGTGCAGTCCAGACCGTTAACAAAATCTGCACTGTGCTGCTATATTTGCACTGCTGGTGTCTCGGCGCCTGCCCTTGAATAAAGCCGTTTATTAAACTGCTGAACCGTCTAACCAAGCAGGGTGCTGAGAAATATCTCGCATAATTGTCGTAAGCTGTCTAATCAGTTAGGTAACTGCTCCTTACATGTTGCAAGGGTTCTTTCACATGCATGCGGGGCCCGACTCTTCGGAAGGTCAGGCATTGCATTCCTTCAACGATGAATGCCTAGTAAGCGCGACTCATCAGCTCGCGTTGATTACGTCCCTGCCCTTTGTACACACCGCCCGTCGCTCCTACCGATTGGGTGTGCTGGTGAAGTGTTCGGATCGGCCCCGATGACTTAGGGAAACCTGCTCGGGGTTGAGAAGTTCATTAACCCCCCCACACACACACCCATGTGCGCGATGTCCATTTGTACACGTCACCATGAACCCCCGGACGCCCGGGAGGCCCACCAATCTCTGCACCCGCTACAAGCTCCGCTGGCTTGCCGCAGGCTGGACGACGGTGTTGTTCTCAAGGAAGATATGCAGGGTATGGCGCTATCAGATCTAGTCTGCACACGCATGTATTCAATCAGCAACACGATGAGGGCCCTGAATGCCTGCGGGGGTGGCACCGCCCGAGCGCACAGCAGCAACGCTTCAGGTAGGTATACCTGCGCACGCAAGGGGCCTGCCAGCAGACATGGGACAAGACCAAGATGTTACTCGTTTCTGACCGGTTTTTGTGAGGCTCAGTGGGTCAGATAGCTCCTGGAGGCTGGGGTTTACCAAACCTGCTGCCTAGCGCAAGAAAGCTACAGGTATACCAAGCGGTCCGACATGGCGTGAAAGGACACGTCGGCCAACCCCAACCGCTGGTCTCTGGGAGACAATTTATTATGTTACTATGGCAGTTGATGAGCGGAATAAATATCTAAGCTGTGGCAACTGTCACAGCAATGAAGGTCAGAGGCTTGACCAAGAAGTTAACATCCTTAGGCGATAAGTCATAATAATAACGAGTTTCCATGTCGTTATAGAATATGATGGAACAGGCAATCCATTTGTGGTAAGATGTTTGGCGACGAAGGATAACTGGATAGGCAAGAACGGTTGTGATGCTGCAAGGACGGTTGATGCTCGTCACGGTTCTGGAGCGTGTTGCTAAAATGTTAACCAATTTCAATTATGGTTTAAGACTTCCGAAGTCTTTGCCCAGTGACGCTTTTTTCGTGTGAACAGGATACCAGCCATGTTTCTCTCCGGTCGCGTTGCTCAGCCTAGAGCGTGTGGAAATGCAAGCAATCGCTCGCATCAGAGGCGTATTCCTTTTTGCTCATATCGTCAGTCACGGCGTATTGTTACAGCTCGGGCGCAGGATGAAGAGGTAAAGCCGTTGGCTCAGGAGCATCAGCACGTCTGCGTCTTTAATTACGTCCCTTACCTCCGCAATTCCTCTTTCCATTCAAAGCCAATAATGGGAAAGTCAATTGATGCGGCGGGTGCCGGCGCAAGCTTTACCAGCCCCGGCTGGTTGACGCAGCTCAATATGCTCTGGGGCGGCAAGGGCGTAAGTGCATGATTCCGTTCTCAAAGCGCATGATCGTACGATGTACAAATTTCTCAAGGTTCTGCATTATGACATTGCTTGTTTCATGAGACATCTCGTACATGTTGTGATTTCATGTCTGATACGGTGCTTCATGACATCGTGGGAGATCTTCGGCACTAACATAGGCATCCGCTGACACACGCGCACACACATACACATACGCAACCTCGAAGCTATGGACCAACTTGCGGCATCGATCTTCTACCTGTTACCACCCCCATCCGTGCCGCTCCCCGACCCCGACCCGGCAACAATCCCATCGGCCGCAAAGGCCCGCATCTGCCCTGCAGTCAACAGCCTTTACATTCATCCATGCTCCCTGGCTAAGTCCTTTGTCAAGCCCTCAAGCTCCCTGAACTACGCCTGTTACGCTCCTCAGAATGTGCCAGTGGCCAACGCTCAGCCTGATGACATCAAAGAGCTTCTGGGAGGGGCGCTGTTTAAGGCGCTGTACAAGTGGATGCTGGAAAGCGGTCCCGTGTACCTGCTGCCCACAGGTGGGAGGAGAACGGGCAGAGAGAGCAGCAGGGGCAGAGAGAAGGGACAGAGAACAGCAAGAGAAGGGGTGAAGGATGAGTTAGGCGGGGAAAAGCAGCTGACGAGGAAAGCAGTGCGGGAATGACAGCATGCCGAGCTTATCTGGAGGAGCAGAAGCTGGCCCACTGCCACGCTTTGCCAATGGGACATCACCCCATATCATCCCCGTGTTATCGTTATAGGTATACCCCCACCCCCTTTGTTTAAACGTTTATCTAGCACTGCGTTGCGAGATGGCGATTGATTGGTGTGCGGGTCGCCAGCATCTGGCAGCTAAACTGATGTGCGATTCGCCGTCAGTGGGCTCTCCCAAGGCCATGAGATGATGTGGGCGGGGTCCTGGTCACTCCTGGTCGCATCTCCCAAGGCCATTACGGCCTACGCTGCATCCCGTGAAGTCCGCGGCCCTCACAGCACTCACACCCCTCATACCCCTCACACCCCTCACAGCCTTTTCAGCCCTCACAGCCTTTTCAGCCCTCACAGCCTTTTCAGCCCTCACAGCCTTTTCAGCCCTCAAACCCCTCACACCCCTCACACCCCTCACAGCCCTCAGCCAGCTAAAACCCTTATCGCCATATGACCAATACCTGTCATCACCCCCACCCAGGAGGAGGAGGAGGTATTGAAATTGAAATTTCCCGTATAGACACAGGCAAATAGGCCTAGACAACAACCCGCCTGCGTCTCCCCATAACACCCCTGCGCCACCGTTTCTTTCCTTTTGATGCCCTCCCTTCCTCGCACGGGGAGCCGCTCCAATCGCCTGAATGTCCTGCCCCTGCTCACTGGGCTACTCACCGTGTCCATCTTGCTGTCGGTTAATGTGCTTCGTGGGCCTTATCGTGTTCATCGCAATGTGGTCCGCGAAAACAACCAAGCGCTGCCAAGAGCTCAGAACCCTGTCATGAAAGGCTTCTCTTTGAGTTCCAACAGCCTTTCCACAACCCTTTCGTGCACTGACTGGTGTTCTTAGGGTTTAGGGTTTTGTTATTGCTCTGATGATTAGACTTTTCTGTTGCATTTTCATGTTTGCCTGCCCCCGCTGCCCAGGCCCCGTGTCTAGCTTTTTGGTGATCTCCGACCCCGCGGCGGCAAAGCACGTGCTGCGGTCCACCGACAACGCCCAGCGCAACATCTACAATAAGGGTCTTGTAGCGGAGGTGTCGCAGTTTCTTTTTGGGAAGGGCTTCGCGGTAGCGGGAGGGGACGACTGGAAGGTTCGCCGCCGGGCTGTGGGGCCGTCGTTGCACAGGTGGGCTGGCTGGCCAAGAAGCCGTGAACAGGGGATGCGTGGATGCGTGGGTGGGGCCCGGGGGGAGGGGAAGTCGAATAAGACGAATACTGAATGCTAATACTGGAGAGACGAGGACTAGCCGTGAGGGTTGGATGATGGCCGACGTCGTCCAAAGTCAGGAAAGTGGAAACGAGCTGTGACGTAAACCAATCAGGTAGTCGCCAAGGCCGAATGATTGCAGTAAAATAGAAGAAAATTTGAAACCGTAATTTGGTAGGGGGGTGGGGGGTTCGCCTCCGTGCCTCCATGCTGGCGAGGGCCGCAAGAAGTCGAGGGGTACACACCTGTACGGAACGTGCGGATTCTTATCAGGTAATGCTCGAGATTGTGATTGAAAGGAGGTGTCAGGTGGCACTCTCATTACCTGGCCCACTCACATCACCGCCTTTCTCTTCGCTCCGCTATTCTTCGTTCCCTACCTCAGGGCCTACCTGGAGGCGATGCTGGTGCGGGTGTTCGGCCCCTCGGCGCTGTTCGCCGCGGATAAGTTGCGGGTGGCGGCTAGGTCAGGAAGCCCCGTCAACATGGAGGCCATGTTCTCACAGGTGTGTGTGTCTGTCTGTCTGTCTGTCTGTCTGTGTATGTATGTGTTTTATAGGTTGGGAGGAGAAGGAGGACGAGAAGCGATCTTCTGCGATGGCGGGGGTGGGGAGTGAGGCGTTTGTGCACAGTAAGGACGGAGCCTAGCGGCGACATGTTATGGGGTGGAAGGGGTGGAAGGGACGGGGGAGGAGGGGCGCCATGCACTGGTGCGAAACTAGCTGCTGCTCTTCTGTTCGGGGTTCTAAGAGGTTCGGATGGGGAGGAGACGCACAGCAGCCGTGTCCCCACACAGTCCAGGGAACAGCGAGGGAAGGCGTGTACGTGTTGCTCTTCGTTCTGTGTATGTGTGTGTATGGGCACGTTCATGTGTGTGTGTGTGTGCGCGCGCGCGCGTTTGTATTCGCGTGCGCGTGTGTGTATGGTGTGTTTTTCACGAATATTCCTTCCTCGCCTCCTTGGCGGATCATCCTTCAAGGTTGTCACTCTGTCATCTTCCCGCGTCTCTCCTCTCAAAGAGCGCACTTCTCGGATACTTTTCCAAGGGCTACCCAGCCGCCCCCTCCCCCGCCCACACCCCACAGCTTACACTAGACATTATCGGCAAGTCCGTGTTCAACTACGACTTCAATTCCCTCACTGGCGACTCACCGCTCATCCAGGTGACTCAATCGGGTGATGAGACGGTGACGCGGCACGCGAATCCAAATCCTCCTGAGGCCCGCTGACCGTCTTCGTTTGGTTTGCATGTGGTCACCTACTAGGGGTAGTCTACACGGGTAGTTTGTTCTATTGCTGCTGCTTCGGGAGGCGGGGAGAGAGGGGAGAGAGAGGAGGCGGGGAGGGAGGGAAGAGAGGAGAGGGGAGGGAGACGAACATCGAAACGCTGGTAATGATCGCTGACGAAGCCAGGACTAACCGTGAAGGATGACTGACTGTTGTCCTCGTCCAAGGCTGCTGCCGACGCGGAGACCCAGAAAACGTAAACTAGGTTGCCGCCAAGGAGAGCGGAGAGTGTAGAGAGGGGAGGGGAGGGGAGGGGAGAGAGGAGAGAGGAGAGAGGAGAGAGGAGAGAGGAGAGAGCCCGTAACCAAGTCTCGAAACTTCGCTTTGATCCCGAGCTCCCTGGGTGCCTGGTGCCGTACATCTCCAGGCGGTATACACAGCTCTGAAGGAGACGGAGCAACGGGCGACAGACTTGCTGCCACTGTGGAAGGTACGGCAGGTGGTATCGGAGGCCTTAGGGTACCGCCTTTACGAGGGCTAAGCCAGATTAGGGGACGTGTCGGATGCCCCTTAGTTCCTTACGGTCGTATCGTCGAGTTCTGCCCCCCCAGGGGTTTGGGGAAACATCACTGCTGCTGCTGCTGTCCTTCCTTGAGCCTCTTCTGCGTCCTGACTGACTGACGCTATTTTTCCACGAACCTCCTTTGCGGGAAATAAACCTTGATTCGGTATGCATTTTCTGTTGCCGCTGCTCTCCCAAAGGACTCCCCCCTCTCCCCCCCATCCCCTACTTCACCCTCTGCGCCGCGCTTTCCTCGTTCCCTGTAAACAATTTGCGCAAACCCAACCACACAGTTCCCTGCGCTGGGCTGGCTGATCCCGCGACAGCGCAAGGCGCTTCAGGTACGGCCGATCAGTCAACTGTACAAAACGGCACGATGCCGGTTTTGGCGGGAGTTCAGGTGACAAGGCGTGATGAGGCACGGGGCATACGATGGGAAGTATGTGATGGACCAGATGCGCAAGATGATGTCCACTCGGTGTCGTAGTACGAGCCGTAACATGGAATCTGAGTTCGGAATCCTCATGCACTTATTCACGCCGTCCTCAGGCCGTGGAGCTGATCCGCCAAACCACCAACGATCTCATTCGAAAGTGTAAGGAGATGGTGGATGAGGAGGAGCTGCGGGCGGCCGCCGCGGCGGCAGAGAGTGGCCAGGTGTGTGCACCGTAAGGGTCACCTGCGAAAAGGGGAGGGGGAGAGCAGGAAGTCTTGTATGTCATGGATGCTGCTGTTCGGATGAGCTGGCCTTGAATTTGCACTGCGCGCCGTGTGCGGTGGTCGGGTACAGTGGGGTGGCGTACTGTGGGGTGAGGGGTGAGGGGCAGGAGGAGGGGGAGGGAGCATGGCGTTGTTCTTCTGATTGCGATATTTCAAGCGCTGCAAGGACACACATACCAATGCGATGTGTCCGTTGGCTGAGCCTCATCTCACCTCACCACGCCCATAGGATACCGCTCTCTCATCTCCTGCTCCTCTCCTCACACGCCCCACGTCTCGCTCCTTGCCGGCTGCCCTCATCGCCCGAACCGATCGACACCCAGGACTACATGAACGAGTCGGACCCCAGCGTCCTGCGCTTCCTGATTGCGGCTCGGGAGGAGACGGACTCCACGCAGTTGAGGGACGACCTGCTGTCCATGCTGGTGGCCGGTCATGAGACGACAGGTGTGGGGGGACAAGGGCGAGGGGGGGACGGGGATCGGGATGAACAGCAGCAGGCACCGGCACCGAGCACACCCGCTCGCGGGCGCATGGTGCTCTTTCCCAATTCTGCAAAGGACCTATTGACTGAGGGCTGTTCGAAAAAAGCCAACAGTAGCCATGCGGTCCGCCCCACTGATATGGCAGGGGCATCATATGAAGATGCTCAATAACATGCGAACTAACGAATACCAGGAAGGTACAAAAGGTACCCAAATTTCCACGTAATCAAAAAGCTGTAATATATGTGTGTGTGTCGGGGGGGGGGGTAAATATGGGAGGGTTTGGGAGAGGGCGACTAGGCGGGAAGGTTGGGGAGCCAAATAATCTAGGGAGGTGGAGCCGGGGATCGGTTTCCTCACCGTCCCGTATATCCTACCCATCGTACAAGGCGTCGCCCAAAATAATACCCGCAACACACCCCACCGCACGGCACACGAGGAAGGCTAAATATAAACTTGTTTAGGATGTATCTGCAAAGATCTTAGGGATTTGTCGTATACCCTTATCAATACCATCCCGCACGTGTCTTCCACTCGTATATGCCCTGTTCCCAAGTTGCTTCCTTCTACCACCCGCCTCAGCCTGCCTGGAGCTCGCCTTTACAACTTTGAACTGATCTTAAGCCACCTCGCGGTTAGTGATTGTAATCATTCAGCAGCTTTTCCTCAGCAGCATCAGCGTCGTGTGTATTAGGTCGTGTGTATCAGGTCGGCCTTCCCCCCTGACCTCCCTAACCCAGCATCCCCCACCCCTTACCCCCAGGTAGTGCCCTAACCTGGACACTCTACTTGCTGGTTCAGAACCCAGACAAGATGGCCAAGGCGGTGGTGAGTCCTGGAGGAGTGGGATGAAGATGGAGCGAAGATACCGCAGATCAGATCAGAGGAACATGTAGCGTGCCTGTGTATTGTAATTGTGATGGGTTGTGACGGTTTGGCATCGAGTTGGGCCTCGAGTTGTGGGGCGTGTGGAGATTGGGTGGGAAAGCTCTTCCAAATCACCTAAAGTTGGTGATCAGCGAGACACCGTCGGCGGGGTTGGTGCTCTCGGAAGCAAGCCGCTGGTCGTTACCTTACATCTCCTCTTGTAAGCACTTGTTTTTTGCGGCTCCTGACTCCTCACCGTTGCCCTCCCCTCGGCGTTGCCAAATGGCTGCTAACTGTATTTCACATGTATTTGTGCAGTCCACTCCGCCCCATCCTTGCCGAAGCCCTCCCTTCCCCGTCCATCCCGCTCCTCCCCATCGCACAACGATGTAATCCATATCTCAAAACCCTGCCGCAGCGCGTCTCTCGCTGATCCCCGGAGCAGCTTCTGGCCGCTCTTACCGCTCTTTTAGTCGGATCGCCGCTTCGGACCACCCTCTCACCTCTCACCTCGCCTTTGTTGCTTTCCCGACAGGCCGAGGTGGACGCCGTGCTGGGTCCCCGTCTTGCGCCCAACCTGGCGGACTACAGCCAGTTGCGGTATGTGATGCGCTGCGTCAATGAGTCCATGCGCCTGTACCCGCACCCCCCTGTGCTGCTGCGGAGGGCGCTGGTGGAGGACGAGCTGCCGGGAGGGTACAAGGTGCGGCATTGCAGGGCGGGATGCTGTAGGGATAAGGGGTATGGGAGGGGGATATGACGTAAAGAGGGGACAGGGACAGGGACAGGGACAGGGACAGGGACAGGGACAGGGACAGGGACAGGGACAGGGACAGGGACAGGGACAGGGACAGGGACAGGGACAGGGACAGGGACAGGGACAGGGACAGGGACAGGGACAGGGACAGGGACAGGGACAGGGACAGGGACAGGGACAGGGACAGGGACAGGGACAGGGACAGGGACAGGGACAGGACAGGACAGGATTCATCAGGTGCTGCGAACGTGCGAACGCGCGAAAAGGAACGGGTCAATCAAGCACAGAGAGGTTAAAAGACTGAAAGAGTGGGTTACAGCTGTTGAAGGTAACGGCAGCGCCAGTTACAGCTAAGATCCTAATGGGTGACTGGGAAGTTTGACCGCTGCGGTTGGTTTGTTGACCATAACGTAGGTTTTGGCCGTCATCTGGATGTAGGTTCCCCTTCTACGCTTCTTGTCCAATGGGTTTCCATCTTTATGTCTCGAACGACCTCTCCCTCCTGGCGGTCCATTGATCTTATAGGGCCCCTTTCCCTATCTCATCATCCATGGCCCTGTGGATCCTGTACAGCAGTTCCGTCACCCATGCTGCTATCACTACTCCCCCCGGGCCTCCCGACGCAGGTTCCCGTGGGTCAGGACGTCATGATCTCAGTGTACAACATACACCACTCGGAGGCGGTCTGGGACAACCCCGAGGTGGGTGGGATGCGTGTTCGTGTGCAGATTCTGGGGATGCGGGTTGAATGGACGAGTAAAGTGTTTGACACGCTTTGGGACATCTCTGGTGGTGCTTGCGTATCTTGGTTCGATCTCCCCCTTTGGGCTCACCCTTATTTTCTTGACCATTGCCGCCCACTCGGTTGTTCATCCCCTCCTTGGTGCCGTCCACCCTTCCGGTCCCCCCCACAGGCCTTCATCCCCGAGCGCTTCGGACCTCTAGACGGCCCCGTGCCTACAGAGCAGAACACCGACTTCAGGTGTGGAAAAGGGAGGGAGGGAGGGAGGGAGGGAAAGTTGGAAAGAAGGGAGGGAGGAAGGGAGGCTATAGCCCTGCAAATACATGCAATTTTTTGATAAGCTGTCTTATCTCATCACCCGATATATAGCGCACCTGCAGATTGCAGATGCTAACGCGCAGTCAGTCGGAAGGAAGGGCATTGTCAAGACGTCGTAATCTCATTCTGCCCCTGATCGGTTCCCGCATTAATGGGTTCTGAGCTCCAACTCCCTCACATCCCTGATCCTGATTGGCCCCGCTCTGACATCGTTCCCTGGTTGTGCAAATTGTGCTGTGTCGTGATCGCGTCCGTGGGCGCCCGTCAGGTACATTCCCTTCAGCGGCGGCCCGCGCAAGTGCGTGGGCGACCAGTTCGCGTTGATGGAGGCGGTGGTGGCTCTAACAGTGCTGCTACGGCAATTCGACTTCTCCTTGTTACCCAACCAGAAGGTGCGATTTTGTGCGTGTTTGCTGATGTACATCACGAGGATGTCGTTACCGATCACGGGAGCGTCGTGTGGGGCCCAGGTTTGGGTTTGGGGGACGAGGACGAGAACGGGAGAGTCCCCCCATTATACGTGCATGTGACCTGTTTGGGCGGGCTGTTGCACCACCACCACCCATTCATGGGAAGTCGCCGCCGCTGGTGTGTCACCCCAGCCACGTGTCTACATTCACTCCTCTGTGGGTGCTAACCCGCATCCTTACGCACGCGTTTTTTGCACACGTCCTTCCCGTTCTGCAGCGCGGTATCGTACCTCCTAGGCCCCTTCCCCTCCTTCCCGGCGGTCGTGTGCGCAGATTGGTATGACGACGGGCGCCACCATCCACACCACCGAAGGGTTGTACATGTACGTCAAGGAGCGTACTACAGCTGCCAGCCAGGCGGCAGCGGGAACCCCAGCCGTGGTGGCGGCGTGAAGTTTTGCCTAAATTTTTAAAGCTGCACAGCCATATAGAATTGCCACCCGGTGACTTTTTAAACAACGGCTCCTGTACCTCCAGGCGACTGCAAAACCCCACGCCATGTATTGGATTGAAATTACGCCCTCAGGGGACCTCAGGGGCAAAACACCTCAGGCTTGGCGGGGTTTTGGTCAGGGGTCAACGAACCATCCCTGGACACAGTACTAGTGTGTTGTGATGCAGGGGTAGCTGCCAGCTGTCACTTTGGCTGATGGCTTTCAGCTACTACTAGACGGGGAGATTCGCTGTAAGGGCCTGAGTCTCCCTGCAAGTGGCTAAGACCCAATAATGCCGAATAAGTTATTCGTGCGGTGAGCGGTACCTCTGGGTGCTAAGAGGCTTGGGAGCCGTAAGTTCTTCCTTGGACTGTGACTTGGCCAATTTTGATTCCCTTGCGCCCTAGGCACCGCTATGGCACAAAAGGGTGCCTAGGCGGTGCCTTGGCTCCGAGGCCGGCCCTGGCAACCGGAGGCTACACTCGGGCAGACGTCAAAGATATTGTCGCCATTTCCGGCGAACGTGTGGTCACGGCTTCAGTGTTTTATGCCGTGATTTTGGAAAGGAATGCACACTCCGTTCCAAAATCACGGCGGGCATGGAAGGAGTGTGCATGTCGGTGCAGTCGAGCCCCGTTCATGATCCAGCTATGTGATGGTCAGATGGCTGGGTTCCAGACTGCCCCGCCCTTAACAGAACACAGTCCCTTAAGCATTGCCCGCCAGGGGCGTGGACGACACCTAAACCTAGTGTCACGGGAACGAATCAAGAGGGGTGCCTGCGGTGGGAAAAGACGATAAGGCGTGGCCCAGGGATATGCACCTTGGCGTTACCGGGGATCTGGCTGCCGGAGACACATGTCCCGGACTCTTCAGTGGCTAAGAGGTGCACGCATTCTCCTTACACAGCAATACGCACCCGTCATTTATTTCAGGGATTGGCCCTCAAGGATACGCAGCGGTGGGGACGGGGTTCGTGGTCTATTGAAAATACAACAGCAGTGGAGGAAGTGGAAGAGAGGTAACTGACGATATCACAATAGGCATCCTAAGCAATAAGTATGCTAGGTACCATGCTAGGTCGTGATGAGGCCTTTAGCCTGGCAGCTATGATGAGGCGCGCGAATCGGCCCGCGGAAATCCACCAAACAGAATGGCCTTTGGGTGCTTAAGTAGGACTCCCTGTCAACACGTTGGGTTTTTTCACCTGCGTTACTCAGGTGCAAGTGGCAGTCCAACGAAAGCCCCCTCGCAGGACCCCCTACAAGGATAGCGGGTCATGCGGGCGGTGCAAAATACAGCCTCACAAGCGGTTTCGAATAGCAGTGTAAATTCTTCCATTGGAAGCTGTGGGGAATGGCGTGTTGCAGTTAGTGCTGTTTGTTGCCAGGCGGAAGTCGGTTCGGCCTGGGGCTTCCTCTTCCTGCCCGGGGTTGCCGAAACACCCCCAGACCCGGAGGCTTGCATCCCGATATCTATCGAAGCAGAGTGAAGCGTGTTGAGATGAGCGATGCATGTATACAAGAACGAGAAAGAAGAAAGAAGTAATTCCACGAGGTGGGCGGCGGGGCGTTTCTCTTTCCAGCAGCGAGCCCATCGGGAGTGAATGCAAAGAATTAGAGAGGGCACGCCCAAGCTAGAAATTTGGGCCATAACCCCTGACCCATAAGCATTTACTCCTGCTGTGCAAAATGACCCGTCATAGCCTCACTCGCAGGGCGGCGCAGTGAGGAACATCCAGGACCAGAAGTCCAGGACCAGGCCCTGTCACAGATCCATTACAGATCAGGAGATAGATCGTTGCTGCAAGTCCCTGCTGGTGCAGATAGAAGATAGATAGAATGCCGCTTATGCGACATGGCGCTAAAACAGCCACAGTCGGATTGTGTCCGTCAGATTGGAAGTGTCTATGATGGCGAGCTTTCCCAACCCCAAAAGATATCAATTTTATACGGGAGGAGTTAATAAAAAGCCGCGAAGATAACGAATACTAATGATACGTCTAGAGATCTGAAGCCGCCGCAAGACAGCAGAAGGCAGGTAGAGAGGAGCGAGGAGCGGGGAGCTAGCGTTGCCTTTTGTAATAACGGCCATCTGCAACACAGAGAAACGGAATCGTCATGGAAGAATTTTAAATATTCATTCAAAGCAACGTTCTCTCGTTCTGCCATGAATTTGAGCAGCAGCGCAGCAAGGATGGAGATAGCCGGCGGAATGCGTATGGGCGAAGCAGGAGGGAGGTCAACGGGTGTGTCCGTTGCTAGATGCTACAACAGTCGGAGCACAGCAGGGGAACTTGCCGTTCGCTTCTCGTACTAATTGTGGTGTAAATAACTGCATATATGCACATACGGATCATATTCTGCATGCATGTTTCATCGGTCCAAGCTTATAAAATATCTTCTTCTGTGAATGCAGCAGTGGGACTTGCTGGACTCTTCTCCAACGTAACTCTTCTCCTCTTCGTTACGAAAGCTCCAGGCAGCCGTGGTGGTGCCAACGAACCGACGCGCCTCATATCACGCCTACACGCGTCCTACACAGGCCATCATGGTGTCTGGGTTCAAGCGCCTGCTGGCTAACATCGCTCTCGTACTTCTCGCTTCAAGGGCACTGCTTGCACTTGGAAGCCTGGAAGCCTGCGGTGGGCCAGCAGCGGCGTCGAACTGCAGTGTGTATCCACAACGGCTTCCGCCACCTCCACAACCTTCCTGGACCCCCCAGTTGCCAGCCATTCGCCAAAGTCCCCACATCTCCTCCTCAGTGCCATGCGCCTACCTGGAGGGTAGGAGAGGCTATCCCCGCCTGGCTCTGGTGCCTGCCTAGGTCGGCCGTATGAAAAGCATGTATCAAGGGGGATGAAGTTATCAGCGGGAAAACCCGACGATTTGGACTTTCAAACGATTTCAGGCAGCATCGGCACATACTATGTACGTTTTTCACTATAGCTACGTCGCGGCAACAGATTTATTAACCTGGTGTGGTAATGGTTAACTACTACATTGTCATTCCTGTCGATTACGATAAAACAAGACTACATTACATTTTTTTCTTTGTTTTATCCTGCCGAACATCGGTTCGATTCCCGCTGTAACATCTGACACACTTGAGCCTCATTTTGGCGCCACTGTGTGTTACAGTCAGAAGATTGTGGTGACCCCGGTGGGAAGACCGGTGGGATGACCCCGCCGCCCCTCCACCCTCTCCTTAAATTCACAAATGCCACATCCGCACACTACTCCCCCTCCCCACCTCGTTCGAATTCCTTCCTCGCTTCGATCAAATCGCTAGGAGAACTGGATGTTCTCGTTTACGAGCGCCAGATGGCCGCAACGATGCTGCGGGACGACGGTGGCGGGGCCACCGTGGTCAAGCTGCTCGACGAGAGAGGCGCACTAAGATACGCCGGGTATCGCGTCCGACTTCGCTGTTCACAAAATGATGACGCCAGTGGGGGGCTCGGAAGCGGCGGCGGCACGGCCACTGCCAGGCCCCAGCCGTCCCGCCGTGCCCTTCTGCAAGGTGACGTTGTTGGCAGTGTAAACGGCGACAAAGACGTGGATGCCAAGACAATCACCGTGACGCGCCCCGCGGTAAGCCAGGAGCCGTTCTCCTATGAGCTGGCGGAGGTCTTCGGACCGGCCGACAAAAAGGACGGCTTGTTCGGGCCCCGAAACCTCTCCAGCGCTATCTTCATGCTCAGCTTCTGCGGCTGGAATGCACCGTACAGCGCCGATACGTTCCGCGCTATGTGGTTGAACGGCCCCGAAACGCCGCCCAATGCGTCCACAATGCAAAACTACTTCAACTACTGCTCCCAGGGCGCTGTACGAATTTCGCGTGAGACGCAGGCCATCTTCAACGTCCAAGTGAGTGTGTGGCCGGGGTCCCCCTCTCGGTTGAATCATCATCGTCATCATCATCATCACCATCATCATCATCATCATCATGCGTGTTTGTGTGTGTGTATGTGTGTGTATGTGTGTGTATGTGTGTGTATATGTGTGTGTATGTGTGTGTGTGTGTATGTGTATGTGTATGTGTGTGTGTGGAGCGAGATAAAATTACGCCCGTACAAATATCTTACGTATGTTTGGGACATGCCATGTAGGTATGGCATGTATGGTTACGGGCAGAGCCTTCCGTACGTCATGTACGGCGATCATGCAGGCTCAAGGAAAAGCAACAGATTATCGTTTTGTGTTTCTTGTTGAGGGGCGAAACGACCTCTGAATCCACGTGCCTTACCGTGCTGCACCCTGCTCCGCAGTTGCCATGCAACGGGGTGGCGGGAAACCGACCGTACGACTTCAAAACCCGGTGCACTGAGGTGGTAAGTTTCCCCCGGCCCCCCTTTGCCCCACCGCCGCTCCCCCATTGAGGCAGGCGTCCTATTGACCCCCAAAACACACGCGCATGCCACACGAGCGTGCCGGCTACGACGCAGGCATCCCGCCTGCAGATCCCAACAAGCTGGAATTCCGAATTCCGTACGAATTCCGTACCAACGAACGAAAACGACCACGGAACATAAAAGTCGCATTATGCAATCGTTCCGCCAAGATATAGTATACAGAAGTGATCACCACGCATGAGGCCGTTGACCGTTCTTAACAAAAGCAATACTGGTTATTTATGTAAGTTTGTCGTATGTCCTATGTAAGTTTTGAAAAACGTTTTCGAGAGAGCGAGGATCGCGAAAACTTATCACGGCGATCACGGGATGTGGGCTGATTGAAATCAACTAACTCACATTCCTGCACTAACTGCGTGTGCATCTGGTCCTGACCAGGAGCTGTACGCCTGGATGAGTCTGGCGGAGAGCTACGTGCAAAAGGTAACACGTACGGACATCTCTGATTTTAAGCAGCGTATTGCCGTACTGCCGATGGAGGTGTATGCAAAATGCTCCTGGGAAGGTAAGTGGTTTCGGGGCCATATAGTGGAAGGGGGATGTGTTGCTGTTTGTTTGGGTAAGGGGGGGGCCACGATGGGGTTTTCAGGACTATGCCGCATGCGTGGCCTGATTGCGGCCCTCAGTCCTCATCGAAGTAATGCAAGGGGGGGTCACCGGCGCCGTCTAGGTGTCATCATGACGGTGTCGACGTTCTCAGACTTTCATCTTCCGTGTGCAGTATTTTATGAGAACTTATTTATTTGTGCAATTTTATTGGCTTGGTGGTGCTGTGTTCGTTCTGCTGTGGTACGGACAGAGCAGAGCAATCCTTGCGTCCTCCTTCGTAGTGATGGTGATGGATTAAATTAAAAATAAATTTTAAATTAGACGATTAACGCTAATGTGCAAATGCATGGGAAGGACGCAGTATAGGCATAACCGAAAGAGGTTTCCTTTCGCTAACGATAAAAGCAGTTGTGCGCTCTGTAACGGAGCTGTTGTTGTATCTCTTTGTTATCCACCAAATACGCAAAGGTCCAATCGGAAGATGCACATTCACGGTCCATCCTGGGCACTACCCGTAGATACCCCAGGATACTAAATTATTCACCGATAGTTGGTACGGCGCTCTTCTATCCCCCCGGATGTCGCCTCCCCATCCCCCACCCCACACCCCACACACACATAGCTCTGGCCTCTATCGGCTGCACCGGCACCCGCTGCTTCGTCTGGATGAGCGGCAGGCGGTCCAGCGACCTGACCGCCTACATGCATGAGACAGGCCACAACCTCGGCCTGCAGCACTCGGGGCGCGCGGGCAGCTCCTTCGAGTACGCGGACCTGTCCTGTACGATGGGCTTGTAAGTGTTTTCATCGTCGTTGTACGTACGTACGGCATTGCAGCATACATGACGTAATGTCATTTTTCCACCCGAAGCCGATCTGCCCGAGCTAATGTGTATGCACAACGATGCGCAATATCGAAGTAGCAAATCTACTCCTCTATTTCCGGATATTAATTTGTTTTTGAAGCAGGCATGCAAAATCCGGATCTGTTTATTGAAAGCATGCGTCTTCGCATCTGTCCGTGTCGTGGTCTTGACGGGATTACGGGAATGACCTCATCCCCTCTCTGTCTGTACGGCGGATTGCGGGGCTGGGGCTGCACGACATGTTCGTCTGTTTCTGTTCGGGAAACACAGATTACTTAAGTGATTTCCAAATGGATCGCTTTCGTGGTCCGCGACTTTGTGTGCGTACTGCTCCTCCTTCACACGCGACCCAACGTCCTGACCCCACCACGGGGGGGGATCACACCCGGGTTGCTGACCCCCACTGACATTCCTCTCTCAGGGGCCTTACGTGCTTCAACGCCGCCAACATGTGGCGGCTGGGCTGGCAGTCACCCCTCCCCGGCGCCGACCTCACCGGTGCCACCCTCAGCGTGGGTCGCCCCCGGAGGTTCACCCTCCCTGGACAGAACTCGGCCCTTCAGTCCCACGTGCGGGTCGTACCGACCTGGGCCCTCCCGGACGGAGAGGTGCAGGACAGCGAGACCCTCGCTCCCGCACCCGTCTTCTACGTCGCCCTTAGGCTCCGCGAACCCCCCTTTGAACTGCTGGACCCCCCCGCTGACCGCGTGTACGTGTACACCTCCCAGGCGACGCAGGTGTGTGTGTGGGGGGGCCCGTGTGTGTGAGTGAGGGTGGGGTTGGGATGGGGCATGGGTGGAGATTGGGGTTGGGGATGGGGGTTTGGTGGGGAAGGGAAGAATGGAATCGTAAGCGGGAGGATGTGCAGGTAGTTGGGTAGGTAGTTGGGTAGGTAGTTGGGTAGGCGGTTAGGGGCGACCTTTAACGTCATCCATGTCAAAGATAAGATGTAGCTGGATGTGTGAAAAAGCATTAACTCCGTTGCTGCCCCCGTGCTGGCCAAAAAACTTAGGAACACCCGGGTCACTGGTGCCCGAGTGGGGTTCCTGTGGCCGTACTCCTGTGGCCGTACTCCTGTGGCCGTACTCCTGTGGGAGAGGATTGCTTTCATCCGGTACGCTCCCCGCTGTACCGCCCTGCAGGCTGTCAACTCGTACGTGGGAACATTTTTGCAGGCCATTCTGGATATTGGTGAGGAGTTCAGGGCCGGGATGCCGTACGGCCTGGTCGTACGAGTCTGGTCAATGACTTCGGAGCGCAATGCGATCGTCAGCATCTGCCGCGCTGGCGGCACCTCTGAAGCCCAGGGCGGCAACTCATGCAGTGATGGACGAGACAACGATTGTGACGGCCTGGTGGTAAGCAGTGGTACGGCAATGGGCGGGTACGCGGAGTGATATGACCGGGCGGAGGGCAGCTCGGTAAGGGAAGGGAGGGGAGAGGGGGGAGGGGGCATGGGTTTTGGGGGGAGCGAGTGGTAGCAAAGAGGGAAGAGGAAGGGGTTGGGCAGGAGGAAGATAAAAGGTCCCGGCGTAGGGGCCGAGGGTGCGGAAGAAGATTTGGACAGCTAGATACACAGCCCAAGATGGACCTGGACTGCGGTACCTTTTGTACTGCGAATGAAGATGACGGATCCTAAATCGATCCTGTACCGCCTCGCTTTCCGTAGATCCATGCATTGAGTTTTGTAGGAGGGGCCCGGGCGATGGCGAGTGGCGGGCAGATCCAAGCATCTGATCTTTATCGCTGTTGCTCCTGTTGCTGCCGCTGCAGGACGAAGAAGATCCGGATTGCTTTGGTGTAGTACCCTCGCCGTCACCGCCACCCTCCCTGCCACTGCCGCCGTCGCCCCCGCCATCACCTCCACCATCGCTTCCACTAGCGCCTCCATCGCCACCGTCGCCTAGGCAACCACCTAAGCGGCCTCCGCCTCTGCGGCCCGCGGTGCCGCCACGGTCGCTGCGTTCGCCACCGCCGCTACCACCGCGAAGGAAACCGCCTCCGCCGCAGCGGCAATGGATGCCAATGGAACCCTCGAGAGCTCTTTCGCCGCCCCCACCGCCTCCGCCACGTCCTCCGTTGCCAGTGCCACCGAGACCTCCAAGCCCGCTGTCCCCACCAACGCCACCACCGCAACCGCCGCCGTCACACCCTCCGTCTCCCCTGCACCCGCCACTAAGATTTCCGTCACCTCCGCCGTCACCTCCGCCGTCTCCCCTGCTGTCCCCACCGCCTCCAAGCCCGCTGTCACCGTCGCCGCTGCCGTCATCGCAACCGCCGCCGCCGCCGCCACCACCGCGCTCACCTTCCTTCCCGTCACCACGGCCGCTGCGCCCACTTCCGCCGCGGACTCCTCATCTGCCAGTGCCGCCGCCACACTGTCCCTCGCCGCCACCACCGGCTCTCCCTCGGTCACTGCTCCCCCCACCCTCCCACCCAGCATCTCCAACACTACGACCACCCATTCTAAATCTTACGGTACCGCTTCCCCCCCATTTATCTCCCCCTCCGCCGCCTCCGCCGCCACCACCGCCTCCCCCGCCGCCTCCACCACCACCACGACGCTCTGCATCACCACCGCCACTGCCGCTGCCGTTGCTTCCCCCCTCTTTACCATTGCCACCACCGCCACAGCAGCCGCCGCCGCCGCCGCCATTTCGTTTGCAGCCGGGACCAAAAGCTTACTCTTCGCGCCCGTCGCGCTCCCCACCGCCGCCGCCGCCACCAAAACAGCCGTCCATGCTCAGATTGCCCGTGCTTCGCCAGCTACTTCGGTCGCCGCCACCACCACCCCCTCCACGGCCACCTCGGTCGCCGCCACCACCACCCCCTCCACGGCCTCCATCAGCGAAGCTGCCTCGCTCTTCCGTGTGGCCACGACCATACCCTTCATCGCCGCCGCCGCTGCGTCGATCTCCGCCACCACCACCACCACCACCACGCTCTTCTGCACCACCGCCTCGCCCTCACTCTCCATCGGCATCTTCCTTGTTGCGTCCACCTCCCCCGCAGCACCCTCCGGCGCCGCTACCGTTGCGTTGACATTTTCTTTTCTTTTGCCCTGGCAGTTGATTGTTTGGAAGCTCTGGGGCTTGCCTGGGTCAGAGAATGGCGTACTGAGGGGCATGACAGGACCTCTGTCGATGTCGGAGCGGTAAATACAGAGTGTGACTGAGTGTGACTGAGTGTGATAATTCTACGGCGAACACGGCACGGAGTACAGGTGGTAAAAAATGGAGGTGGTTTCGGGGCAGTTGTTTCTTAATGGGAATCTGAACTCAGCCCGTGGAGGAGGGGCCGTTGATGACGGGGCCCCTTATAGCGGTCCCCCCGTCTCGTGTGCACGGTGGTCAATCAGCGGAAAGCTGCAGAGACCTCGGCTCGTCTAAAAGCGCGCTATCTCGCGGGCACCAGCAGAAGTCTGGCCGTCTCATTCAGATCGGCTTCGAATGAGGCCTTCTTTGATCGCCTTTTAATCCTAGGCACCCGCAGGGCTACGACTGTGCCCTCTCCCGGCCCCGGCCCAACCCCCGGCCATGGCTGTGTCGAGGGAATCCGGTAACGGGGAGTCGGTCATTGAGTCAGTCGGGGACTGTCGGCACCCCCATGGCTCCCGCGTGCTTTGAGTCCACGAACTGTAGTCGTCCCCAGCACAGGGTAGCTTAAACATGTCCTGTCAAGCCTTAGAATTGAGCTTACAAGGGTAAGCAGGTATTGCTGCTGCGTGCTCCGAGGATGTCACTGGGTGCAACATACATATGCATGTCGGCTGTAGGCTCAGTAAAACGCAGCAATCAGTTCCCTTGACGATTGCTCCATGATACTGATTTAGCGGGTGCATGGGATACACATGGTTTACACGTCAAACAAGTGCACAAATTGTGGACAAACAAACCAGGGTGTGAAGTAGAATGAAATTCTTAATGTAGTTGAATGTCGCAAAGGCCTCACGAGATGCTGCGCACGTTTTATTTTTGTGGATATGCGTGTCGTACATATACGACTACTACAAGATGGAATCATGAATGGAGCAGAAGTAAGCCGAGCGCATATTAATTGTTGTTAGAGTGGTCCGGCAGTCTTCGGCGTGACAGTTGGCTGCTTATTGCTTGATAGATATAGACGATTTCGTAGAAGTAGGTGTAGATGTAGGTGTAGTTAGAGGCTTAGGTGTGGGTATTGGTGTAGGTGTAGGTGTAGTTATAGGTTAAGGTGTGGGTATTGGTGTAGTGGTAGGTGTAGGTGTGGTGGATGGGTGTGTAGTATCCTGGGGTACCTACGCGTAGTGTTAAAGATTGAGCAGAAAAGTGTCAAATCTTCCGTTCGGGCCTTTGTAGGCCGACACAACAGAGGTATATCAATTGGTATCGAGACAGGTCAGTGACTGATTCGGATCCGATTCCTAGTGGCTGCAGACGAGCGTGTACTCCTGGTCAGCCGTTAGGGATTGCGGTTTAACACCTCCACCACGACCCGGCTGGTGACCACGGCGATTGTAGTGGTCGTGTTAATCCGCAGTCCTTGACGGCTGACCAGGAGCACACGCTCGCCTGCAGTCCTTAGGAATGAGCACGCACTCACCTGCAGACCATAGGTAGTCTCAGCTCAGTACGGAAAGCCTCCATAAAGAACCGTAATCTCTAAGGAAGAGGAACGTGGATATGTATTAAGGAAATACATATGATCAACCAGTGAAACCGAACTCAACTGAGTCTACCAGTGACGTGTCACAGTTACACTAGGGCATGCAACCCTTAGCCTCTATATTTGCACATAGAGGGTGTAGCCACGGGCTACTTACTTAGCAAGGAGCTAAGGCCGGTACCGTAATAGAACAGGGTGCTTAGGTGAAGGTGATGGTGCTGCTTATGCTCCTGACGAGATAAGAGGGACAAATTGAGATGCTGCCATCCCCAGCGGCCAACCAACGACTTGGCTGCTATGCAATAGCTAATTCGCTTTGGGAGAGGTTTGCTCTAATCATATATAAGCATCGTTTTTGTTAATCCTGTTCAAGATGAGCCGGGGCAAGATGCAGGTCATGGAGGTCATGGAGTAGCCTGGATCAGGATGAAGTGCAAAAGGCTCCGCAAATCCGGCTATTGCGGGAACGCAATGATTTCCTACAGCAGTCTTACACAGCCCAGCAGGGTCTCTGCGCGTCTCTGTAACGTGCACCCTGTAAGTTTCACAGTTTGACATAGCGCAAAGCGGCACAAGAGGTCCGCAGTAGGGCCGTCGGCGTCCTAGCTCGTAGATTTGGATTTCAGGAAACGGGACCCTTCATCGTCCTGAAAGTTTGATTTGTACTTATATAAATATGACTGTAAGACGCAGCCTCAGGTGCCTCAAGCTGGGCTGCTGGGGACAGTTCCAACGATGTCAATGAGTACTTGTCATCATGTAAGTCGATGCGTGCGCGTTGCGTTGCGTCGATGGAGTTGGGAAAGAGGGCATACACATAACGATGATGATGATGATGATGACGAGGAACATAGAACCACGGGTCGGACATATAGGTGACGTCAGTGCGCGGTGGGATCTGAAGATCGCCGTAATTTGGTTTCACACACTACGGGCGGACGCACACGTAGAGAATATACATCTGTCACTACCTCCTTCCTGTTGTCTTCGTCCGCGCGGCTACCGCTTGGCTTGCCAATGGCTGCGTCTGTTCGTCATGATCCTCGCCACACAGCTGTCCCAGTCCAGAACTTCATCCTTCTTTAAAACCCGCCAAGGCTGGTGAGGAACAGGGTTGCCGCCGCTGCCACCACCGCCGTCGATGGTCGTTGCAGACGCCGCTGCCGCACTGGTCAATGCGCTGCTTTCAGCTCTAATGAAGTCGCCCTCCAGCAGCTGGTACGGAGGACGTTTCAGTACCTGTACGGCACACCATCACACAGGAGGATGATGCGGCGCAAGAGACAAGGAAACTGTAGTAACCTGGGGTATCTATGGCTAATATCCAAGATGATCAGGAAACTGGACATCTTTCGATCGGACCTAAACAGTTTGGTGGATATTAACACAGAGATACAACAGCAACACACCGTGGCCAGGCAATGCACACATTTAAAAACACAAACACACGCGCAGGTCATCTTGACGCCCTCTCCCCCAGTTTTTTTCCATTATTGTGAGTCTGATTTTGGGTACAGGTGAAGTAACGAAGTTGTTTCTGTTGTGGTGGTTACAAACTTCCAATGGCAAAAAAGGCCAGGGGGCCTTCTGCGCCCTCAAAGCATGAAACCCCCTAAATATCACCTTGCCTCATGTCTTAGAAGGTTCACTTAATGGATCACTCTGTATCACTATTTGCTCTGCATATATCCACTTGTAGTTGCTGCTCACCACGTCACCAGGTGGAAAACAGTAAATTGTCTGTGTGTACGGAAATGTGCTGAACTTCAATAAGTCCTGGGCATACATTCACATGCAGAGGGCCTTCAGGCTGGAGAACCCCACTCACCTGGTGGAACTGCTTGCCATTGACTACGAACTAACTTCGCAAATTGCTCATTTGTCTTTGGAAGAGCAACAGCTTTGGGAGGCCTTCAAATCATCATTCGCAGACGTACATTTATATGTTTTTCAGGCAAAAAAGCCTCTTCTGTGAAATGCACCGGGCTTTTGGGCCCGGTGCCACAGCAGTGGGAGGGGGGCCTTGAACCAGGGCTAATATATTGAAATCCCCTCAATACCATCGTTATACTCAAGATTAAATCCACAAGATCTTTTAAGATAACTGGTCATCTTCCCCATAGACATTCAGGATCGTACACCTTGGTACCATCCATCACAAGTAACCATCCCAAATCCCGACCGATTTTCCTGGTTCCTGCTTCTGATGTCCAAAATATATTTTGGTTACGAACAAGTAATTGGTTATTGAAAAAACTGCTCTCACCCCCTCCTGTCCGCATATCTCACTTCGAACAGATCCACGACATTGCTCCCCGGCTTCAGCAGCAAGCAGTCCCTCAGCACCCCGGGCTGGGGGCCCTCCGCCGCCCTGGCTTTGGCATCCAGACCAGAGCCCAGCAAGCTGCCTGCGGGGCACAAGAGCCGATGGAGGGGAAGGGGGAAACATGAACCCTGCAACTGAGGGATAGAGATGTAAAGCAATGCATAGAGATGAAGGGGGCTCTGCGACTCAGCGCCACAGCAGCCGGACGGTGCAGCCAGCATGCAGCGATACTTAATGCGGCCTTCCTCAACGGACGCCCTGCCCCCTCCTTCCCCCTGGGGGGGTGCGGGGTTACTGCCGAGCTCGGGAGAAACACCAACCAATCATAGACAACCACCAACCACCAACCATTCAGAGTCTATGCGCGATCCATCGCTACATGTAAAAATGAATGAGTTGTTGTTGTTGTTGTCGTGGGGGTGCATGCGAGGATCGTACATATTAAACATATCCGGGTCTGGGAGAACTGAGGACACTGAACACCGGCGGTGCAGCAGTAGCAGCAGTAACGGCAGTAGCGGCAGTAGCGGCAGTAAGGGTGAAGACCACCCCGCAGAAGCAGCACTGCTCGTCACGCACGTGTACAATCCACGTAGCAAGTGCCCACCCACCCGCGCACATCGCATATGTCACAATGGTGGTATTTTGTAAGTGTAAGTTGCTGCCAGGGGGCTCACCTGCACCGCTGGCGATGCCCCGGGCCGGCAGGGCGGTGTAGGACTCCAAATCAGTGACCGGGAACACGGCCCGCGGCGGCCGCATTGCCACCGCACACGTTAGCGCCAGCGCGGCACCCGTACTGCCATACCTGGGGCTCATGGGGGACGGTGTCGGTGACGGCAAGGCCAGGCCGGACGGGGCAAGGAAGCGGACGAAGGGGAGGTTCACTCCAAGTGCTTTCTGCATGTGACTAGCTTGTTACTGACGCCGCGGACTGCTGCTGTTGTTTTGAAGCATACCACTTACTAACCAGCATTCCCCCCACCCCCACCTCCTCCACCATCACTACTAGCACCCGCACCCGTTGTACAACAACTGGGTGTAGGTCTGGTAGCGGATGCCGGGGAAGGTTTTGTACGTGCAATACCGTGTGCAGTAGATATGTACGGAGGCCGAGAAAGCCGCCAAACCGTAGGATTGATAAATAGAAGGGTAACACCCGTCAGGTAATGCCCTGACATAAAACATAAAACGGATAGTACAAACCCCCAACTCCCAACGGCCAGGCGTAGGACGGGGAAGGGCGCGCGATGGAGCAACGCTGCTGACCCGTTAAGTGAATACCACTGTACAAGATCTTAACGACTTCATCAGTACGGAAGGATAGGACCCATTGGCCACCTTTCCTCTCCTCCACTGCTTTTGTCACAATCGACGTGTCCGCCAGCCCACCTGTTCAGTACGGCACTTTGGACCTTATTTAACTGTTGGACGAGCTCGGGGTCGTCTGCGTGTACGTATGTGTGTATATGAGGGTGGATGTTGGGGAGAGAGAGGTAAGGAGGTAGAGAGAGGTAAGGAGGTAGAGAGAGGTGAGGAGGGAGAGAGAGGTAAGGAGGGAGAGAGAGGTAAGGAGGGAGAGTAAACAACAGGACAGGCCGGCCAGTACGGACCAGCAGGTTGTTGGCATGGGGGGGGGGCAGTGGCCGGGGGACAGGGCACGAGGGACGCAGATGGAGGCGGGGGACGAAATGTTAGGAAAGCTCCAGGGAGGGTGGGCTCCAAATTAGCGCCGGGGGGGGATAAGGGGGGAAAGAACGAGAAGACAGCACTGTATCTGGGGCCTATTGGAAAGGACGGGGAAACACAGGGTACGGAGGAGGATGCGTCCGCTCGTAACATCCTTTTCCGGAATAATAAAAATGCACAATACGTTGTGGAACGCCCTGATGGGTCACTGTTTTGGCAAAATGATGTTAGTTAGTGATGGTGTTGAAATACCAGGAGGATGGCGCCGTCACCGCCACCGTCACCGCCACCGCCACAGCGGGGGGCAAGATTAGAGCTACAGCCCCCGGCCCCGCCCCCCACCGCCCCGCCCCCGCTCCCCACCGCTCGTCGGCGCGGTTTCACCGGCAGCGTCCGCGTACGACACCTTGCCCGCCCGACGCTGGTTACAAAGCCAACGCTCCGTGGCCGCGCTCACGGGTACGGCGGGCTCGTACGGCAGGACCTGCCGTACGCGGGCGATGTGGTCCGGTGATGAGGCCATATCGGCCTGTGTGATGAAGTTGCCATGTGGGAGAGGGGAGAAGGTGCGAGGGAGAAGGGGAGAGGGAGAAGGGGGAGGGACGCTCTAGTTAGAAAAATTAAAAAATAATTTAATTTTTTAAAAATAGAAAAGGTCTAAAGTCATAGAAGAGCACATAACGGCGGCAATGGAGTGGGCGGGCATCAAAAATGAATCCGTCTTTTCCAGAGCGGAAGATCATTATCTTGAATATAGTACGGCAAACGCTAATAAACGCAAGTTTCGTATTAGAAAGTTAGCTGTGCAGCAGTAAAAAAGTAGGTTATAGGTTACCTCATTTTACAAAATAACAGAAATAACCTATGAAAATGGATTTTACAGAAATATATTGCCACGTCGATGACTTTTTAAAAGAATTAGATAACAAGAGAGGTTTGATTGCAAATAACAATAATAAAACAGGTTGTGTGTAGAGTTGGGTGTCATGGGTGTCCAAAAGGAGGCTGCATCCTCCAAGGCAACACCCGAAGATCCGAGGTTTAGGACAACTTCGCCAGTTGCCAGTGCCAGCGTCGTTGACATCCTTACTTGCTGATCTCGTGTTGATATTTGCAACGAGCTCCTCCCTCCCCTCCCCCTCTCCCCTCCCCTCCTTCCCTTTCCTCCTCTCCCCCTCTCCCCCTCCCCAGGGCATATACACCCGAGTATGTCGTTACACAACCCAGGGCCGAGACGCCTCCTCAGCCTTATGCGGGTCGCACCTCCGGCCCCCGAACCCGAACCCGAACGGGAGATTTGGGCATCAACACACATGTAGAGTGCCATACACACTCCCGTGTAATGCAATCTCGGGTAACCTGGAAGGGGTGCATCCTCGCCGCAATCCCCTCACCTAGCTCCCATTTCCCCTTCCGTTATATCTCTTTATTTTGCCGTACCTTGTTGAGAGCCAACAGGATTGGGAAGCGGGCCTGCAGCGACACCGACGTGTGTTTGGTTGTTGTGTTTGTTGTGAGGGTTATTGCCAGGGGGGCGGAGGGGGGGGGAATGCGGGGCCTAGCCTTCTATCCTAGTCTCAAGCCATCAGCCGCTGCGACCAACATGAAGTACTTACTCTCATCCAACTACCGTTACAAACCCGCTGCCTTCCTATTAGCTCCTGAACCGGGTATGTTTCTTTAATTCTCAGACAGACAGACAGACAGACAGACAGACAGACCTGCAAGAAGTGAGCCACCAGTCGATGCAGGTGGGCCTCAGTCCAATGGGCCAGAGACGCGCCCTCCACCACCAGTGCCCCCACTGACACCCCCACCCTGGAGCCATTCGGCGTGAGGAGATGATGGGGGAAGTGCGAGAGAGGGGGGGCGCTGGGGATCAGAGCAGCGGGGGCGGGCGCCACGGCGGGGGTGGGCGGGGGCCGAGGCAGGACGTCAAACCCGCACTCACCCGGGACAGGACAAAGAGACCTGAATTTGCAATGGCTGTGGCAACAAGGAAGCTGGAGTGTAGGGTGAAGTACATGCGGGTATCGACCGGGTGGGTTTGAGTCCTCCGTTGGCGAGATGAGGATTGTCGCGAAATGTCTCCATCCTACTCCTGCTGCTGGTGCTGCTGCTGGTGCTGCTGCTTCTTCAAATAATGATGGGTTTACAGGACGTGGGCGGGCCCCCAAAGCTGCTCTGGAGGCTCACCCCCCCCCCCTTTGGAATACCCCACACTCCACATGTAAAAGACGACGTTTAGTCGATTGTTGTGTGGTTTGGTTAAAATCTTCCCAGCAGCAGTAAGTACCAGATCTCTCACCTCCTCGCCTTCCTTGCCCCTCCGCCTCCTCCTCGTTGCCCTCCACTTCCCCACTCCCCGACCCACCTCGACAGCACCTCTGCCACCAGCGCCCGGCTCGCCCGGTACCCGGAAAACAACTCGGGAAGACGGGAGGGCTTGCGTAACACATACACCCATTTAGCTCGTACGTTGTCGTACACCCAGCGATGCAGCTCCTCACGAACCCACCTGCCGTACAGAGCACCCTCGGGGCGGGGTTTGGGGGTCAGCCCAAGGGGGTAGGCCCGGGCCAAAATACACACCCGACGGCGAGTCCTGAATCGATTCGGTGAATTCTTTCCGCAAAAGAAGGAATGAGGTAGCTGGAGCAGCTGACGTGGCAGGAGGACAAGAAGACTGTGACAAATACATTTTAAAATGAGTGAAGCAATGTATGGACAGAACTACCGGCTACCTCCTTTCCCCCCCCCAACCCCCACACATTGCTGCACTCGATATGGAATCTCGTTTATTTACGTTCGTAAGTCGTGGGGATCAGGGTTTTGAAATTTTTGGGGCCGTTTCACCCTTCCCCCCCCCCGCCTCGGTTCGTATTGATCGGCAGCACGTGACGGGATCCCCCCAAGGAACCTAAAGATGGCTAAAATGGATCATTTGCAGAGGTCCCCGCTCCTGAGGAGTGTGGAGTGTGGAGTGGGGAGTGGCGGGGTCGGGGAGTGGGGAGTGGGGAGTGACGGGGTCGGGGAGTGGCGGGGTCGGGGAGTGGCGGGGTCGGGGAGTGACGGCGGCGGGGAGTGTGGAGTGGGGAGTGGGAGTGGGGAGTGGCGGGGTCGGGGAGTGGCGGGTGCGGAAAGTGGGGAATGGGGAGTGTGGAGTGGCGGGGTCGGGGAGTGGCGGCAGCGGGGAGTGTGGAGTGTGGAGTGTGGAGTGGCGGGGTCGGGGAGTGGCGGGGTCGGGGAGTGGGGAGTGGGGAGTGGGGAGTGGGGAGTGGCGGGGTCGGGGAGTGGCGGGGTCGGGGAGTGGGGAGTGGGGAGTGGGGAGTGGGGAGTGGGGAGTGGCGGAGTCGGGGAGTGGGGAGTGGGGAGTGACGGGGTCGGGGAGTGGCGGGGTCGGGGAGTGGCGGGGTCGGGGAGTGACGACGGCGGGGAGTGGGGAGTGGGGAGTGGGGAGTGGCGGGGTCGGGGAGTGGCGGGTGCGGGGAGTGGCGGCGGCGGGGAGTGGGGAGTGGGGAGTGGGGAATGGGGAGTGGGGAGTGGGGAGTGGGGGGGGCCGGGGGGGTTTGCAGATCGAAGAGATCGCACAGGAGTCCGAAGACGCGGGCGTCAGAACAGTCCGAGCCGGCGGGGCTGAGGCAACAGGGAAAGAGACGGGTGCCTCAGCCATGCGGAGTAAGGCCCTAGTTTACATCAAGACACGGACAAATACACACACACACCGGGGGGGATCAACGGGAAGATACATCAGGAGGCAGAGAGGGGTGAGTGCCATGTTCCCGCTTCGCCCAAGACCCGCAAGCCTTCACCACATCACAGTGTCACGACTCGTCAATACACACCCGACATCATCCAGAGGATCCCCGCCGCGCGCTCCAGAACCGCCTCCTCCTCCGCCTCCTCCTCCACCTCCTCCTCCAGCTGCGCCTCCAGCCCCCGAGTTGGCTGCCTCCCCCGCCCCCTCAGACGCCTCCGTGTCCAGCAGCTGCCCCTCGCGGTCCGTGGTTCCGGAGGCATCCACGACGTGGATGAGCACGTCCGCATCGCACAGGTCGTTCAGAAACGCATTCCCCCGACCCCGACCTTGGTAAGCCCCGGGAACCAGACCGGCCACGTCCTGACAGCAAGTACGACAAGTGCGACAACGTGTGGGTGGGTATGAAAAGGGAAGCGAAACGGGTGGGGGTAGAGAGGGAGAAAAAACATAGGTTTGTATGGGCAGAGGGACCTAAGCTTCTTAAATTCCTAACTACCATAACTGAATAGAGTTTCCTGGCAAAGAGCCCAGGCTGAGTTGTGTTGAGTTATGTGGGGAAGACGAGAGGCTGTATCATACACGATCACCAACACGTGGGTTTGGTCGCACTCCTAATCCCCTTTAAGGTCCTCTCTGAGAAGAGCTCCTGGCGCGATGCGCCGTACATCACTCCGTAAAGACCACCCCAGACCCCACCTCCATCCCCAGGCGCTGCCATCCTCATCCCTCACCCCCTCTACCCCCATTTCCACCCCCGACTACTTATTCAAATCCACCACTACCACCCGCTAACTCCTCGCCCCGGTATGCCCTCCCTCTTACTTTGACCACCAACGGCACCTTTCGCCAAAGCAGTGGGCGCTCCGGAGCTCCCCAACCCGCTGCGCCCACCCAGCGCCGCAGCGGCTCCACATTTGCGACCCGCGGGTCGGCGCTGTCCAGAGAGAACGCCTCCGCATAGCCGTGCAGAGGTCTGACGTACAGGCCATGACGGGGGTAGTAGTGGTGGTGATTGTGGTTGTGGTGGTGGTGGTGTGGAAGTTCAGCACGAGGATGTGGGCCCGCCTTTTCGTGTCGTACCCGTCCCCTGCTCGTAAACCCGTCACCTCAAAAAATGGTGTGGCTCATCCTTCCTAGGCTGTCAACAAAGAAACCGAAATTCAACCCCCCTCCCACGTGTCACAACAACGAGGTATGGCCCCGGGCCCCGTAACACAGATACCCCAGGTCTCTAAATCCCTTCTCTCTTACCTCGTCACTCGTCCCCGGGACTGCACACCCGCAGGCCTCCACGAACTCGTAGTCGTGTTCGTGGGCGGCAGGTAGAGGCTACTTCATCCCCCCCAGCCCCTCCCCTCGACACTCTCCCACACACACACACAAGCACGTACGTACATGCAGACACACACATTCACATACACTAATTGTAGTACGTGGACGCAAGCTCTGCGCTGTTCCTTACCTGCACTGCTCCTTCTGCAGCCCCAGCAAAGGGGCGGGGTCCGGCACCAGGCAGTAGCCCCGTCCCACATTTGGCGCGATAGTGGTGAAGGGGAAGGCGGCCACCCGGGCGCCGTCTTCATCGCTGGCGGGGTCTGCGGAAGGCGGTGGGTGAAGGGGGGAGAGGGAGGCAACAAAAACACATACACGTGTGTGTACATCCAGATAACTGCATGCGCATGCACTTAAAAACACGGGGGAGCACGGGCATCGGTTGAAACGTCGTATAAGCAGTACGATGGAGCTGCGCTGTACATTTAACCCTAATCATAATGTATCATCCGGGACAATGCCGTACGAAGCGTCGGCTTCCAGTACAGATATACAACCTCTACATTTATCCATTTATCCACATTTATATATCGATACATGTACATTGTGCAGCAGCAGCAAGGTGCAATAATTAAAAAAAATTACCAGACCAGGGTGTGGGGAACGAGCGACGACACACGATCAAGCAGCCACGTTTTGTCGAGGAAAGCACAGCATCACCGAATCAAAGTGTAATAAATTACACTCCCTCCCCTCCCTTCCCCTCCCCTCCCCTCCCCAAGGGATCCATGCTTTTCGGGGTTTCGTCCCAGATGTCAGACATGCACATCCCGCCCGTCCCCCCTCCCTTCCTCCCCCCCCCCGTCACCCAGCAGCACCCAGCACCACGTGTCGTCTATTCGTCTTCCCTCCTCACCCGTGACCGCATTGAAGAAGGTGCTCTTCCCCGCACTGGGCTTCCCCACCAGCCCCACAACGTAGTCCCAGCGGCCCCTCTGGCTCCACTCACTGGCGCCGCCGCCAACCCCTCCTCCTCCGCCCGGCTCGTGAGCCACCCCGGACGGAGCGACCGCCGTACCATCTATCTGATCCCACTGCGAGTACAGGGAGATACGGAAAGAGATAGTAAGATTGTATGAATTCATGGAACTGAACCGAAATTAACACAATTAAAACCCACACGATTACGGGAATGTGAGCGAGAGGGTGAGGGAAGAAACGGGGGGATCCGCACGAGCTGAGGGACACAAAGCCCGATAAGACAGCGCAGTAGAAGGCCGGCGAAAATTGACGTTCGAAGCGGAAGTGGGCGAGACGGCGAGAAGTGAATATGACCGCATATTCCATGCGATAGGCTGGATCAGACTTAGCTGTGTTGACCACATCGCATGTCGGGAGAGGAGCTGGGTGGTTTCATGGACTGAGGGAATACGACTAAGGGGAAAATAATAGGGGTGGGAAAGAGAGGTAGATGAGATGAGCGTCATTCGTTGCGGATTTGTAAGGCCCAAATGATGAGTGTGCCGAGGAATTTACCTGTAGCCTCTCCGCCGCCTCTGTGTCCACCTCCGTCAGAGCATCAGCTTCCATCCGGCCTGTCCGCCATGGCGCACTGGCGGCCGCCTCCGTCAACGCCGCCCGTATGACCCATGGGTCGGCCTCCTCCCGTAGCCACCACGCGTCAATGCCCTCTGCAGTACCTGTAGACGCCGCGACACCCAGAGCCGTCGCGCCCCAGCCCAAGTTCATGACAGCAGGCCCAGAGGCGGCAGTCGCCAGGGCCGCGGCCGCAGCGGCAGCCCCGCCGGTGCCTCCGCCGCCTCCGCCGCCTCCGCCAGCAGCTGACGCATGCACTGGAGAATTTATAGCATGGGTATAACTGTGCGGATTGTTGTGTTGATGGGTCTGATGGCCATGTGCGGTCGCAGCAGTGGCGGCGGCGGCCGGTTGAAGAGGATGGGTGGCGATGCTGCCCACCACAGGCGGCGGCGCACTGGCTGCCTCCCGTCGCTCCCCGATGTCGGGGGGGATGTTGTTGTCGATCCACTCCTTGGCGCCCTCCACCACCTGCGTCTCATTGCGTCGCCGAAGGAGGACGGCGGGAAGGGGGACCAGGGTCGTGGGAGCGACTACCACCATTGCTGCTCCGCACCAGCCACCTCCACCATGAAACTCGTAATTTAAAAAGACGCGATCTGAGATCCTTCTCTGAGGCGTAGTGTGTGCCTCCTAACCGGAAATTCGCACAGGAATATATAAAAAAATATATATTTATTTATTTATTTAAATTTATATTTATATATTTGCGCGCAACGCACGGAGAAGAACAGGGGCAGAAAAATAGTTCAGATTCCTGTCTTGCAGCATTCGTATGTACATTTAGGCAAAGAACATTCATACAAATAAATAAGATACACACACATTTAAATAAATTTATCTATTTATTTACTTATTTATCATATGCATTCATCCTTGGTAATAGGAGACATCATACGGCGCAGTACAAAGTAGTGTCGTACCATGTCACGTACCTGAAACACACAGCCCACACCAGAGCTCTCTACTGCCTCCTGGGCAATCGCGGCAATGTGGGCGGCAAGCGCATGACGCCGCGGGTCGTTGCCGCCAAGAGGGCCTACGGGAAGGAAAAGGGCGGGGGGTTGCGTGGGAAAGATGGCAAATAACAGTAGAACAGATAACCCAATTGAGGGCTAGTAAGGGCAGGTTCGGCCTCTTCCAATCGGCAAATACACCGCGAACAGCGAAAGCGCACCGCTGTGCATCCTTCTCAGCTGAATATGAAAATCCCTCCCGCAGATCCAGTCCAGATCCAGTCCAGATCCAGATCCAGATCTAAAAAATACGGATTTAAACATCCAGACTACCTACGTCAGTCTTGAGTCTTCCCCACCTGTAAGGGTGACTATTGGGGGTTGTGAGGTGGGGTAGGCGGCCGGCAGGGTGAAGGTGAGGGAGAAGAGGCGCGAGGGCAGCCCCGCGCTGTCCCCTACCCCAGGCCCTGCGTCACCATCTCCTGATCCCGGCTCTCGCAGATGTATGGTGAAGCGGGGCGGGGCGGTGCTGATGGGCCGGTACTCGTCCATGAAGATCGCCTGGGGGGGAAGGCAGGTAAGGGGAGCGAGAAGGGGGAGAGGGAGGGGAGGGGAGGGGAGGGAAGGGAAGAGAGATGGGGCGTGAAACCCACATGTGCAGGGACGATGGGTAATTGGCTGCTGAAATGGTTAACTTAGGGGCATGTGGGTGAAGAGGGCAGAACGGAGGATGTGGCGGGGCAGGGGGGGAGGAAAGGGGGCGAAGTGAGCATCTCGAGTTGGCACAGAAGACGTCGCAGTAACCCCCATCAACCAGACACAATTCATCCAGGATCATTTTGAATCCATAAGTTGACAAATCGGTTGATACGGCCAACGACCCTCGTGAATTCCCTCGTCACGAAGTACCAATCGAACTTCTAATCCAGCAGGACAGCGCACCCCACCTGCAGGGCGTCCATCTCCTCCCGCTGCTCGTCACTGGCCTCCACTGCCTTCACAACTGCCGTTACCGCCGTCGTCGCCGCCACCGGCGGCGGGACTACAGGTTGCACGGCAACGGCTGGCGATGAAGGTACCACTGGCGCCGCCGTGCAAGACTGACGGGTTGTGGAGGCAGTAGCAGCCGCTACAGCATTCGCCGTTGCGGAGGGAGATGTCGTCAGAACGGCCTTCACTCCCGGTGGCGGCAACGTCGGTGATAGTGATGCTGGTGCTGATGCCTGTGCGGCCTTCGGAACAGCTGATGGCGGCATCGTCGGCGCCGGCCCTGACTTCGGGCCTCCTTTCCGCGCCGCTGCATGCGAAGCCCCTGATGCCATGGCGGCGGCGGCAGCACTAGCGGCTAATCCCGTCCCGATGCTGGGGCCGCTAGCAGCGGCCGCCGGGGGCGCAGCCCTCCGGGCCCCGTCACTAAGTTGGGAGCTGGACGAGGACTTCGAGGATGGGGCTGTGCCGCCTACTCGCAAGGGCGCGCGAGAGGCTGCGGACCCCCCTGCCGCCGCCGCCGCCGCCACCGCCGAACCCGCCGGGACTTGCCCCCGGCCCTGTCCGTTGAGCGGCGGCGGCCGCGGTAGATTGCGAGTGGACCCCTCAGCAGGACCGACGCAACCGGCAGACGATCCCGACCCCGCCTGCGTCCTGGGGGGTTGCGCTGGGATCCCAGACAGGGCTGCGGCGATAGGATCCGCTGACGTGGCGGTGGCAGCTGCGCTAGCACTTTGCCGTACACTATGGGATCTATCGACGGCAATGCGCTTCATGGCGCAGCTTCCGTCGCCACCACCGCCGCCGCCGCCGCCGCCGCCCCGGCAGCGGGCGCTAGCGTCTACGGTGTTGTCAGATACGCCAGCGGTTGCGGCCCCGACACGGCGCACTAATTCCGCCACCGCTGCAATGTGCGGCGCCTTCTGTGGGAGGCAGTGCCCTGCGGAGTGCTCAACAACAGTCCGATCAGCGGAGCGGAAACAGTCGAGCAGCTCCAGGGAGCTCATGTACGACACCACTGCATCGTCGCGGCTCATAAAATGCAGTGATGGCAGCTCCAGCGGCGCCGCCAGCCGTGCGTCTGACGCTGTCCCGAGCTCAGCAGCGGCGCCTTCACCCTGTGAGGCTGGGAGGCCCCGGGCTGTGAGCCCTGGCGGCACCAATCGCTCCAGGGGCTGCGGGATGTAGCCTCCAGCCAGAATTACGAACTGAAGTCCAGGGAACGTCGCCTTCGGGGGATGGAAACGACGGCAGTACAACCGCTTCGTCATGTGTGTGCGAAAAATGACTTCTCATTCAGATTCCGCATTCGTTGTCCTGGCAATTATGTCATGGGAGTGCCGTACCTCTGACCTCCTCACTTGTCCACGAGCTTGGGCAATTTGGTTGCTACCCTTCGCGCGCATTGCAGACCCACTGACCCATTATTTTATTGCAGATCCACTGACCCACCGCCCTACCGGCCCACTGACCCACCGTCCCACTGACCCACCGGCCCACTGACCCACCGCCCCACCGGCCCACTGACCCACCGTCCCACTGACCCACCGACCCACCGAGTCCTCCAGTGCGTGACACGTCAGCAGTAGCGCCGCTGCTGCGCCGTTTGAAAAGCCCAGAATGCCCTCGAATGGCCCCTTGTCGTGCCACTCGGCCGCCAGGTGCTGACCTCGGGAACATAATTGAGATTTGGGGCAGAGTAAGGTGCAGGAAGGGCTTGCGCAAACACGCACAAAACACACATACACACACGCAAGACCACCACCCGCTGGTCACAATCGCCAACTCCAACAGTAGCTACGCTGCGCAGAATAATGCTTACATAGGGCCTACGAGGGATGTTATGGGCCTTACGATGAAGCGCATTTCCTGTGTTGAAGATTGGATCGCTGACATCTTCCACCAGTGCATGTGGCCTCAGATCACATTAGTGGTTATTAGGGCCTTACGCGGCTGCACCATCGCACCTGCAACGACTTCTGCCAGTCCTTCACGATTAGGTCGTCCCGACCACCAGCTGGAGGTGGCGGCGAGGATACCTCTGCCCCGCCCGTTGATGTTCTCCCTCTTCCTCCGGCAGCTGTAGTCCCGGCCCCGGGGCCCCCGGGCCCACCGTCACCGCCATGAGGCGGTGATACACCAGCCCGACCCCTGACGTGCAATCGTAGGTTTGAATCGCTTTCTTGATCCGGATCTGGGTCTGGATATGGATCCTGGTCCTGCTGCGGCAGGTTCCAATGGCGCCACCAGGCCCTCATGGACACGGTTTGGCCCTCCGCGAGCGGCAGCTCGTGTGGAGCGCTGACGAAGTGCAGCTCCTGGACATGAGTAGGTGGGGGCGGGCGAGTGGATTTAGATAAGGGGGGATGGGTACATGGCCACCCAGCTATGATGCTCTATGTGGCCATCGAACATGAAAGAAGAAGGATTCTGGTAAAAGGGTATTGATGTTCAGAAACGGAGGTTTGAACTCCAGGATGAGCCTTTGTAACAGGTGATGTGAGTCCATGACATGCGCTATGTCCTGACACGTGTGTTTCAATGCCTCATTACCACAGTGCCTGTTGGCGTCGATCGAGGGGAGAACCCATGTGAGGCCTGCGAAACCCACCGCGACACCAGAGAGCTTCTTGGAAAGGATCCTCAAGCGCTGCGAGAAGAGTTCCCCATCTTGCCGGCGCCCGTGCAGGCACATGATCCGCTTGCACGGTTTGATTACTTCGAAAGGTTTATATAAATCCTGTGACATTTCGAAAAGTTTTGCTTACCAACCAAGCATGGTTTTCCGATTGGTTGTATTCACCGGTCACAGATGACTAGCTTAAATTTTTTCACAAACATATTGTAGCTTTCACGAAATTTTGTTATAAATTGAGGCATGGCCGTTTGAAAACAATTCCTAACTGCACATGATTGCGCACAGTTAACACACTCGTACGGCGAACACCGCCGGCAACTCCATCGGTTTAGAACGCGTTACAAACAGTACTAAATACTATTGATGAATATTCTCGCTCTCGCTTTTATTCCTTACCGATTTGTGTTGCAATTCGTTCTCTTGTTTAGAACCGCGCATTGTGTTGGATATAAAATTTTAGAAACAAATTAATCTTTCCGCGGTCTTATCCACTTGCACGGGTAATCCACCATGACACTAGACATATCTAGTGCCGCCAGGAAATTAGACATCGACAGCGACGTTTCACTTACGGAGGCGCGCGAAGTGGAACTCGACACCGACGACGAGGAGGAGCTCAAAAGCAAATATCCGGAAGTTGAGTTTGTTCTCGGAGCTAATGTAAGCGCTGGATCGGGTGTGCTCCACCTCACGACACGGTAAGTCTCCCGTTCAGCCGCGTGCACTTTACGAAAACCTCTTACAGCGCGTACTGTACAATCGGCACCCTGCGTGACAACAGCTCTGTGCCTTGTGAAACGCCCGAAACTTGGCGCGAATCGTTGCTGCTGCTTCTGCTACTGCTGTTGCATCTTGTTCGCGTGCTGTTCGCACTTTAGGCACGATCTTGGCTACACATAGTCCTCAGTTGCTCGCTTCCTGTTTATAAAGTGCCAGACAATCTGTACACCTTTTCATGCATGTACAGTTTACATCTGTACATCTGTACAGCATTCCATGCAGGCCGCATGCTTCACAGTTGCACAATCGAACTGTAGGCTTACAACCCACACAGATGTTCTCAAAGCCCGTGCGCTGAATGTCGTACCATCCTGCGTGCGCCTCGTCCATGCGTACTCAGCTCGGGCTCAATTTCTTCTCCATCGGCCTGGTGCCCTTCTTCGAATGCTACAGGGTCTTCCTGTAAGACTCTCGCGTTCGTTCCTAAAAGCGCTAGTCCATAATGGCTTTTTTGCACGGCCAATATCCTTCAATATCCCGCAGCCGTGTCGTGTGGGTTAGCTCGCAGCCCTCTGGGCCCGCGTTTGCGATGCGATACCGGCAGCTCATGGTGCACGCCATCTCTCGTGACCCCTCCTCGTTCCCCAAGCCGTGCATCTACCTGATTCTGGACGAGGGTTCTGAAGACATGATGCAGCCCGCGGACGAGGAGGAGGAGGGCGCTGATGGGGAAGGGGAGGACATTCCCGCAGAGGCTCGCCTGGTGCCGGCGGAGGAGGCAAGAAGTGGGTTAATGTATCCGGGTTCCTTACCCGGATGTCCATGTTGGGCGAGGCCCTGGGGGCAACGAAATGCTCTGGCGGTTGGGATGTGATGTTTCTTCCATACAAGCGCCAAACATACCTGTGAATTAATTTAGACGCCCTTCATAATTGGTCGGGTAGCGAAGGAGCTTAATGCAGCTTGCTGGTGCTTCAGAAACTAGCAGGAGGACAGAGTTGGGAGTCATGGTTAAGCCCCTTGCCTGCCCCTTCGCTTCGTTCCACCCCTTGTGGCAGTCGACGAGATTTTCAAGGTGCTTTGTGAGTGTGCGGAGCTCAATCCCGACTCAGAAGTGGAAGGTGCGGCTGCTGGGGCACGACTGGGGACACGACTGCGGCTGCTGGGGATGAGGACAGCGGTGGGATGCAACATGGTACAGCGTCTCCTTCCTGGCTCACATGCAATCTCATACACCAGAACGATAAAAGTGGGATCTGTCTCTGATGCGGCAAAATGCTCCCTATTGTGCAGCCGATCGCTGACGCTAAGGAAACGCGGAAACCTTGCAGCTTAGGACACCAGCAAGTACACGGCTCGTGCTCACGGTGGTGCTTTTCCTTCCCGCGATGCTATCCCCTCTCGCAGGGGAAGGGGACTTCTTCTTCGACGAGGCGGAGGTGATGGCGGGACTGGATCCACAGACCCGGGCTGCTGTGATAGCAGACCGTCTGGAGGAGGGAATGGACCTGGATGTGGATCAGGAGGCAGAAGAGAACGGAGCGAGAGAAGACCTGGAGCAGGTAAGCGTAGGACGCAATTCCATTGGCCCTTCGGATGGCAAGCAGGCGGGAAGGGGCTATGGGAAGGGACAAAGGAGGATTTTCCGCGCTCGGAGGAACCGTGGAACGGGAGTGAGGCAAAGAGTTTCATGCCTTGGCATGAAATTCAGGCAGCGGTGGCAAGATTGAGGTAACGGTATCCAGTTTTGTATCGCACACATTGGAAGGGGCATGGCAAAGAACACCGGGGTCAGAGCTGCGGGAGTCGCCTTGCATCCCACGATGCAGCCACTCCAGGAAGCACCGTTGCAGTTTAACGCTGACAGTTCACCAGCAAGCCAGAGCATAAATAACATACCCATTAGGTAACCTAGTTAGCCAGTGAAATACGTAAAAAAGCGGAGCTCTGCATAAAGGCCCTTATGCCCCTGTAATGCCTTACTAAGATGTTGAAAAGCTATTCAATTTTGACATGAACGGGATCAAGGACCTACGCGGGCCGGAGGCCGCTATAAGGTTGTGCTATTATTAAAACAGCAAATGCATGTAGGTTAAGGCTTCATGATTTGCATTTATCACCATGTGATTTTGTTGTCGCCTAACAAGAAACCCGTCTTCAATTATTTTTGCAGTTGGTTGGAGGTGACCCAAGCCGTTTTGAGGACGAGGATGATCAGGATCAACCGAACGGAGCGCAGTAGTCAGTTGGCCGATACACTGGCTTCGGTTATGGATGGCCTGCCTGCCTCAGCTCTCAAGGTCGTCAGGTGTCTTTTGCGTTCTGCAAGTTTCAAGATAGTTTTTAATGTCAATCAGCGAAACGGATGTCAGACGAGGGTTACTGCATGCAGCTGTTGAGGTGATTATTTTTTTTGAGGCATCCATTACGGCCCCGTGATGACACATCCTCCAACGGGCGGACAGCGTGTGTAGGAAATCGGCGTGAATTTATTTCTTTTGTAATTACATTTGACTGACCTACAAACTTTCATCATTCTTTGCTTCAAGTCAGTCCTACCTTTAACGTACCAACGTTGGCAAGAGACTATAAAGTTCGTCCAAAGCTTAGAGATTGCATGCTGATTCGTACCGCTAAATATCCCAATTCTTGTTCCTGGACGCGTACTGTTGATATCTTAGCGTCACATTTACGCTCCTCGCGCACCATGGCCGCGAAAGCGCGTACTGCGCTTGACGAGACATCCAATACTGGCGAATTCAAACGCACCGAAGCAGGATTCCGAAATCAGATCGAACCTGGTGGAAGATTCGAGCCAGAGGGTAAGCGTCCCCAGTGGCCCGGTCGCGCACCCCAGGTCCGCGGGAGCCTGGAATTCCAATCTTCCTAGGAAGAATGTATATGTGCACAATCTCCTGCCGTCATCGTTTGCGTATATCCATATGGCCACACACTGCGGTAAGCGAGCCCTCATCCTCCCCATCTGCCCGCCCGGTCATTACCGTTCGGTGTACGCAGCTTCCCGCTACCACCTGTACGTCTCCCTTGCATGTCCCTGGGCGTGCCGATGCCTGGCCGTGCTGTATTTGAAGGTACGGAAGGGCAGCTGAGCTCTCAACGTACCGCGCCTGCGGAGCTCTTCCTGTGCAGCTGTATGATATGTCCTTCCACTGGGGCCCTAGCTGGGGCCCTGTGACATGCGTGGAAAGAGCATCCATGGACAACAACCCTAAGTGTGCTTTGAGCAGTGGAGCAAGGCACATGCAGCTTCATTGCCGATGCTGTCTCCGACCGCCCAACATGCCTTGCTTCCAAAGAATATGGTCATCTCCCCGCCAGACCTCTAATTGTTATCCATGCCGCCATGCCCCCTTGCCCCCATGCCGAATAATGACAAAATATTAATGATAGTATATACTAGTTTTTATTTCCGATTTTGTCTTTCCAAACTCCACGAACCCCCGGGTCACGGAGGGAGCACGTGATGGCGTGGCCAACTAGAGGGCTCAACTAGAGGACATTCTCTCCAAGGGGGGGAAGGAAATTCACCCATATGTACACAGTACAGTTCTACAGTACGTTTGGTGGTTGTCTGCGGACAAGGCCCTTCTTATATATGCTGGGTGTATACCTGCCTTTAGCATCCTGTACGTTTATTCGCGTATCCCTTCCGGAGGAACAACTAAACCCGCCCCTCTTTCGCGGGACCGTCAGCGAACCTCTGAGTGGCCCTAACATACAGGACGCGACGTGTATCATCTCCTGCCTAAGCAGGCATAGTTGTCAGGCTTCTCAAGCTATTTTTCTCTACCTTCATCCTTGTTTGTTGCACCCAGGGACTGGAGGACGCTATCGGCGTGTCCGTGACGCACCCCACGTGGCAGCGCACTCGAGCAGAAGATCCCCACGATGAGCACTCCGGATGGGTCTTTCGCAGTCCCACAGACCCGCCGCTCAGCTCCATTGCGGGGTTCGGGTCGTTCGGGTGTGAGGGCTGCGTGCCCGACAACGTCAATGGCGCGCGGTTCGTACGGGACTTATACGAGCTTGCGCACGACACCACGGGTGAGACCTGAGAAGAGCGGGAGGGAAGCGGGCAGGAAGAGCAGCAGGGAGACTGGTACGGTTTGATCTACTACCAGCTCACTAACGTTTGAGGAGGCTGGTAGGTTGCAGGCTGGAAGGCGTTGGTTGAGGGAGGCGGTTGGTTGAATCAAGGGCAGGTCGTGGGTGGGTCGTTGGGCAGCTGCACTTCCGTCTCAGGGATGGAGGGGCCGTAGAGCACCGACATCTGATGGAGCGCCCCTGCGCGGCTTCCGTTTTACCCCTGAGGGATGAGGATGGGTGGTTGCTTGCGGCTTGCTGGGTTCATGGGATTCAGGTCTTGGGATCTGGAGCCCACGCACATTGCCCCCGCGTGTATATGCTGTTCCAGGTTCTTGTTCCTAGTTAGGTATGGTTGGGTAATTATAATTATTTGGAGGTTATGTAGACAGCCGTTCTTACATGTCTGCATCTCCCTCGTGTCGCAAACCCCTCATCACGTCACCCCGCAGGCAAGTACTCGGTGCCGGTGCTCTGGGACAAGAAGGAGAGGACCATTGTCAACAACGAGGTGGGGTGCAGGCGAGGTGGGGCGCAGGCGAGGTGGGGTGCAGGCGAGGTGGGGTGCAGGCGAGGTGGGGTGCAGGCGAGGTGGGGTGCAGGCGAGGTCGGGTGCATTTGGGAGGTGGGGTGCATTGGGAGGTGGGGGTGTAGGGATGGATTAGCGACTAAAACACACGGCCGGTCTCCGCAGAGCCCCCGAACAGCCCAGAATCCCACCGACAGATTCTCTGTGTGGCTGCTTTCCTGCGCCCGCGCCTATGTGCGGGGCAGTCTCCTTCCGCCGTGTCGCTGTCGTCTCCGCATCCGGCCTGCATGAATCCCGGCTATGAAAGGTGTTTCTGTGTACGCAGTAGTGGATGCACACACACACACACATATAATCTCAATTGTATCCTCCCACGTACAGCAAAGGCCCGATAGGAAGATGTCCAAATAGACATTCTAGTCATAGTCATCCTGTATTGGTTAGTATTGGTCATAGAGGCCCTATTTAAGAGACCTCAGATGACGAGTCTGATCAATTATACCAAACGATTGATTGCAGAGCTCCGAGATCATCCGTATGTTCAATTCGAGCTTCAACCACATCGCCAAGAACCCGGGTATGCCAGGGAGGGTTGGGGTTACCCGAGCCAGTTGTGTAGTATCCTGGAGGTATTGCTACGGCTAATATCTGGGATGACCAGTAATCTGGAGACCTTCCAATGGGGTCTTTACAGTTAGGATGATGTTAATATTAAAGAGATACAATAGTTGGGCGGGGCCGGCGGGAGGGTGGTCCAAGTGATCGTGAACGTCATTATTGTTGACTTTGGCACGTCATCACGATTTATTGGGCGGGCAAGGTGAGCAGTTGTATTGTGCGTTATCGACGCCTTAATACATTTCCGGCACCTCCCGGATTACAGCGACCGAAGAAGGCTTCGCATGCGGGTGCCGTACAAACACGTACTCCTGCGGATTTGTACATATATATATACATATATACACATGCAGACACCACTCCCCATCCCCCGCTCCACATAAGCCTTCTTCGTGTTAGCTTTCAAAGCTGAATCCCCTATACGCCATGTTCGAGCCTGTGTGTTTTCTCCTTGCCCGCCCGTCTTTCCCCCCCTTCCCCCCCTCTGTTCCCACTGCTCCTTCAAAACAAATAAGATCTGGATCTGTACCCGGAGCCACTACGCGCCTCCATTGACCAGGTTAACTCCTGGGTCTATCCTTCTATCAACAATGGAGTGTATCGTTGTGGTTTCGCAACCTCACAAGCAGCGTACGACACGGCCTTTCAGGTGCGTCGATGGACAAATAAAAGCGTGACCATCCCCTCTGGTGTTTTTGGGGTCTTTACCAGTTTTCAGTTAGCCGGCCTATTCTTTTTGGCTCGTTGCTGCCGCTGTTATTACCCTTGTTCTTGTAATCATACATAAAATCTTTTTACACCTTTTCGTTATCTTTTTAGGCACTTTAATTGTTTTAGTTTTAGGTTTTGGTTTATTAAGCAATATTTGTGTCGTATTTTCACCTCCCGTGTCCCCAATAGTAGATATAAATAATATGCTTTTAGATATTCATGGGGCTATCGCTGAACATGCTAAGGAAAGCTAAAAAATCAAATCGATTACTAGACCAGCTAAATGAATGCTGAAGTTTGCAAGCAATTGAGCACATTTCGCCGGCGACGGCGACAATTCCTGACAGCCTTACACTCTAGGACTCGTTATCGTGGAGGTGAAAATACGACACAGATGATGCTAAATAAGCTACCTAAACCTAAACCAGGAAAACTGCCTGAAAAAGTTATAACTAAAAGATATAATCTGCGATTCCTAGACGAGGTAATAACAACGGTGGCAACAACAGTCTTACCGGCCTGCCAGGCACTAAAATGCTGTTGGGATAGTGCAAAGTGGGGAGAGGTGAGACAGCTGTCAAGAGCCGTACACGGCTAGAGGTTTTCGTCGCAGGCTCCTGCCGCATATTAGCTCAAGCTTCGGATGCTCTACTTGGCCACCTGACACCCCCCTGGTGGGCCTTTGGACCCCATCCCCATCCCCATCCCCATTCCACTCAGGAGCTGTTCTCTGCTCTTGACCGCTGCGAGGACCTGTTATCTCGCCAGCGCTTCTTGGTTGGATCCCAACTGACAGAAGCAGATGTGAGGTTGTTTCAGACGCTAATCCGCTTCGATGAGGTGTACGTCGTCTACTTCAAAACGAACAAGTCAGTGGATTCAGTCTGTTACCCCCTATCCTTGTCCCGTGTCCAATTATGGTTCTGGGTAGCGGCGCTACATATCACATTTACAAACCGAGCGACACACAATTCATGCCCTCAACACCTGCCTACACGCAGGGTCCGGATACCAACAGCAGCGGCTGCTGGTTCACGTAGGGTTGAGGGTTTGCAGTGCATCATCATCGCTATCATCATCATCAGTGTAATATTTACCGAAATCCGCTTGCTGCCTGACGCCCTTCCTCCTCCCCGCCGAACTGCTCTATGTTTCTTCAGGTGCTTCCTGCGTGAGTACCCGAACATCGCAGGCTATGTACGGGATCTGTACGGCATTCCTGAAATATCCCGTTCAGTGAACATGGACCACATCAAGACGCACTACTTCACTTCTCACCCGCGGCTCAATCATTACGCAGTCGTCCCACGTGGTGGGGCTGCGTGGTGGACGGAGCCCTCCAGCAGGGCAGAACGATTCCGATCAGGGGACGCCTACGAAGCGGCGGCTGTAGTGGCAGCGGCAACAGTGAAGTTGTGACAAATGGCTGTTGTTTGGCTTTTCTCTCCTCCTGCTCACTGTCTGCGTGTGAGGGCGGCTCAGTGCAAGGACGGGTTTGAAAGCGAAGTAGCTGCCCGTGTTCGCCCGGGTGCTTTCAGCAGATAGGGCGAAATGGGAGGAAGTTTGGCCGCGCACGGTGGTGATGAGTAGGTTTGAACGGATAACCCGTTAACGTTTCGGATATGAGAACGGTCTACCCTACTGACCGGAGGATAGCTTAAGTCTAAAAACGGCTGGGGAGGTTGCTTGCTATTCCCGTGGATGATGTGTAGGAATATATCATGATCCTACAGCAGCTAGATCTGAGTACTGCCTAAGTATATGTGGTCATGACACGACATAATGGGATTGTCCATTGTGCATATCTGACATGCTTAAATGACATGCGTGCATTTCTTATGTGCCACAGGTTGCTTGCATAGGGTATATATGTGTGATGGTATCTGATGGTATTAATCTAAAACATAATACTGTTGGTAAACCTGTGCGCGGGGCCACAGTCAACAACTGCATGCAAAGCACAAAATGTCTGTATCCACTTTTGCATGATGAAGTCATATCGATCAAGCATATATTATATTATATTATATTATATTATATTATATTATATTATATTATATTATATTATATTATATTATATTATATTATATTATATTATATTATATTATATTATATTATATTATATTATATTATATTATATTATATTATATTATATTATATTATATTATATTATATTATATTATATTATATTATATTATATTATATTATATTATATTATATTATATTATATTATATTATATTATATTATATTATATTATATTATATTATATTATATTATATTATATTATATTATATTATAATGTGTATGTACATGGTGCATAAATACCACTTTGCTCATCGTTCTTTCCTGCCGCTTGCAAGTATCAGACGTCATCAGACCCTGCCTCACAAAGGGATAGATTGCGAAATAACGGCCAATAACCAGCAGGCTTGCTTCATAACAATCATAACTATTCTCATGATACTACACAAGGCTTACGAGGCCCAAGCCTGGCTTCTCAATGGCGCAGGCAGGGCTGCAATCAATTATATACTATACACACTTAACCCTAAGCATGAACAAACCATAAACGACAATGAGACCCTTCGTACATTGAGCGGCCTCCAAGATTGAACCTCCGAAAACAAAACCAAAACTTCAAAGCTTTCCTCTCCACAAAAACCACGTTGGCGGGCAAGGGCCGGGCACTCCATCCCACATGCATCAGCTCTCTCAGAGGAAAGGCTCTGCCGAACAAGAGTTGGTGCCGGCTTCTTGAAGCCGGTGAAAAGGCAGAGCCCCCAATATCTGTACCGTAGGATAGCTTGGATTCAGTTACACATAACACATACAAACATTGAGGGTTTTACAGTTGCACACACACAAACACACAAACACACGCGCACATGTTCACACACACATAGTGGAGAATGTACACATACAGTCCAAATCCCGTGTCCACTATCCAACAATGTCCCCCGTCCCCCGTTCACGTCCACTATCTGCATCCCGTGTCCCTCCTCCGTCCTGCATCTCCCATCCCCTGTCCCACATCCCCCAACCCCCGTTCTCATCCGAGGCCCCGTCCCCCGTCCCCCGTCCACGTCCCACGTCCCCCTGTGCAAACGTGAACATGAATGCGGTGCTGTGTTAATGTTCACACTGCGCAGCGTTCAAGGTTGTGTTCACAGCACACAATGCCGCGTTTACTTTCGCGTTCGCGCCGTGTTCAGGTTTGTGTTCACGATGGCGCTAGCGTTCGCGTTCACGCTCACGTTCGCGTTTGCGTTCTCGCCGCACCGTTTTCACGTTCGCGTTCGCTTCGCGCGCACAAATTGTTGATGTTAAGCAGCTAAGCAGCGCAGGTAAAAAATAAATCGTAAGCTATGATTATATACCGCTTCATGTAGGTTATATAAAGTGCAAGAGGTAAACGTGGGATTGCGGACTGGGACGAACGAGACTGTGAAACTTGATAAAATTAATTTCATTTTACCAAGGCCGCAGAAGTTGTAATTGAATTAAGGAGGTTTAAGACTAGTATATTACCTTAGAAGATTTGCTTTAGCACTTGTCAAACGGCGGGAAGATGGTCGTCAATCGCATCAGCAACTTCACTATCCGTACGCAGCAGCACGCGCTGACCATTCAACTTCAAGTTGAGATTGATACTTTGCAGGACGTTCAATATCGCATTCATGTCGAGGGACTTGGACGAAATGCCATGTGTGTACATAGGCCTGCAGCCAGGCGCCTTAATGGGGTATTGCCCAAGCACGGAATACGTGCTCGGGTCGGCGGTGTCACTAAACACTCGTACTATATGCATGTGTACGGCTCAGCCCTGTTTTAGTGTGGTGAACACTGTTCATGATGTTCTGGGTTTCCCAAGGCCGTGTGCGGTGGATAACATGTTGTTTGGGGCCTTCCGCAAGGGTTGGGACCGTCTTCAGTTCTCACTTCTGGCCCCCGCCTCCTCACTTGTTCTGGCCTTTAGTGCGGAGAGCACCTGGGTTTTGTATGAGCGTTTGCCTGTTGTGCCTGTCCATTCTTTACTGTTCGTGCCTTTTGTTTTGCTCGTTGTTTTGAGGTTTTGTATTTATTCGCGTGGAATTCATGTCATTTTATCTTATTTTTGTTGTTTAGCACGCGCCTGTCCTTAGTTGCGTCGCCCGCTGTGTTGCTGCTGGTTTATCTCTTGGGTTCATTCGAGTTTGCCTGTCCCTCATTGCGTCGCCAGCTGCTGGTTTCTCTCTTGGGTCATTCATATTTTTTGGTTTCTTTTGGTCCCATGCCACTTAGCACGTCATTCTCTAAACGTAAATGACAAATGGCTGATTCTTTCGTGAGCAAAACGAAACTACTAGATAGAAATAGATAGATAGGCTATCTCTTTCCGTACGCAAGGATTATTACAACGAAGATAGTAGAACAGCATCAACGTCATCATTATCATCATCATTAAAAATGTTAATGGAAATGATGCGTGTACTCACTGCAGCTGACATCTCCTTGTGGATCCGCATGTTTCCATTTGTGCATGTGTTAATAGCTTACCTATCTTGTTCCACAATGTGGTGTACAAAAACCTAAAAACTCAATATTTTCAGGAATATCAGTATCTGAAATGCGGGGCCTCTTGGGGGACAGTTCCGGCGCGGACGCTAGCAAATATGTCGGCATAGCGCTCGGAGTTGCCGGTGGCGTTATAATTATTACTGGAATCCTCTTATGCTTATACCGGCGCTACGCGGGCCTTAGCGGTAGCCTTGCTGGAATCGTAAGTTCAGGAACTGCAGTTTGGGGCGCCTGTTGTGGAAATTATTTTATAAGGTCCATTATGTTCGATTAACTTGCTCATTCATCATGCACGGAACGATTTGGAGCAAACCTTTCGCTTTTGCTTGCAGCCTCCCGAACGCAAGACCCTTGTATTCACCGACCTTCGCAAGGTCCAAGATGTTCAGAGGAGTCAATTGGTACGCGCAGTGCATCCAGCTTTCGCCAACCTACCAAAATCACTGGCCCGTAGGATGCATTCCTATCATTTGTTGTGCTCGTACAAAAGCAACCCGGCATGTATGAAATTTCACCGACCAGGCCATCCGCCAAGATGCCCCAACTGCTGCATTCGGCTCGAACAGACTTACGAGAGCATTCTCTACAATCAATAAACGACTATTACCATCGGTGCTCCATTTTACCTCCATCCCATCCTCAGCCATACGCACCCCGTTTTAGCGGGGCCAGGGCACCCAGCCGCGTGGTGTTGCCGGTGACATTTGCAGCGGCGATGGCGCAAGCAGCAGATTCTGTGGCGGCACCGCCGACCCCGAGGTCGGTTCCCTCACCGCGCGCCTCCAGCCGCCCAACCTCGGCAATGCGAGCCAGCGGCTCCCTCTTGCCAGCGTTGTCCGTTGGCCTGGAGGCTGGGCCGTTGCCGAGCACCCCCGGATCGATAGCGAGCCCCCGGGGCCACGGGCGTGTGCTTTTCAGCACCATGGACCACCCGCGTAGCAGCAACGCAGGACCGGCGGCGGCCGCAGTTGCCATTGGGGCCAACACGGACGACAGCCGGGCCGCCTCATCCTCAACGCCCCAGCCGCAGCGGACAAGTGGCTTCCATGGCGGCGGTGGCGGCAGCCGCAGCGGGACGATCGACGGCAGCGGCATCACCGCTGCCGTCGGAGAGCGTCCTGGATCCGGTGGTTTAGCACCATCACGACACTCATCATCGGGGTCAGCGGCGCCCAGGGCCCGTGGGTCAGTGGGCGCGGCCGCCGCTGCAGGACCCAACGCCCTGCCGCCGGCCCTTGTTCCCACAGGCAGTGTCATAACGGCCTGGAAGAGCCCACTGGCAGTTGTGGCTCCGGAACCAGGTCCAGAACGGTCGTTAAACTCCCTGGCAGCGGGAACTACGACATCGCCTGTGGAGACCTTCAACTCGGCCGCCGCTGCCGGGGGGGGGAGTGGTGCGAGGCCGAAGGTAGTGTCGGTTAGTGGGATTGGAGCCGACGGCACGTTGGGGCGGTTACCTCCCCCCTACCGCGGCAGCACCAGCGGCACAAGCGGGCCAGTGCTTGCAGCAGTTGCGGCGGCTGCGGCGGGGAGCTTAGGGACACCTGCTGGCGCCGCCGGATTCACAAATGTTCGGCAATGCGCATCACGCTCTCGGCCCGGCAGCGGCAGCTACCCTAGTGCCGCCGCCAGTGACAGTGGCGCTGCCGTCGGTACCGGGACGGGAACCGCCGGCCCAACGGCCACTGATTTGCAGCGACTTGGTGTAACGCACCGGTCGCCGAGGACGTCGTACGGTGCTGGAATATCCTTAGGCACAACTGGTCAAGCGGCAGGTATGTCCCATGGTGCTCATCGCAGGGGTATAAAGGGCATTTCTTCACCTGCCTTTAATGGCTTTGTGCTTACGTTGCCGCTTTTGTGAAGAAGAAATAGGGTAAGGAGTGGACGCGTAAGAGAGCTGCACCTGGAGGATTAAGGAGGGAACTTTAGGGGGAGATTGTTGAGATGAGCGATAAATGTATAAGGAAATAAGAGAAGGAAGAAAGAAGTAATACCGCCCAGGGAGAGGGCGAGGGAGGGCGAGGGGGGCTTTTCATTCTAGCAGAGATCTCGGAAGGAGGTTTGACCGCCCATCTGCTCTGTGCTCTCTCTTCTTCCTATCACTTTTGGTCCCTTCTCTTCCGTCCGTCTGTCCATCACGTCTTGCACTGATTCTCATCCCCACCCCCCATGTCACACTTAGTCACATTCTACACTCATGCTCGTTCACCTCACTGACTCACTCAATTCCAATCCGATCTGGATTAATCCGGATCTGGATCTGGATAGCCAAAGCCCAGCTTATTCTCTGGGGGTGAGCATATAAATTAGTAACAATTGGAAACTCAGATTTTGTACCATTTTCCTTAATAACATTTTCAAAAAACAAGGCAGGACCGCGATTATGTAAAAACCTCTTACTTATTTCTGTTATATTATTGTTATATTATTATGTTACTTATCTGGATGCGCCGCGCAGATGACCCCATTTCAAGCATCAGCGCCAGCAGCAGCAACTTCCACTCCTCCTCGCATGCGGGGGAGGACAGCGGGGCACCACACCACCATCAGCAGCAGCAACAACGACAGTTGCAGCTACAGCGGCAGCAGCTTGACAGCCAGCAGAGCATAAGCGGGGGTGTCCCTGCCGCCTCTGCCGCCGGCGGCTACCTGCAGGCGTCGGCCGTCGTTTTCCAACGGTCAAGACTAGGCCCGGGGGCCGCCGATGCTAACGCATCCTTTACCAGCAGTCAAAGCTCTGCGGCGGGGGCGATGCCGCCAGCGGGGCCCACCGGGTGCGGCAAATGGGATGCCTTGATTGGCGGAGCCGGTACGCCTCCGCCAAGGATTTCCCACCCATCATATTCGCCGGCAACGGTATCGGTTGGGGTGACGGTCGCAGCGGCGGCAGTAGCGGAGCCGCTGAAGGATAGTACGGCAACGGCGGCGGCGGCGACAGCGGTGCCGCGGGAGATTACGGAGATGGAATCCGTCGGGGAAGGTGGAAGTCGTACTACCATGGAGCTTCCTGAACCCGCTACCGTGGCCGTGACCGGTGATGGCGGTGCCGGCGATGGAAGCAGCGGCAGCAACGGGGCTTCTGAGGCGGCGCCGGCATCGAGGCCGTCTGCTGGGGATGCTTCCCCTCCGCACACACCTCACACCCAATCCGCCTGGGATGCAGCTGTGTCGCTAAGCAGCAAGTTATTCGGCCGGGGCTCCAGGGCAGGCACTGCTAAAACATCCCCCAAGCATCAGTTGCAAGCATAGCCGCAGCACAAGGGGTTGCAAAGGACGCATACCTGTGCGCCTTCCGGTTCATACGTGTCCTTGCCGCTCTGCATCCTCGGTTGTGAGTTAATAATAAGTGTGAGCTGTTCGTTCCTTTGACCGGGTCCCTTCGTCTCCCCAACCCTGCATCTTTAAAGTGCGTGACCCCGGAACGCGCAACACGCAACGCCCGCGTGGTGTCCCGCCACATGGGTTGTGATTGTTTTGTTTCATCCTCCTTTTTTTGGGAGGGGGCAAGGACCCGGCTAGAGTCTCCCGTTCAGGTTTAGGGCTGCAGGGGAGATTGAAGAGGGCGTGCTCTTGTTACGTTAGGCATCGCCAGGCATAGGGCGCCCGAGAGCTTGCAATGGCCAGAAGAAGATGGTTCACAAAGTTGGTTAGGCTGCTCGGGTTGTTCGGTATCCCCGAAGAAGAAATGGTCGCAGGTAAACCGGAGGGGGGGGAAACAAGGGGGTGTGAGGACTAACAGAAAAGAAGGAATGAGGGCGTCATGAATGGCTTGGCCCCGCTCGGCGGGATATGGTTATCTTCCCAGCATCAACATACTTGGTATGGCAGGTACGGGGTACGACATAATACGGGAGAGATAATGAAATGTTAATTCATTCCGTGGTATAGGCATCATCGAAAACCTCCACTCGTGTAACATCTGCATTGCATGGTACTGCTAACGGAATGCTGTTGCTGCTGCTTTGCTGCTGGTACGTTTTGTACGACATCCAAGACCGTAAATAATTATGGAGATTTTAGAGCGCGTGCGAAGCGCAGTTGTTGCACACGCTATCCGAATACAAAGACCTGTGTGGTTTTGTCCCGAGCATGAAAGTTCAGTCTTGACGTACGTTTTTTGTCCTTGCTGTGTTGGTGTACGACGCCTGGCTGGTATTCTTTATTATTAACATATATGATATAACAATTAAGAAGAGCCAAGGGTTCGGGAACATAGGAGTGGTTGTGATTATCTTGAAGTGTCGCACACGTGTGTATATGTGTATATATACATATACAAGCCGGCATGAGCAATCATTGAAAGAATTCGTGCTAACATTGACATAACGCCGTGAGTGTCCGGATTTTGCCGCATCGGACCAGCTCCTGAACTCGTAGATGCACGGCTTGGATCCATGATTTGCCGGATCCATGATTTGGCGGAGAGTTTCACTACGAGCCTGGCAGTACGTTAAAGACGCTCATAACCCTCCTCAGTTAGCGCTGCGGCAACAGGAGTCATCAGGAGACTGGAATGTTTGGCTGTGTTGTGGCTGAACACGATTATGCGAGGAGGGCGATATGAGGATGTACGGATGAAACAGGTACAAGAAATCCAACGCTGAGATATCAGTGGATGGCGATCACCCGGGTTATGGCGATGTCAGGATGGCAGGAGGCGGAGCGGCGAGCTGGTCTCCCGATCCGATCCGTTAATGCCCTCCATCATTCGAGAAGCTCATCAGTACGGCATATGGGAGCACGGCACGGTGGTGCATGCAGCAGGATGCCGCTCCGCATCCTAAGGGAGATGGTGAGAGTCCATGTCAGGCGCAGGCAATGCACGGATGGGGCACAACGGCACATATTAATTGCCCTTGCTTTACAGGGGATTGGCAGATGGGCAGTCCTGTTGAGGCTGACACGTGGCACCCTAATGCAAGTTGGATGCCGAAAGGAACTGAGCAGCCCTGAGCAGCAAAAGTTGTTGCACTGTAGGTAAGCATGTCCCTGGTTTTGCAATCGGCGAATGGGTGCATTTGCATGCGGTTTTTGGGGCATTTACATCGTGAATTCCTTCAGGGGGGCCCTCCCCAATAGGCCTCATTAGATGATGCCCCTTATTCGACCTGGTGTATGCGGCCCACAGATAATTTAAAGAACCATGCAACCACGCTTTTTCTCCCAGACGTCCGATCTGGACATTACACATCTCAGTTTCGCTGGTGTGCAATCCAGCACATCGATTGGTAGGGACGTGCTCTTATACAAGCTTACACCCGACCTATCCTGGTGTTGATTGCGGCTTGTCGCAAGGTTTGATAGCCTCGCCTTCAGCAGAACTTGAAAGTTGCTGAAAGCATGTCGAAAGAGTCCCCTGTACCTTCCGTTGCCGACATGCAAACGTACCTAATCGCAACAGTTGACCAATTCAATTAGTACGCTTGTTGAAACGCTTCATAGGAGACTACATATCACTTCTATGTGTTGTCTGCTCATCTCTTGCCATATGATTGAACCGCTAAACCGAACTCCGTGCGTCCGTGGGTACGTACCAGGCGCCGTCTCAAGCTAACGTTATAATAACCCTAATGGGATAGCTACTGTAAAATATTGTGGCCTCACGGCCGCGTGGTGACCTCGGGCGTGGTCGCCGTACTCGTACCACGTGTGTGTAGCCTTTTCGATTATGCAACGGGTTTGGTTAATCATAAAGCTCTTCTATGAAACACGATTTTTAGTGTCCTGTTGTAAGCTTAAAAATCACTTTGATCAGAGACCCCTGTTCCGGAAAAAAATGCAGCTCCAGCAGGCCAAAATGACAGTCGCCCGCAGGCCAGCCGGTCGCACCATGGTCAGCCGGGTTCCAGTTGTTCGTGTTAATGCAACGGTTGCGATGCCAGCGCCGTCCTCGACTGCCGCACAACCGCACGGTCGCGTCTTCAACTTCTCGGCGGGCCCTGCCATTCTGCCGGTAGACGTGTTAGAGCGCGCCCAAGCCGACCTGGTCAACTGGCAGGGTACCGGTATGAGCATTATGGAGATGAGCCACCGTGGCAAGGAGTTTGAGAGTGTTATCCAGAAGGCGGAGGCGGACCTGCGCGCCCTGCTGGGTATCCCGTCCAACTACAAGGTGCTTTTCCTCCAGGGCGGCGCCAGCACACAATTTTCTATGATTCCTTTAAACCTTGCAAAGGCTGGAGAGACCGTTGATTACGTTGTTACGGGCGCTTGGTCCAAGAAGGCGGCTGAAGAGGCAAAGAAGTATTCCGATGTGAACATCGCCGCCAAGGGCGACAACAAGTCGTTGCCACCAGTTTCTAGCTGGAAGCTAAGCCCCAACTCGCGTTATGTTCACTATTGCGATAACGAAACTATCGGTGGCGTTGAGTTTAAGTCTACGCCGGAGGTGGGCGACCGCGTGTTGGTCAGCGACATGTCGTCCAACTTCATCTCCAAGCCGGTCGACGTCTCCAAGTATGGTGTTATCTACGCTGGGGCTCAGAAAAACGTTGGACCCGCTGGTGTGACTATCGCTATCATTCGGGAAGACCTTATTGGTCACTGCCGCCCAGAGGCGCCCACCATGCTCGACTACAAAATCCACGTCGAGAACGACTCCATGTATAACACACCTCCCTGCTGGGCCATCTACGTGTGCGGCCTGGTTTTCGACAAGTTGTTGAAGCAGGGCGGCCTGGAGGTCATGCAAAAATTGAATGAGGAGAAGGCCGCCATATTGTACGACGCCATCGCCTCGTCCAACGGCTTTTACAACAGCCCCGTGGACCCGGCCGTGCGTTCGTTGATGAACGTGCCTTTCACAATCCCCTCGCAGCCGGATCTGGAAAAGGCGTTCATTAAGGAAGCCGAGAAGGCGGGCATGGTAAGCCGAAAGAGGGGGTGTCTTCCAGAGCGCCGACCCACATGGATAAGCAAAACGAAGGGGTGCTTCCAATTGCTTTAACCATCATACCAATTTTCGTAAAGGCTTTTGCGCATAGTGCATAGCAAGCACATCACATGGTAGGCATGCTCTTGTGAGACATAATGTAATGGACTGAGCCCAGGGGACTGGGCCTCCTCGTCACGGTAAGGTATCTTGCCAACGTAGGGTTGAAACTCCGGTGGGAGCTCCGAGTTGAGTCTCTCCCATGCGCGTTGTTTAAAGTCCCGACTTCCATGGCGACTGCGACTCGCTGGATACATCAATTGGGCGTGCTCGGTATTGTGTATGCCATGTAGATTTGCTGTCCACTATGCCGCGGTGTCATGCATCGCCTACACTGTTCTTTCCTCGGTGTGCTCTGGCGATATGTGGCTTGTCAATCCCAGCTGTCGCCACCCTGCTGATTTGCACTGCAGCTCCAACTGAAGGGTCATCGCTCGGTGGGCGGCATGCGTGCGTCAATCTATAACGCCATGCCTGTTGAGGGTGTGCAAGCGCTTGCAAACTTTATGAAGGTACGAAGTGGGCTCATTTAGAGGGAAGGCGGGGCCTGGGATGATGGATGGTGATGCGTTCAGGTGCATCAGCCTGGCTTGCAGCGAGATTGAATGCAGGATACAGTGGGGGAGGTGGGCTGGGTGGTGGCGGTTTTCTATTCTTCCTTTCCTAGGGAGGATATCAGATGTGCACGTCTTGCTCCTGTTAGTAGGAGTAGGAGCCAGCCAGCCTTTTAGTACGCCCCATCCAAGCTTTACCGATGTCTGGTATCATTCAAAGATGTCCTGCACAATGCGTGATTCGCGCATTGCTGCCTTCCACGACCGCAGGAGTTCGCCGCTAAGCACGCCAAGTAAGGCGGTGGAGGCGCTCGCCCCGGCTTGCGGACTGTGGGGATTTCGAGGTTCCGGAGGCTCGGCAATAACAGCAGTTGACTTGGGCGACAGGCTGCAGCTGCGTTTGGTGTCTTGACCATGTGAATGGCTGTCGTTAAAGTGGTGGAGTTTGGTATCCCAACGTCTTGAATTATCTTAACGAAGGCAGCTGGTCCCGGCTGGGACTGTGCCGGTCCATTATCCCATTGTTGCGTGGCTGACCCAAATTGGCAAATGAGAAGTGGAGCGCATTGCCAGATCGATGCTCGGCATCTCGTCGCCATCGTGTCCCTGTCGTCCCCCGATGGTATGGAAGTGAGGCCGGCAGTCACGGCGAATGAATGAAGAACCCCTCGTTTGCAGCAGAAACATGTGCACAGTGAGAGAGCGATTAACACTGCGGTTGACAGGCTGGCGACGTTGCTTGACTGATCCGTTACGGTTATCACCTGGCCTCGGGGCGCTGTAGTTTTTTAATTTGACGCATTGGACTTGCATGGGGGGTTTGGTGTGGAAGGTGGAGAGTGAATGACAGGGGCGCACGCCTCAGCAGGTCTATGTGGGTGTAGGTACGTTTGGGCAGATCTCCAATTCCTCGTTTCGGTTGTTGGTGTTCGTGACTTTCTATCCCGTTCTCTCTTGTCATAGCTCTCTCCTGGCTTTCTATTTGGCTAGTTGTTTCGCCGGCCCGGTGGATCCCCTCCTGAGATGACTTACGTTGTCCCCCGTATGGGGCGCGCCCCTTCTACTTCACCATGTTGACTGTGTGCCAAAGCTAGGTGCTAGTCCAGGTATGGTGACTTGCTTAGATCGTGCACGGCAGAGTTGCGACTTCAGGTCTTACGCGAATGGTTAATAACGCGGCTGGTGGGGGAGGGCCCACCTGGCACGGGAAGCGCCTGGTTGGGCGCCGCAGACATGTCATCCGCGAGCGTATTGGACGTATGCGCTGAGCTTGCTTATGCTCTGTGCGCGTTGGGTATCATAGCTAGGTTGGAGGTTCGGGTTACTCAACCTTGGTTGTTGGAGCAAGTCCTTGTGAATGTTCCCGAACAAAGCACTTACTGCCTCTTCTTATCGACGTCTATTCGCAAAACACCGGTTGAAGTTCACGATGTGTGGTGTAGATGCGGCGGAGAGGTAATGAAATCACATTTACGGTTAAGTGTGGAGAAAAACATGCAGCTCTTAAAAAAGCTCTGATTAATATTATTTTAAGATATATTTAGTTGACAGCGTCGTGGTTTTCCACGTCAAAAGGTGCAGGATGTTTTGCACCGCGGGCCATTTGGACCTTCGAATCCGTTGGCTGCACAGATCTGGCATTGTTTCTGGCATAGATATGCTGCGACATGCCTAGTTCATGCAGAATGCTAAGTCATTGTTCGTGTCTGGAAAGGGAGTTGTGCTCCATCCCCTGCAACCTTGCCTGCCCGCCCGGCTCCCTTTGTACGGCAGTTGCTCACATTGAATTTTCTCGTTACTTCATGACAGGAGCAGATGAGCCCTCAACCAAAAGCCAATCTTCATCGAAGGACCGGATGTCGGGATCTGAACTGTCACTCTCCAGGCGCTTACTGATCAGTTACAGTCATCCTGCACTGTCATACAAGGCTATTAACTGCCAGAATATGGGACGTTAAGATCCTTTTGTCACAACCCAAGATGCTTCATTATGCACCAGGAAGATCACCGAATAAGACGGAGCATGGAAATCCGTCGGTGGATAGCCGTCGAAACATGTGCCTGCAGTCATTATTCTAGCTGCTGCCCACACCGTGTGCCAGGACCCTATGAAACCTGCATAACAAAGCTCAAACACGCCTTACAGATACAAGGTAAGGTTTACGCACAGAAGCACGTCTCCACGACGCCATTTGACCAGAAACCTCCACGCGCGCAGCTCCACCCCAACGGGCAGTAGAGGCCTTGCAACCCTTTGCCCCCAGTCCCACCCTCTCCACAAAAACCCTCTCCTGTCCTCCAATCTCCATCTGCACCCTTGTGTGAGCGTCTCAATCAATCAATCAGTCAATCAGACATTCCTAGCTGCCCCTCATCCTTTTAGTACTGAGCCCTTACCGCAGCTAGTAAGCCTAAGGAGACATCGCCGCGGAGAGGCATTTGAGAGACGAGTTTCGACCCACCAAGGCCCCCTCGTATCCGAAACATATCTGACACAGTCGAGCAAGCTGAAGTGAGCAGCAAAAACAAGAAGACAAGGGTGATGGATGGAGGCTTGAGAGTTGGATGCTCGACCCACACTCGGGGCTTCAGTTGGTCCTCTTCCTTCCCGCTGATACCCCACCCGCTCTCGTCCAGGTCAAGCCCCGCCTTTGCTCGCGCCTAGACCCTCCCACTTACACGGGTACCTGCAGGCACCGATGAAGCATGAATGAGGGAAGTAATCAAAAAGGGAATGGATTCACTCATGCATAAGTCTCGTGTCCCTCACAAGCCACAATCCAAGTCCACCACGCACAAACAAAACGCAAACGCAAACGCGAACGCTCACGGCTAAATAACTCGATGCACTCATAAGCGTTGCGTTGCTTGCGTTCAGAGCAGGCTGTGCTACTGAGCTTATTGCAGCATAAATCCGTGGGGGCCCTGCAGCAATCGTCCCAAACCAGAGCAGCACAACCCTGCTATACACCCCCCTTAAAAACATTCACTTCACATCGACACGCCTTGCCGTGACCTGAAAGCAACAATACGCTTACCGACGCTGTACCGTACCGGAAACCCGTATCCCTCTTAACAAAGGCGGATGCATTATGCACGTCCGCTTACCCGAAATTCCTCCACCAGCTTATCCAAGTCTATTCCCGCGAATTCTTTGTCTCCCATCGCCTCGACACGCCGGATAAGCGCATCGTAGTCAACGGCGGTGGGTACGGCCGGAGCAGCCTCTGCTGCTTCCGCCGCTTGGCGCTGAATGGTTTGTCGCCAGGCGTCCGGCACTTCCACCTACGGACACCAGCCGGCAACCTTCGGGTTAAGTCTTTTCGTCTACACACTGTAAATACCCCAAAGAATGCTAAGCAAATCATCTGGCACAAATATATCCGCCATGCCGGCTTCATTTGGGGCCAACCCCAGTAGCCTACGTGAAGTGCCCGTCGTTTCAGTAAGGCTGCAGCGCGACCGCTTGACAGCTCACACACTAAGCCCGTCGTTTCTTGAGCCCAGGCCCGTTGCTGATTCTAGATCAGCCCTCGGGAATAGAATGTGGGAACTGGCCAATCCTTCACTTCGCGTTGTGCGGAAAGCAAAAAGAGAGCCTGAAAACCCAGCAGAAGCTGAAATGATCGGAAACTTGAGGGCGAAATTCGGATTTCGGATTCGGCTTGGCTGACACGGATTTAAAGTCTCCGTCTGGTGACGTATAACCGCATATATAATGAGAACCCATTCCGTCCAGAACAGAGTGGGGATAAGGACCATAACCCGGCAGGATAACATGCATTTTCTGTGACCCCTAGGTAAATAATTATTTGAGGAATACCTTGCTTATGAAAAGAGACATGATATCAGCCACAATTTGAAGCTCCTGCTAAAAATAAGAACAAGAAACCTTACACATAGGCCAACTTTGACTACACGGCCTCGCAAAAGATTCATCTGTGTCCCCTCAATGCCCTTCTGTTCTTCCTCGTGTCTTCACTCGGTCTTTACTGCCCCAATCCCCTTTTCCGTCCGCACCTCCTTGGCTTCCACTTGCCGCCGCACGTTGCGCTCTGCGTAGCGCTCTGCATTCAAGACCGCTATGCGGATTCCCTCCCTACTGAATGGCAGCCGCACTTCGCCATCTGCCGTCAACATGCCCTCGTCCAGGCGCTCAGTGAAGGTCTTCAGCTGCGAGCACACGTGGAGAATTAGGACAAAAACAAAACGGCTCAAGTGTGCCGTAGAGAAGGGTTTGGTTGAGAAACAGGTTTTGTTCTTTCGGCCTAAGAAGTCCTGTAGCCCGGCTTCCGGGGCTTTCCCACTCCTTGCCACACACACGGCCAACGACAACCAGCTGTCGACCGTTCTTACCGTTCAAAGAATTAGTCAACCTTCTGACACGATCTTATAGTTGGCGTCCACCGACTCTTCACAATTACCACATGTAATGAAATTAAATGTCAGGTGGCTTTAAATATTTCAAAGCACCCATGCACACGCCAGTCGCATCGCGCTACCTTTACCTGCTGCTTGTTCCGTTCACTGTTTGCCAGCAGCTTCTGGCTCGTCTCTCGATACGCCTCACGGAGGCCCTGAGGAGAGGAAGCAGCCGGAGGGAAGGGGGATGCTCATGTGTGGAAGGGGGATACATCGAGAACTAGTTGGGAGGAATGATCGGATCTCAGATGCTGAGACTTTGCAAAGACGTTTTATAAATTGCATCTTGTGTAGATTCAAAAGGCGGCACGGCGCCAAAACGAAGTGGAAACAACACTCACTAGTCGAGCCCGGGAGTGGTAGTAACTGATTGCGGTCCATTTTTTCTTCTCTCCCTTCCGCCGAAACCCACCTGCGAGACGACCTTCCGGAAGCTATCTTTGAGCGCGTACTCCTCTTGGAGTGACAAGTACTCTTGCCACTGCTCCAAGCGTCCCTCGCTCTCTGCACGACCGCTCTTGATCCAATACTGCGCAGCCTTCTCCACTTTCTCAGCATTCGGCTCAATGATCTCGTCGATAATGCCGTACTCCAACGCATCGCGTGGCCGCATGTACATCGGCCGTTGCATATCCTGCCAGGAGAGAGGGGTATGATCGGTTATTGAGGGTCTCCGAAACCCGAGCCATTGGAAAGGCATATCCCTTCCGCCCTGTCCATACCTTCGCTCCCCCTCCGGGAAGTATCAAACTTCCGGCAAACGTGTCACTCCATTTTCCCGCAGTGTTCGGAAACTACGTCAACGTGGGCCTGTCTCATCTCATCCACCTGCCCGCCTGTCTTCCCACCCAACCTTACCGATCCTTACTCTACACTACCGCGCCATCCTACCAACGAGCCACCGTATACAGAGCCACATGACTTCTCCCCAAGTAAATCGTTGCCCAATCTATAACACCCATCGCACTCGTGTGCGCCATGAGATGTAACAACGGTGCGACCCGTCTTGAAGCTCCCGCCCCCTGCTCGGGGGGTAAGTTCCCCGGGTGCCTCACCCACGAGTAAGCAGCACGAACATGCATATCCAGCCAAGGACCGACAAACAAAGACCAGAAGTGAACGCCCCTGACGGCCCGCCCCACGTCCCCTTTCCCTACCGTGTCACTTAAACCCCAAACCCTTAAGCCCATCATGAACACCACCACATTATTTAAATGGCAAATATTCACCTCGGCCAAACTGATCCCCCTTATAAAACCCATTGCAACCCCCTTTTCCTCCTCTCCCCTCCCTTCCCGATTCACAGCTATCGCCAAGTACAACGCGCTCGTGGAGTTTTGCACACTTCTCTGCACCTTCATGACCCCAAAACCCTCCTCCCTCTTCCTCTCTCACCGCATCTAGCTTATCCACGGGCAGCCCTGTCCCTATCGACAGCATCCTGAGCAGTTCTCGCTTGTAGTCCAGCACCTCCCTCCACTTAATGTGCACCTCAATGGCCTGGCGCTGCCCAGTGGGGGGAACGCGGGGCTGCTGGATCATGGCTGTGGGACGGGGAGGGAGAAAGGGCTCGTCAGAAATCAAGAGATCCGCTCATAGCACCCGGGCAAGTGCTCGGGTGGAAGACGGAGGGAGGGTGTGGTGGCAATTGGGAACACGAGATAGAGGTATGGAGGAGGAGTGGGAAGGGCCACGGGGAAATGTAAGGCCACTCAGGCATTAAAGGGTGCGGGATAGTAAAAGGATGCAGCCATCAGAGTCCCAAGGAAGGACAGAGCCCGGAAGGCAGTCCTCCTGGCTTAAAGGGTTTTCAGTCCTCCTGGTGTTTGTTGCTATTCTTGCTGCTGTTGCTCTTCCAGGTGCTGATGATGCGAAACAAGCGGTAGCTTGCTCTCACCCAATGAGTGCGGGAGACTTTTCCGCCAGCCCTTGCGACCAAAGGAAAGCACTACGCACGACCAGCCCACCGCAAGGCCCATATTGACCGTTGAGATCTGCGGGGACGGAGGAAGGGAGGGAGGCCAAACGGCAGGAAGGAGAAAATCCCGCATGATCAGGAGGGGGAAGTAAGCCAACGGGGAGGGGATAGGAAAGCGGGTTCAGCGGCGGCTTTAAAAAGAGGGGCCGGGACAATGTGGTTCGGGGCTTGCTGGTCCAACGCCTGTGTTTGTCAAACAGGGAAACGGTATTCCTCGCTTATGAAGAACGAGAGGTGTGGCCATCCCAATTACCGAGGAGGATATGGGGTAAAAGCCTGTCTAAGGAACGAAACCCGATGGACTGCCCTTCCCGGCGTCCGAAGGTTCAAGTGCGGGTGGCAAAACCCATACCCACCGGGTTCTTTATGAAGCCCATTGTGGATGTAAGTGCGACGCCTTCGCTATCAAAGGACAGCTGCGAGAGACACGGGTCCGAAGCGGATAGGGAGGGTAAAAGATTCGTCGTTGCCAGCTTCATACACTGCCGCTAAAGCCAACATTAGAAGAGGTAGGGAGACCTGCCAAATGTCATGGTCTTACAATCTCGCCATCCTGGCGTGTTGTCCCCGACGAGTTGATCAACATCTCGATTGGTAATGTAGCGCCTTGCTTCTCAAGATAAAGAAGCTCGGCCACCATGAGCTCTGTCACCGCCGGCACAAGCTGCGCACGCGAGAAGATCAACCGCGTGATCCAGAGATCCAGAGAGAAGGGCTGCTTGTAAGATGTTCTGGCGATCTGGGCTCACCGGCATGCCCAAGTACACAATTCGCTGGTCGAAAAGCAGCGATGGTAGGTCGGGCGGCGGTGGCTTTCGTCGATCATAACGTGCTGCCCTTGCATGAACTACTAGCTGCTTACGTCCCTGCCCAACTAGACGGGGGCACCGAACGGCGTGGCTGACAGGGCATCCTGCCAAGCCGACCTTCTGGCGCCGGCCGAGCCCCTCAAGCATAGCGATCCTTTACCAAACAACCTATTTCGTCTTGTTACCACACACCTAGTGTTTCAATAATACGCTGCAAAGCGAAGGCCACAAATGACCAGGTACAAGGTTAGTGGTCTTGAATTTGTAATGTAGAAAAGTATTTAAATTAACAAGCCAATCAATGTGATATTATCGAACTTGTTTCATTACAGTCTTGGCCCCATCGACTTTGGTTTCGGATGGGCAAAGGGCTTCCACGACGACGACATCAAACCAAATGGATCACTCTTACCAAACGATCGAGTTGAATCTCCAGCATGTGGCTTCTCTTTTATGGAGACATATACGTGAACAGTCCGTCGTTTGTAAGACGACGACCACTTGCTCGACGTCCCGCAAGCCACATGCGTTTTTATCTACTAGATGCCTTTTAACTGCATTAGAAATTTGACATGCATCGCAACGTCTCCAAGGAAGTTTTAGCGTTGCGTCCACGCACGTGTGATGTCGTCCTGTGCAATTCCCTCAGGCATCGCCTAGTCGACTCCCACTGCACGCGTCCCTGCACGTGCGTGACCCACTGCATTTCTAAACCTTTAAGTGGTTTCACACATCAGCCTCAGCCTACTCGTCTGCGAATCCAGCTTGCTCGCAGGGCGGAACATTTCCACGAGGTCGCACACATCTGGGCCGAGGTAAGCAGACCCAGGACCCCACGTCAGCATGCAGAGGGACCCAAATGTAAGCGTATAGCACTTGGGTTTTAGAACGTATTGCTAAAGCGGGCTCGGGTCAAGAGTTATGAATGATATGAAATGGCAGATACGGCGTCCGATCAAATCCTGTTCCCAACCAAATTACGGGCAAATCACATATGGCCCTGTCCCCTGTGGCTTGCGGGAGGCTGTAAGGGCCTTGTGGGATTTTGAATAGCGGTTTCTTTGCGCCTAGGCCAGGTCATGGGTCATGAGATCGCTTCATGCTTTTCAGTCCCAATTGTATTGTATTGTATTGAGCGCATGCACGTCTGTAGTCGGCAACTCGGAAGTCCGATTCCCCTGTGCTACTTCCTCTGCTTTTGCTTCATAACAAAAACACACACATCTCGTTATCGTACTCCTCTCGGCTCAGTCCTTCAAAACACACACGTTCCTTACAGCGATACACACATACATTTGACACATACAGTTACACACACAGTTACACATACACAGTCACACGAATGGCCGCACCCCTTCTTCTCCCGCCGCCCATCAGGCGCTGCTTCTCCAAGGTCTTACTGATCCGCCGCCTCCCGCCAAAGAAGAGGATGTACGGCAGTCCATGGCTCAGGTAGCGGATCGGCTACGACAGTCGTACGAAAGGAAACTTCAGGTGTGTTTGTGGTGCGCCCGTGTGTGCAATCACCTAGTAAATGATTGGTTGTCTTGCCGACTACCGGATGCCCCGCTGCCTGCTGTCTGCAAAATGACGGATAAATACGATCACACCCTGTTCAGTGTGGGGTATATATACATACACATGTTAATATATATTTATTATGTATTATTTACATGTATATGTATTCACATCCGTACAGTTACTCCTAAACACCTAACCGCTCAACCGTCGCCTTCCGTACATCCGGCAGTCCCCTATCACCTACCCTTATCCTGTGCCCTCACAAACCACAACCCCAGTTAAGTTAAAGTAACATGGACGCGATTACAAAGCATAAGGGATTCCTGTGCCTATGGTAGCTCTGGATGAACGGCTTTTAGTACTTTTTTTGGGTGAAGTCAAATTTTGAATACGCGAACAGCAAAGCCTGTTCACTGAGCTGTTCGGTCTGTCGGGCCCTACTATCGGCCCCTGTCTACAGCTTCGATAACACGCAAACATATCCGACATCATCAGACAACCTCCCAACAATTTGCTCGTACCCCTATCATCCCATCTAGATTTAGGCCGTGTTTCATGGGCCGTTGGAGATCGCGATGTATTTAGCTTATATAAAATTGATTGTCCTCGATAGTGTTTATCAAAGAGTATCATTTAATAGGGTATAGATAACTAGACCCTATTAGTAGATACCCCTTTGCATTATCTTAAGTAAATGAAGTTAACTTAAATTACTTTAGATAATCAAAGAGTATCATTTATACACATCACTTTATTGATTTATATAAATAGATAGACACTTGCAAAATCTACGTATATGTTAACTAAACTATGAAATTTGCTGTTTACGGGAAAGGTGGTATTGGTGAGAGGGACTTGAACCCTCACCTTGTTCCCAGCGTCTTAGAAAACGGTAACGATGAAGTGAATACTTTTTCAAGCTTTTCGAACGTAATGTACGTCCCGCCCCGATACATAATTATCGTGTTCAGGCACGACTGTTATGGCACGACTAATATGCCCTTGGAGTTCAAGGTTCTACCCCGACTGAGAGCGGGCCAAAGACCCTAATGTTAAGGGCAGGGTGCCCCCATGTCGATGGACGGTGACGACCCCAATCAAAGTGACCTGCGAGCTGACCAGTAGCGGAGTTGACGCCTTAGTTGATTCGGCAGATTCCGCTGGATGCTGGTGGTGGGTGCTGAACCTGGGAAAACCACTGATTTCGGAGAAGTCGGCATGGGAGACTGGATGAGGGTGCCCCGAAACACCGGGGAAGGTAGGGACTGCCAGGTTAGTGGCCACGGGTGATGTAACCCCCTATCCCACACACATAAATGGATTGTTGATCTGTATGGAAGCATTCCAAAAACCTTACTCCTGCCCTCTCCTCTCAACCCACCCAGGCGGCTGCCGATTCCCGTTCTCTGCGTCGTCAGGGCGAGGCCCTCCTCCATCAGCTCCGTCAAGGGAACCTCGCCGGGCTGGAGTATCAACTGGCGCGGAGGCAACTGTCCGGTAGGTTAGGTTTCATGGATGGGATGATACGATATATAAAACCAAAGCAACTGGCTTCGCTTCTTCAGAGTTTCAGAGTTTGCAGCTGGGGCTCGGTTTCGGAGCTGAGAACTCCTCTCGCCAACTCAATGACGTTAGAGCCCTCTACCGGTGATGGTTTCAGCCAAGATGCCTACGCTGCAAGCGGTGGATACCAGACCTAGTTTCCAAAATATGTCCTATGCGTTCAATACCCTATTCCGTCTTGCCGTTTTTCGCCGACCATGGCCAGTCGGGATTTTCGGCGAGCACGGCGACGGCGGCTCTGGGCTTGCCTGGTGGCCTGGGAGGAGCCCCTGCCCATCTCGGCCCCTGGCGGAAGTCCCTCCGTCGTCTCCACACCCCGATCCCCTGCACTGACGCCCCGATGTCGCAACGGACAGAGAAAGCGCAGCAGCAGCGGCAGCGGCAACACGTTCAGCTGGAAGAGGTGGACGAGGAGGAGCAGGTAGAGGAGGGGGAGAAAGGTGGTGTGCATGGCTTATCTCGTTCGCAATGGCCCCACCTGAGTGTGTGTCAGGGGCGGCAAGCTGCAATACAGCGTGACGATGGCGGCAGCGGGGGCTTCTGTCGAGGAGGCGGTAATAGTATTACGGCTCGTGAAGGCAGCAGCGGGGACCGCTGCGGCCATGGCGGCGGCGGCGGTACAGCTAGCGGCCATGGTGACTTCGGTGAGAGCGGCGTCCGTCTTGACGCTGACAGTGGGCCTGACAGCGGAGGTGCTGATGACGAGCCTGTAGCCGTCGGCTATGTGCTGGTATCTGTCTCGCAGCCTCTGGCGCTGCTGCCGCCACCGCTCCCCTCCACGTCGCCTCTGCAGTTCCACGTGGACGCACTGGCGGTGTGTGCGCGCTATCGGCGCCAAGGGGTGGGCTCGAGACTGCTGGCGGAGGCGGAGCGCCTGGTGATGAGGTGATGGTGATGGGGTGGGGGCAGGGGCCCGGGTACGGACTCTGGGCGCATTGGAGCTCCTCCCAGACGTACTATCATCGCCGACCGTTGATGTAAAACAGTGCTCAAGGCCGACCGACCATCAGACATCAGACATCGGCATCGGTTAGTTAGGTTTAGTGAGTCAAGTTAGGCATCGGGACTGGTAGCGCATATGGGACACCTGCTGGTTCAGCTCTTAACGAAATGAATGCATTGATTCAATTGATTGAATTGATGAATGCGCTGCCAGGTGGGGAGGCAACTCGCTCTGGCTGCACGTCGACGCTTCCAACGATGCCGCGGTACAGATGTACAGTGATCGTGGTTACGGCATCGCTCGCATCCTGCGTCCCCGGCTAGCACCCGGCAGTCTGCTGGGGGGACCCACCATCGGCTGGCGTCCGCCCTTTTTGTTGCCTTTTCTACCTCATTATTTAGACTGCTGACGGGGGCTTCGGTCGTACCATTATGGCCTCAAAGAAAGAATCCGGATCAGCGATGTGGCCAGGAACAGCAACTAGAGAAGCTGGGGGGCAGAAGACGCACCAGCAATGGCCCCCAAACTCAGTTTTCTGGTTTCCGGAGCAGCAGCAGCAGCGGCAGCGGCATGTCCCAACTCCACTGTATTCACCTCGAAACCAAGTGCAGCTGCAGCAGTTAGAAATGAGTTTGGCGCAATGGCGACAGCGACAGCGCAGCCGTAAGTTCGTGATGCAGAAGCGGTTGCGGTCTCACACATATAGGCCCGTCAATAGTGCGGCAGAGGCGTTGGCAGCAGCGGCGGCGGTCGCAACGGGCAGTGGCGAGGAGGAGCAGGGCCCCAGTCGGGCGGGGATGGCCGCCGTTGCTGCCCGTGCTGCCACGGAGAACCCGATTACAGATTCCCATGGCGGCCCCGTCGTGCGGTCTTTGCAGGATAGCAACAATAACGTCGTCGTCAGTAGTGACAATAATGGGAATAGTTCCAGTCGAAGTAGCAGCAATAGCAGCACCAACAGCTTGGTACAGCAAGAGAAAAGCTGTCGGCAGCAGGCTGGTGTGTATGAATGGCATTAGTGGCCAACTAGCTAGCGTGGGCAATTGTGAATGTTGAGATGAGCGATGCGTGGATAATAGAAAATAAGAAAGAAAACGATGTATCCTCAGGTAAAGGAGGGCTTCTTATGTTATCGAGACCAATGGTATATGAGGGTTTTACGTATGCAAGGGGGCGGGGGACCTTTTGTCCTCTTTTGTCCTCCCCATGTCCACTGATCGCCGGGTCTGTAGACGTCCGTATCTTGTGCAGCACTCAGTCGCTGCCAATAAGGCCTCTCAAGTTATTGCTGGCCTGCTGTGCTGTTAAAATCTTATATTTTGCATACAGGGGCCGTATGTACGCACGCACGTACGGCACGACTACTGCTACAGGTTAGATCACTCCGCACACGTTTGTTTGTTGGACTTAGCATCAAGAAGAATGTATGCGCGAATGAAGATGCCGAATATCGGTATTGCTGCAACCGTCCGCAACTAAAACGAGCAAGCAACGAACTATAGAAGGGTTTAGAATTATAGAATGGTTGCATTTCAGCTGACACGTTAAGTTAGTATTAGTCATTCAGTTGGTTACACATGTGCTTAGCACACAGGCTTCGAGCAACGATAGATTGATCGATGAAGATACGTGCGGTGGGTCGTCAACGGGCTGTCATGCAGCTATCATGCAAGATATTACTTCGTGGGCCTTACTCCATGGGGCATGGCGATGGCTTCCAACCGTTACGCACGAACCAGTCGCTACGACCCCACGATTCCATGTATTGATACCCCACATCTGCCATAAAGTCCCTCACACGTGCCTCACGCTCAGGCTCCCCTCCCGACGCTTCAATCACCATCACGTCCGCCTTAAACTCGCCGAAAGCCACGGATTGCAACACCGACATCTCACCCCCTTCCACATCCAAAAACATCACGTCAACGTGCCGAATGCCAGCCAGGCTCACAAGCGCGCTAAAAGGGTAGCAAGGCACTGAGGGCGCTTCGGCTTCAGTGTAAGACTGCCAGTTCGGGTGGAACATCTCCTTGAACGAGTCCCCCATAAACTCTAGAATGCCGGCTACCTGGGGGCGTTCGGGCTTCAACACGTAGTGGAGGGTCTGGTATGCGGCGCACACGGCGGAGTGGATGGTAACAGCGTTCGGGCGCTTCTTCCACAGGGACTCGTAGCTAAGGGGATTCCCCTCAATCAGCACGCCGCGCCAACCGAGCTTGTACTCGAACATGTACGTGTTGCTGTACCGCTCGCCATCTAAAGCGCCAAGCTCCAGGAAGGTCCCGTTTTGGAGGCCACAAAGGTAGTTCTGGTAGAGGTAGAGGTCCTCGTGGTCTTGGCTTCGGGAATACGGTTTCAGTTGCTCGATAGGTGTCGAAACATTCACGGTCTTCGTGGTCGCAGTCCGGAGAACCCGCCAGGGAGGGAAATGGATGCGCATCGCGCTGCATGTTGGTGCCAGGAAGATCTGTAACATCATTAGATTCGCCAGTAGGATTATGAGCGCGGCACCTGCAGGTATGGTGCGGCTGGAAATGGGTGATGCTGCTGTCATTCTATATTCTGTCGTCCTATGCAACTGACTGCTGTGATAAATAAATGCTAACGGCAAACAAGGGCTGCAATAATAAAAAGAATGAAGTGGTGTCCAAACTCACGTAACGTAATTAAGGGAACTCTTTTGCGACCACTACGCGCGCGGTCAATATTCTGGTAGGGGTTACATTGGTAGGGGTTACATTGCTCCGCAGTGCCTGTAATTATGGGATACCCGCCTGCAAGGAAGCTACCGTCAGCTAGATATTATTTTAAATCAGTACCCTAGAAAAGTTGTTTGTCCCTGTTTGCTGTTTCGTACTTAATGTATGTAAGGGTTCGCATTCTATATAGGTAATACGGCTGTACATTAATGGCGGACACGGGCGGACCCACAGACATAATCCAGGTAACAATGCATTTAACATACTTATAGTTTGTTAAAATTTTAGAGCATGCATTATTTGGCGAAAGACGTCGATCATTCCGCCCGTCGACTTTTCAATTATTTCTCCGCGCTTTACCCGTAACCTTCATTGGACGAGGAGGGCTTCGTTCCTCAGGGTGGTTATTCGATGCATGAAAATCCCATTACCAAAAAATATTTGATTTATATATAAATACGTGTTTAAGAAAGGTTTTGAACAGATATTGCACAAGGCAGCATGATGAATGTATGTATGGAACGGCAGCATGATGAATGTATGTACGGAAACGATGAAGATGTCCCTCGCCAGAAAACTAAATACACTGTGGCGAGCAATCTGGCTGATTGTCGCCGGTGCTGTTCAAGTCAGCAAAGCGCCCGGCCCCTCCATGGACCGTATTACTTGATCTGACATTCATTCGTATATGAGCTCACTCTCAACAGGCCATGTGAGATATGTACTCACACTTACGTACATACATGGCTGGTCAGCAGGCTAGCATTTCCCCCAAATGAGCTTGTGCCGAAGCAGTGATCCACAACTCCCAAGCTCGCCAATTAGTTCCGGCTTGATCATTTGCACTGCACGGCCTCAGTGCTTAACAAGTCCAAAGAAATGAATCTCTATTCGTGGAGCTGATACACAGATCAGCTCTCGTATTTCCAGTCAAACCCCATCATGCATAGCATCTTCGATGCGTGGCAATCTCGGTCAGGTTCATTACTCTTGACCAATACCACAAGAACAGATTGTGATGATGAACAATAGGATTGCATTGCCAAATACAGCCTCCGTGGCTGATGGCGCATCAGCGTCATTCGTTCAGAGAGGCTAGGTCTTATTGGAGCACCGGTTCATTCTCCCCGAGCCAGCGGAGCAATCCGTGGTCTTGGGGGATATTCGGGGAGGCGTCCATCCATCCATAGCCTGGTCGATCCAATGTAACAATCTCCACGTACATTTTCATATTATAGTCACTGCTAGGTATGCATAATACCGTTACCTGAATGCCCACCAACCCCTCCACAGCAGGTTCGCCAAAATCGGTAAAAAAGGATGACCGCAGGCCCTTCATCCCTGAAAAGATATGGAGAAGAACCGAGAATGTTGCCGGCTCTGACAATTTAAGCATGGAACGCCGTAGTGTTGCATGCTATTATGGACCCAAAGGTACGACACTAAAAATTGATGTTGTTTGATCCATCGCCACTGCTTGAGCCAATGAATTGCCAGGACAATAGTATAATTTATATCTAGACAATATATGATCTGAAGGAATAGGGCTAAACAGACCCTGATGTTATTTGTTTATGGGTGTGTCGTACTGCTATTAGTTTCACACCTTGTTTGGCCGATCCCGATGTCAAGGTTGACTTCGTTGGAATAGAAGGTTCTTAGATGCGGTCATTTTCCTTATTAAAAGCTGGAAGTCGACGCTAACGTTTCTTGACGTTAACGGAAAACCGGCTACCCCGCATGCATTGAGCTTTCGATTGACGCCATCTCTGCGATCATATTCGTGCTACTTTCGGTTTTAACCACAATTGAGCATTGAGGACTTCTCCTCCGTGTTGCAATCGTTTCCGATGTTGTTTCCCCTGAGTTTGCACACGACATTTACTCTAGAATCTCTTTATTAAGATCCCATCGCTCAGCGCATGCCTAGGCTTGTTCGGCGCTTGGGCGCCCAGAGTCAGTCCTCAGACGGTACATCCACGCCGGTACGCCCTGGCTTGAGCTTCGTTGGGAGTTTCCGGCCGACTCGTTTAACTTTATCGGCGTTAGTGCCTGATAATTATCATCGCATGAGTCCAGCTCCCGGTGCGGCCAAGACCTGTGCACAACTGTGCGCAGCGGCAACGCGTAATCAATACAGCAGTACTTCCTGCGCATCATGGGCTAGAGCGTTAGCTCGGCAGCAGCTTCTCAGATATCGTTGCCTTGCATCTTACAGCGATGACGCATTACCCTGGCAGGCAACCAACCTTGCTACACGGAAGTCGCCGTCGCCATCGCCTACCGTTGTCCTTGGAACGTCACCCGCACCTTCCGCAACGACGGGGTTTGTTTCTTGTAGCAAATTCGGCAGACAACATGTGATAGTGACCGCTTCAGGATCAGGACTCTTTGATAGCAGCACATTCGGTTTTCTTTCGCCAACATCCCGCTTTTCGCCAACACCTCTTTTGCGGAGTCGGTGTCTCAGACCTGGCCCAAGTGCGGGCGTGACATCCAGCCTGGTGCTTCAAAATCGTCGCTTAACCAGACCTTCTCTGCCGAACGCTGGTGGGATGCCTGACCACTTTGACCGACCGCGTCCATCAGCCGCCGTAGAGGCTGATGGCGCCGTGCCCGGCAGTGGTCATGGCAATGACCATTTGCATTTGCACACTAATCGGCTGATTTCGGAGCAATCGCCGTACCTCTTGCAGCATGCATACAACCCTGTGAGTACAGCGTTGGTTGTCCGATTAGATCGTTCGGATCAGGCAATCCGGTGATATGAGGACCTTCGCCGCATATTGGAGAGTAGGAAGTTATAGGAATATAAATACTTGAGAGCTTAGTCTTGAATCTTTTCTTATCTGCGTCAAGGGATGGAGGTCCACCTTTCCCATTTGGGTCAGATGACCAACTAACTTTTAATTATGAGCTAACTACTACACAACCATCTGCTAAATTTTGTCCGCTAACAAAAATAGTTGACCCGCGAAAAAATGCTTTGCTAGCGGAGGCATCAGGTTACTAATGGGCATCCCCTGTCTATGTGTTAGGTGGATTGGTACCCGTGGGGGGAAGAGGCCTTTGCGCGGTCACGGTTGGCGGATAAGCCCATCTTCCTCAGCGTGGGTTATGCCACCTGCCATTGGTAAGGCGGTGGGGTGGCAAGATGCATGTGTACCTGGGGGCCGGTGGAGGGGTAAAAGCGGTCTCGTAGGCCGTCTCTAACAAGTTTTGGGAAACTGTAAACGACCAAAGGAATTTTCCCACGGTGCCTTACGCTAAACGCTTATCGAAAATCTGTAAGGGTTTTAGGGTTGGTTTCAACTTGCATCTGCATTCGGGCAGTTTTTGTCTGTCCTGTATTATGATGTATTCTTATTAAATAAGAATACTAGAAATAGAAGCTGTCCAGCGTTCACACGTGAACGCCTCGTGAACAAGCCGTGTCCTAGGTATCGATCGTTTATATATTTTCCGCACCCTCTTACTGCACCGCTGCGATTTGCCCTTGGGAGGACATGGATGGACTTCCCGCTACTGACTGGCTGTTTTTTCCCGACTGGGCTACGAATGAAGGTGTCACGTGATGGAGCGGGAGTCGTTTGAGAACGAAGAAATTGCGGAGCTGCTGAACAGGGATTTCATATCCATCAAGGTGTGTTGCATTATGAATCGGTACAAAAGGTAGAGTAAGAAAAAAGGAAAAAACGTAGCAAATTTTGTTAATATCCAGGAAAGAACGTAAGGCAGGTGTTCGTTTGTGTGTGTGTGTGTGTGTGTGAGAGAGAGAGAAAGAAAGTGTATTGCCGACACAGTAAGGTGCGCATAGGGGAGGTATGGTTGGGTACTTGATGTTTGAATGGCTGGATTGCCTTTCGTTCCCCTTCTCTTGCGTCCCCCTCCTTCGGGCGTACAACCGTTATGTACGCAAGAGTAAAATACCCAGTGCGATGCACAGTATTGTTGTCGTACTGTATGATACGATATTGCACTGTTTTATGTTTGGGTTCACGGATTCCTATCTTGTTGTAAGCCTTTATCCCACCTCATTTGACCGATGACGTTAGTTCGCCATGCATATCTCGCTGCTTCCCCGTCCGCTCATTTCCTCGAAGGTGGACCGGGAGGAGCGGCCTGATGTGGACAGAGTGTACGTGAGTACGGGGAATTCAGTTGGACGGTTACTGTTCTCGGACATTGTCATCGCGTTGACTGTGCAGAACGTCTCCTCAGCCCTCTCGATTCCCCTTATCGCCCTGTACCGGGATTCCTACCCGTCTTGCGGTATAAACATCGGGTTACGGATTTCGTTGCCTTAGGGTTTTCTGAACTCCTATTACTCCTATTACTCCTATTACTCCTATTACTCCTATTACTCCTATTCTGCGTCATGTCAGACCCATGGCATCAATATTATTCTTTACCATGGAGATTTCATTACTTTTCATAAGGCCTATCAAGGTCTGCTGTGGCGTCTCAACTCTCGACTCTTTACTGAGGGACGTGTTACCCCAAGGATACTCGAATATCGGTTTTGCCTTCATTTATTTTATCCGCGAACCTTGGCTCGCATTTTTATTCATAGAAACCCTAGTATGGAAAAGCGCCCCCCGCCGGCTCTATCTCCCTGCATCACATTACTTATTTCTTCTTTCCCAGACATCTATGTATGCGCATGTATGCGCCTGAGTGTGTGTGTGTGTGTTTACGTATCACTTCTTCTCAACAGCAGTTCCCAGGATTGACTCGCTGTCTGTCAATCCCATCGAACCCTTCGCCATCTTCATGTCCACATCGGTCATTCATGTCCACATTGGCTAATGGCCGCACCGGCTGCTGCACCGGCTGCTGCACGGCCTCTTGTCTCGGTGCAGATGTCGTACGTCCAAGCTGTGAGCGGCAGTGGTGGTTGGCCCATGAGTGTCTGGCTGACACCCTCGCTGGAGCCCTTCTACGGGGGAACGTACTACCCGCCCAAGGTACGGAGATATAGGGGGGAGGATCAGAAGCAGTGGGACACTATGAGTATGATTTGGGTCCCTCGCGACGTCTCGAGGCATCTCGAGACATCTTCGATGGGTGGTCAGGTAGCACGTAACTGATGCAAATAATGCAGCAGGAGGAGATGGATGCGCCTAAAAATGCACGCATGCAATTAGGGGTAAGTAACATCAGAGGCCTAAATTTGAGGCCTAGATTTGGGTTGTTGCTCTCGGTTTGTCGTATTGGGCAGAACAGCGATTTCGCCCAAGATATCGGTTTTAGAGCAAAAGTAGAACAAAATGTAAAGGCAGATAAAAGAGAATGAGTAAACGGATCAAATTTTGGAAAAAATAGTTCATTTAGGCAGTTATGTTTTCTTCTAAATAGCGATTACGGTTTATAATTATACTCTCGGCTTTTGGAGCAATTATTTTACTTATTACAATATTATAATAAAGAATTCCAAAAGCGAGTGTTAGCCAAAATAACTGCGTACCAAAACTTGATACATCAAATTGACAAACTGCTAGTAGGTAATGCTAAAATAGTCGCCGATATTCCAACAAACATCGAGAAAATACGAGATAGATTAAGAGTGTTTTCTGATGGTTTGATTAAATCATGAGCAAATATAACCGCCGCTGAATTAGCACTGGACATAACCATAGCCATTATACCAATTAGAATTAGCACTGGACATAACCATAGCCATTATACCAATTAGAATTAGTCCTTTTAAGCCTGTATATGAATAATTATCTATTACATACGTTACAAGAGTATCAGGATTTAAATTTGGATTATGTGCAAGTAGGGGAAGTGGTGTCAAAAGGAACACTATTCTTGTTTGAGGTAATACCTGCTCGGTCTAAGGAGTCAGCAGCTAGTTTGCCAGTAAGTTTATGTTTTCTTAGATCAACTATTACCATGTGGTTAGTAGTTCCCCCGGTTAACCTCTGTTCCGGTTTTAATCCACGGATCTGGGATTCAATTTCATATATCTCAGCTATTTTTTCAGCAATTGCCAAAGCAATATTAGCCTTATCATTACTTACTATGATATCGTAAAACTTCCTTCGGCTATGGGCCCAGCATGCTGCTTCCTCTATCGTACCATTCTTGATGTCTTGATACGCTAGTAGTGACATGGTACAGTGTCACACAAATAGTAGCAAATGGTAGCCGTATGATTGTGTACACAACACACAACTTCAACAATATATATGTTAAATAAACTAAACGGTCATTTTTGATATTATTAATATATAATATATATAATACCATACTAATTATTTCTTATTTATTTTTTATCTACGCCTGACCTCGACTTGGATTTCAAATTTCCCCACGAGTGACTCGTTTCATTCGCCTTCCCCCTCCCCTGGCCCCCCTCTGCCTCCTTCTTCATGCCACCGCCGCTTCCCACCTATCCGCCTCCCCCAGGACCGGTTTGTCCAAGGTCGCTTGGCCGTACCAGGATTCAGTACCGTGCTCCGCCGCATCGCGTCGTTGTGGCAAACCAATCGTCAGGACCTCAAGGACAAGGTAAGCATCGCCAATCGGTTTCCTGACGGAGCAAAGAGGCATTTTGAGGCGCTTTTATTTTACATACTGCCATTTACACTTTTATTACATTTATTGTTTAGTTTACATACTGCCACACCCTTACTTCCTCCCTCAGCCTCCCTTTACATGCTCCACTTTCTATCAATACCGCTTTCCTTATCTCTGCCCCTCTGGTCGTACTACTACTCACCCCCGCTGGTTGTACTACTACTCACATGGCAAATTCTCATAACCCAAATAAATACACATACAGGCACAAACACACACTCCCTCTCTCCCTCTTCCTCTCTTCCATTCCCCCCTCCTCCCCCCTTCCAGGCCAGTTCCACACTGGCGCAGCTGACGGAGGCCCTGAAGGAGGCAGCAGCCGCACCCGCCGGGCCGTCAGAATGCTCTGCCGGCGCTGAGGGCGCAGCTGCCGCAGCGGGCGGTGCGGCGCTGTCTCCGGCCCTGGCGTCCGCTGCCGTCGACGCGTGCGCACATGACCTCGGTCGGCGTTACGATGCCGAGTTTGGTGGCTTTGGCGGAGCGCCCAAGTTCCCTCGCCCTTGCGAGATCAACCTGCTATTCCGGGCGGCAAGCAGACAGATGGTAGGTGGGTAGGTGGGATGGGCGTGTTGGTGTGGGTTCAGGGTGTAGGCTGGCGTGGTTGCGAAGTTATGGAATGTGGTGTGGTATGTCGTATGGTTGGGAGGCGGCTGGTGGCTGGGTGGTGGCTGGGTGGGCGGGAGGTGTGTTTGCTGTGGTCGTCAGAGCGACTGTGTGTGTTTGTGTGTGTACGGAGATGGCGTCAGTAAGCACTGCGATAAAACAAACCGATAAAAGTAAAAGAGGCCCCATGACAAGAGAAGCTTTCAGACGTTTTGGACCAAGGGGCAAGGCGCCTCAAAACAATCGCACCAATCGCACCAGCCAAGTTGGCAGGCCCCCGGCTGCAGGGCTAGGTACGACAGGACGCTTGAAAGTGAAATAAATTTTGCGAGCGCCCGCTGTCCCCTGGGCCGACCGGCATGGCCGTGACGATCTCAACCCCTGCCAGCCAGCAAGATATATATGTGTGTATGTGTGTGTGTGTGTGTGTGCGTGTGTGTGCGTGTGCTGTAGCAGCCAAGTAAAGTGTAATTGCAACCATTAGAGCGTAGATATCGTTGTAGTAGTAGGTGAAAAAGAAACAAGGAAGATGAAGAAGCGAGTAACCAATGGAATAGTCGATTATAAGGGACGATTATGTGGCCTGTTCACCATCTGTCACCATCTCAATCCACCACTGCAATCACCATCACCACCATCACCACCATCGTCAGCTTGTCCTTGGCCCACCCCAAACCACCACCCCTACCACCACCACCCCTACCACCCCCACCATTACCGCCGCGGCCGTAACCATCGTCATCACAATCACCGCCGCCACCAACCCACCGTCCCCCCCCCAACACACACACACCCAGGACCAGGGTGATCCGCTGGCCGCCCGGCGACTGCGCTCCATGGCGCTGCACTCCCTGACCGCCATGGCGTCCGGGGGCATGTACGACCAACTTGGTGGTGGTTTCCACCGCTACAGCGTCGATGAGCTGTGGTAAGAAGTACGGTATTCGTGTCATCACCACGTACCTGGTTATGCACCTCTGTAACGAGCATGCCCCTTGATTTCGGCGCTTCTTATCCTATCGTTTTCGTCGTTGGTACGACCTCATTTAGATTGGGGAACTTAGGACTTTGGGTTTTGGGAGTTGGGGTTTAACAGCCGGTTGTCTGAATGGCCACTCCTCGTGGAGGAAGCAGAAGCACACTGCAGTACCTCCTGAGGTCGCTGATTGCGTGGCGAGCGTCAGGGGGGTGGACGGCTAGGTGGGTTGGTGGAGGGGAGTTTGCCGTTGCATCCTAATTCCCATTACGTGTGTGTATGTGTAGGCATGTACCACACTTCGAGAAGATGCTGTACGATAATACTCAGCTGGTGCCGTCGTACCTTGCTGCATTTCAGCTTACGGGGGATAAGCAATACGCACTGGTGAGTGATCCCGATCGGGTACCGCGTGCAGTTGGGCACAGGTGGTAGTGATCGGGGGGAAGGAGGGGGGAAGTCGGAAAAAATCGAAAAACGAAGGGGGGAAAGGGGGTGTTTTGTGTGCCTCGCCTAGCCGGGTTCAAATCCAGGTCGTACCGATTTGCCTTGCCCCGCCGCATTCGCCCCCCCAGGTCGCGCGGGGCGTGTTGGACTACCTGCTCCGCGACATGACCTCAGCCGAGGGCGGGTTGTATTCCGCTGAGGATGCAGATAGTGAGGACCCGCACAGCTACACAGCCGCCGGCGGCGGCAGCAGCAGCAGCAGCAGGAGCAGCAGCAGCAGCGGCAGTAGCAGGGGTGGCGGAGGTGCAGGTGGGGCCCATCATCACGGGGAGCGGAAGGAGGGAGCCTTTTACGTGTGGGACTACTCCGAGGTGCGTATGCGGAGGTGGGGGTGGGGGTAGGTGTGGCTGCGGGGGCGGGTATTGGTGTAGTGGTAGGTGTGTAGGGGGCTAGGGGGGGGGTGTATCTCGGAGAGACATGCAAAGCAATGGATCCCGGCACAGAAACCCCCCGAAAGGTCGCTTCATAGCTAGCTTGACAAAAGCTGTAACATTATTGTTATTTGGTAGAGGGCAGTCGCGTCTTCCTCCCGTATGCATGTGTGTGTATGTGGTTGGGGGAGGGAAGAAGGGGAAGTGGCCGCGGTATGCAATCCTACAACCCTAGCGCTGTTAGATCTATGAACCGTCAAACGTACGACGGAGCCCACCACTAACCCATTTCCGCCTTCCAAGGGCCGTGTCGGTTTCGTCCCCTTCCTCGCGTTCCTACACACACGACCCCGGTCCCCGTCCCCCTCTCACACACTGGACTTGTTGCATTGTTAGTGTCAGTTGTTCAGTTTTCTGTTGTTCTCTTGTTCTGTTTTTTTCTATTTGGTAATTGGCTTCGATGCAATTACTTCTTTCGGCGTTTCAATCGTTGGTCTCCCTGGACCTCATTTGGTCTCCGACGACTGTCTTCGATTGGGACTTCATAATTTTAATTTGAATGACACATTTTGCAACGCACACACACACACACCTACACACACCTATACACACACCTACACAAACCTACACACACACACACACTTGCACCATTCCCTCCATAGGTCGTGTCGGTGCTGGGCCCGGAGCTGGGACCCTTCTTTTGCCTGGTATACGGCATCGACGAGGAAGGTAAGCTGGGGGGTGTTTCTGTTTGCCCGTCTGTCCGTCCGTCCATCGCTACGCGTTGTTTTCTCATCTCTTGGCATCCATCCAATACGATAAGGCCCATCATAAGAAAACACACCATATCAATTTGTACGCTTCTTTACTGGCCTGCTATTTATACTTTCTGCACTTACGACATGTGTTTTATTGCTCGCTGCCAAATTAGGCAACTGCAATCGCAGCTTCCGCAGTGACCCACACAGCGAGTTCGAGGGCAAGAATGTGCCGTACGTCGCCACGCAGCCGGAGGTAGCAGCGGCGCGTCTGGGCTTGCCGTACGCTGGCGACCCTGCCGAGGCGGCGCGGCGGCTGGCGGCGGCGCGGGAGAGGCTCCACGCGGCAAGGGCTGCCAGGCCGAGACCCTCCCTGGATGATAAGGTGTTGGGAGTGGGGTCGCGACACGCTTAGAGGCGGGTTACGGTGTAGAGCCGGTGAAGATTTCCCTGCCCTGCCCTGCCCTGCCCTGCCCTGCCCTTCGTTTCCTACGGGTTGCTGCCAACCCTTAATCATTTCCGACATTTCTGTGATGTCGTACCTATGCCCCACGTCGTATGCCTCACCGTACGGATCAGATCGTGACGGCATGGAATGGAATGGCCATCGGTGCTTTCGCTCTGGCGTCCCGTGCGCTGGTTTCGGAGCCGCAGGTAGAGAGCATCCCGACACACGCACACACAACGCACACACGTACAGCGAGGAAGGGGTTTTGGGAAGAGAGCGTTGTGGTTGTATTTTTCAATGGCGTCATCATGAATACACTCATACTCCGATGGGTACTCATGCTCTTGCATTTTGCATTCATGCCCCCCCCCTTGCAATCGCTCGCGCAGGTAGAGCGGCTGTGTCCGTCGGAGGGCCGCACCGCGGGGGCCTACCTGGGTGCGGCGCAGCGTGTTGCAACCTTCGTCCGCAATCACTTGTGGGACCCCGCAGCGGGGGACGGCGCGGGGAGGCTGAGGAGGAGCTTCTGCAGGGGGCCGTCCGCAGTGCAGGGTGGGTACGAAAAAGCGAATAGAAGAAAGGCGAACCGGCGTCCTGCTGCTGCTGCTGTTGGGGAACCCTGCACAAACCCACCAACATCAAAACAGTGTGATGCACATCCCTGTTCCACAAAGTTAAGGTGGCGCGATGAAGGCGTTTTCCCGCTTACCGGATTGACCCATGGGTAACCAGGTTTCGCCGACGACTATTCCGCGCTGATTTCTGGGCTTCTGGATCTGTACGAGTGCGGGGGTGGGCGGGAATGGCTGGAGTGGGCCATGCAGCTGCAGGTGCGGACGTTTGCTGTGCAGGTTTCTGCCGGTCGGTGCGGCGCGTCCGCCCCCTAGTCACACAGCTCGGGTGCCCAACTAAACTTGGAGCGGCATTATTACTACTGGGGTCAGAATTTCTGCGGTGTCCCCTGCTTGTTTATAAAATTATTTCATTAGTACACAAATGTTTCCGTTGTGTTTGGTTAAGTTAACCGTTTTTGTTATGGATCAACTAAATAACCATTTCCGTTATTCCTGGTATATAGGCGGTTCAGGATCACTTATTCTGGGATTCCCAGTCGGGCGGTTACTTCTCAACCGCCGACCCCGCCTCCTCGGATGCCGACCCCTCGATCCGGATACGGATCAAGGTACAGCAATTCATGTGGCTTATGTCAACCGACGTGTATAAGGCATATACTTATATTTGACTGTGCTGTACGGGAAGCTAGTGCCCCAACCCTTTTTCTGCAACAGCTTGTTTTTACTTTACAACAGGAGACATCTGTGAGTGAGTGTATCTCTGTCTGCTGATCTGTATAATGTGTTTACTCTTGTGTCATGTCCTCATTAGGCTTGTTGGTAGCTAGAAGGTACACTGTCCTGCAAACAGTCCATTACAACCACCTTAACTACCCTACCGACCAGCAACTAACTATCGTCGCCATTACCCCACCTACCGCAACTGCTACCTCCAGGACGATTACGACGGTGCTGAGCCCACCGCTTCCTCCGTCGCTGCGACCAACCTGCTTCGGCTGACAGACATGGTTCCGGAGCGGCCGTTGCCGTCATCGTACGGTATGATGGTGACGATATTGGTCATGTTTGAATTCTCAATTTTCTGATAACTCACATTTACGCATTTATATATGTTTATCTTTATGTACATCGCGGCTCTTACACAAATTTGCAAACTTTTTACACATTTGCATATTTGCCCTTTTGGACAGGACTCGATTGCCATACCTCGCCCCTATTGGCTATTTCTTTATCATCAAGGTTTCGGAGCCTCACGTTTAGCCAGCCACCCACTAACAACACTGAGCCCACGGTGAATCCTCCAACATGCAAAATCGATGTCGTACAGTAGCCGTGTACTATTCTACGTTGACATCTTTTTGGGATATGTTAACATGTTGCCATATCTATGACCTGCGGTGATTTAAAGACATCGGCGGGTGCTGGGTGCGTCGTACAGGTGGCACGGCCGCCGCCGCTGCCGAAGTTCCTTTGATGCCGTACGATGAGGCGGCGCAGCGCACGCTGGCGGCCTTCGCGGCCCGCCTCACACAGGCCCCACTGGCGGTACCGCACATGTGCAGCGCAGCGTACACGTTCAGCAAGCGCCCTGTACGACAGGTGGGAAACGTGTTTTGGTCCTTGTGGGGCTTTGCTCTCCCTCCCTCCCGAGAGGTTCTTTGGGCCAGGTGGCTCGCAACGCAAAGGCACAATATCGCTGCTTCATATTTTTGACGTGCATTATATGTACGGCAAGTACGACAGATATCTGCGACCTCTGCGACCTGCTAATACACCGATATGCATGTATTATGGCCTATTATGGCCCCCGTGAGAACCCTCCCTTGCTATGTAACATGACAACACAGGTGATCGTTGCGGGACCGGCAGGTGCATCGGATACGGCCGCCTTGCTGGATGCCGTACACGCGTCGTATTCTCCGGACAAAGTGGTATTGGTGTTAGACCCCACTGACCCACGGGACATGGAGTTTTGGCGGGCTCGTAACCCGTCTGCGCACGACATGGTGGCAGCGCACTTCGCGAAGGTGCAGGCGCCGCGAGAAGGCAAGCGAGGTTTGTTTGTGGGGGCGGCGTCCTCCGGGCTTTGCTTGTCCTTTTGGTCATTTCGCTATTTGCCGGTCGTGTCAGTTGTTCGTTGCACCGCCTTCATTGCTCCACATCAATTCACATTACCAACGGCACCTGATCAGCACCTGACTGCGCGCGCATACCCTCCAGACCACATCATACCTCCCTACATGAACCTCAGAACATAAACACAGCTCCTTAGGTAATATACCTTCAAGATTATAACGTATACGGCTTGTTTAGGTCATATGGTTCAACCATGATGCCAAGGTTGTCGGCACATTCTGATTTTCGGCATCCCGCGTGCACAGGCCCAGCCAGCGGTACCGTGGGTGGTCCAGCCGCCGCCCCCGGCCCCGCCCCCGCCGCCGGCGCTGCAGCCGTGCCGGCCACCGCCTTCATCTGCCAGAACTACACCTGTCAGGCACCCACCATTGATCCCGTACGGGTACGGCAACTGCTGATGCAGCAGGTATGTTCATGTACAGCGCGACTTCCGTACAATTGCTACCGCGCGCAAGGCGCAACCCTTTATGTACCTACAAACATAGTCTATCCATGCGCCCCTGAAACACACACACGCAGGCGAGCTCTGGGTCAGCGCAGCCGCTACTCCAACATTTTGACGTTAAGCTGTGAGGTTACAATTAGCGTGTACGGCATGTAAGGAAGACCGAGCATGTAGTCCCGAAACCATTCGTCCGTCCTTCCGTCCATCTCCGCTTTCTCATGCATCCGAAGAGGTTTCGTGGCTAGCTCATGGCTGGAGGGCAGGATGGTGGTGTTGGTCACGTCACCAGGTGGGGGATGACGGCTGTGTCCTTGAAGGCTCCCCTGTGCGGGGAAGAGCTAAACCTGTTGGGGTTTTGCTCGGTTTCGGAGCTTTGTCCGGTTTGGGTTTTGGCCTGGGTGGATTTGCGTAATGGTGCGACAACCGCTGGCATGCTTTGCATCTGTTTATGTGTATGTGTTAAGTGAGGGTGTGGGACTGAGGTAGGCTAGCTTCGCTGATGTTGTGGTTGTGATGGGTTAGCCAGTGCCCGCGCGCGATAGTCCGCATCGGCCGGGATAAGAGATGAGTTGCGTACAGCCCCAATATAATTGGCCAATGCGGCCCCGTCCGACCTGCTGAGTATGGGCCGGACATCATCGAGCTGCTCTGTGTGGGAGAGCCCAAGGGGAGGTCCCCCAACGTAGGGGGCGCGTAAGGAAAGAAGGGGCGCCTAATGGCAGAGGCCGTTCGGCGCGAGAGGTGCGGCAACATCACAGCGCTTTTCGACGTAGCCGTATGAAGGAAGAGGCATTCGTCGTTGTTGAATTTGATACTTGGGAAGTATATCTACAAACAACATCCATTACGGCTTTTGCCGATTAATACGAAAAGCATCTGTTACGTACTTTTTCCTTTGTACGTACGTAAAATGCTGTACGAATTATTGGCATGCCGTCCTAGGTTTACTTGCTGTTCTGGGTTAGATTGATCCGGACGCAGGCTGACAGACATGGAGACAGACAGACGTAACTTTGTACATACTGATCCCGCGTGTCCGCGCCTTGATGCCGCTCAAGTACTTCCTGCTTTGTGTCTGTATATGCGTACGGCGGCTCCAATGTGTGTGCGTATGTATGTACACACATATACAGTACCGTACGCCTCGTACGGACAACTGCGTCCACCTTGCCTCCGAGCATGTACGGCTAAGGGGGCGGTGAAGTTGTATTTGTTTGTTTGTGGCCTGTCGTTAGATTGTTCTCTTTCCTTGAAAAAGAGTATTTGCGTCCGAATCATGTTTCGGAGCCGGCAGTAGAGTTCTTAGAAGTAATGGTAATCGGCCACCGGATGATACATACGGTACAGTATGGTACGTACGGCACATAAAAATGTTGATTGCAGGTGCCCTGCACTAGTCCCAGCCTAGTTTGTACGGCTAAAGTTTGTTGTTTTGTGTGCCAATCGACAGAAGTCGATTAGTTGGTTGAAATAGTGGCAGGTGCGGCGAATAGCTCACCTATGGCGTCGACAGGAGTTCCAAGTAGAAGATAGAACGGGCTGCAGAACGGGTTGAGGCAATTTTTTATTTTCCGCGCAATCCGCTACATGCCATACTTAAAGCGCCCCTCCATCGCCGCTGGGCTTGATGTAATGTTTTAATTGCAGTGCAGGAGGGAGGGGAAACAAAGTTGCAGGCGGCAGAGCAGGCAAGCCGCAGCCACTAACTTGTCTTTTCTTTGGTTGTGCGGCTTTGATGTGACCTGCAAACTCTTAAGTATACGCCTAGAAATGTACATGTGTGCTAGCTATACCATGTGTGTGTGCCAGTAGCTGATGGTGTATAACGCTTCTCACAGCCATTGGCAAATCACCTTGGACACGCATACACGGCATATCGGCAAGGGTAGGTCAGAGTCGGCGGTATACAGTTACGGCGAGGTGGACGGCGGAAGCGTTCTAATTGTCGCTATTGAATATGTAGATGCAGAGATTCTGATGCAAGAAAGGCCGGCAGCCTACATGACGCTACAAACGGCTTCTCAGACCCACACCTCCACGATGACCTTGTCTACCAGCATGGTTTGGCGGTAAGCCTACGTCGTGGGAGGCGTGACCTCCGGACAGTGGCATACGGGGTTTAGTACGGGGTTCACACACTGCGGGATAATTCACTAATAAAAGCGCTTAACTTGCAACACTGTTTTTATCGGCAGCCTGGAGCACCACCCCTCACTGTATTCTGCATCTTCTGAGACGAACTAGACGACACTTGTAGCCTCTGTGTGTATCATGCCCATCGCACCGTATTGCACCTATCGGCTCAACGTTGCTTCGGAGAGTAGCAGCAGGGGTCCCTGGTAGCAGAAGAAGAGACAGGGAACCCAGCTGGGCATACTGCATACTGCTGGTGAGTTGGGGTGCGTTTCCGCACTGAGGACGGGATGGGGAGGACAGTACCGGTGTACCTGCCACACATTAAAAGAAGTTCAAGGCGACCAAACACGACCAAACGCACGCACGCAGCTTGTTATAAGAAATGATGGCGATCGCAGTTAACCCTAAGATGCTGGACACCTGCTGCTGCTGCTGCTGCTGCTGCAGAGCACCTGCGGCCCCCATCCCACTGTCGATTCTTGTCAGTGCCGTCATGCGCGTGGTGTTCTAGGTCATCCACGACCTCTCGGAAGCCCTCTCGGAAAGCACTCAGAATGGGATCTCGGCAAAAATAAACCTAGGAAGCACAGAAATTCAATAGCCGTGCAGGTATGAGGACGCAGGAGCGACCGTGAAAGCTGTGCTTCGGCGTCCCGAGCTTCCGACCAGCGGAAGCACACATGGAAGAGGGTACTAGTACATTAGTAGTAGCTTGTACTGCATGACTCATTCCACAATAACCAGCCGCTGGGTTGTAAATGCATATACCTCTTCTTAATATTATTAGTTCATGCTCGAGTCACGCGGAAGGCTGCTGTAGTACGGGACGAGGCCAGTTTTTTCAGTCCAGGAGCCATAAGAGGTTGCAGCAAGTAGGGAGGTGTAGCTAAAGCCAAGGCCAAAGTAATCATTTACTTAACTTGATGACCGTTCGATCTGTTGCTGCAAGGTTGCTGCGAGGTGCAAGCACTGGAGCCCGCAGCAAGCAGGCGATAACCAAAGAGGCTGTCGTAGATTTAATACAGGATGCCGCATCAAAGGATAGGGGTCTACGTAAGGGCTGGCAGGTGAAGGCGGCGAGCTGGATAAAGAAGGTGCACATCGATCGCGGCGATGTAAAAGTCGGCTTTATGTCAGGTGGCCGTTTCCAGGTGCTGCCTCATTTGCGTCCACGCTATTTTGTGCCAGCTGATCTAGATAAGTTTGACCTCAAGCCTTATGTTGAGGTTGAAGGGCCTAGGAAGGCTGCAGACCCCGGGCCAGGCTCGCAATCATGAAGGCCGTGAGCATTCGTGTCCAGATGTATAGGTTGGTCTCATGAATTGGAATAGTCTCGGGTGCTGAAGTTAATGGGCGGCATATTTGTCTTGTCTTTCCTCTGAAGTTAATTTGGAAGGTTAGGATGAGGCAGATGCCCTGAACGTTATCCAGGAATTGTTGAATAAGTTTTCACGGCAGTTTTCACAGCCGTCATAGCTGCAAGGTAATACAACGGCTGACCAGCCGTACGGCTGGAACCATGGCTGCAGCACGGTTGATGCGTGCCCCCTGAGGCTCGCCTTGCGCACCTGGCTGGGACTGGGGCTAGAGCGGACTTGTGACCCGAAGGTATTTGCGGTTCACGACGGGCGGGATGGCAAATGGCGTGATGTCCCTGACGGCGGCATGCGTAACATGCGTTCTGACGGAGTGCGAGGTTGTGGTGCGGCCAAGGATTCCCTGAAGCCCGATTGCCCAGACACAATCTCGTCGACGGGGACCAACTGTGGGCCATCTCGCTGTCCGCTGAACCGATTAGGACGCCGCTGCCATGGCCATGGCCTGAGGAGTAGGCATCAAGCAACGACGTGCATACCATGTCCTTTATTAAGCCTAATGTGAACTTCCCATTACAAGGTGCGGTCGGCAGCTTGCTAGTGACGTTCGTTTTGCTGTCGTTTTGCTGTCTCTCTCCTCTTTACAGAGACATGCAGTAGCATGCAAAGCGGATCATGCTATAAGGGGAGTTATTGAGAACAAGAATCGCATTCTTCCTTGCATCTGAATTGCATCTGTAGTATCCTGGGGTGTCTATGTCTACGGGTGGTGTCCAGGGTGGACCGCGTATGGTCATCTTCCGATTGGGCCTCTGCTGCATGTAGGCGGACAAGACAGAGATACGACATTGCTTGATACACTAGATAGACAGTTAGATAGACAGATTACAGGGTTACATGAAGGTAGCTAGGTCGCCGATAGGGTTTCAATCTGGTTGCAGTTTCCATGTGGTACATATAACGTTGTAACGCATAGAGAAACAAGAAAACAGACAGACAGACAGACAGACAGACAGACAGACAGGCAGACAGGCAGACAGACAGACATGTTTGTAAGCAAGTATTATCTTGAACGATGGGTCCCCGACTACGAGAAGCTTGGACGTGCGGTATTACGTATATATAAATTCATCCATTCGTACATATGTCGTTCGAAGAGCAGCAAACATCGCAGTACATCGCAACAAAAGCTGTTGATCCCCAACGAACGACTTAGGTTGCACGCACCACTTATACTCGTAAAACATGCAAGGGGTATCTGACGGTCTTTATAACCAGCCGACATACGTTTACAACGTGAATGGAAATGTCAATGGAAGGGCGTGACTGTGGACTACGACGAAACCTCCAGTGACATAACCTGGACATGGCAATGCGAAATTGTCCTGCTTCGATCGTACAGGACCGGACCTCAATACACACCAGTGACAACACATCAGCTGTAGATGATGATGATGATGATGACGACCGCATATATTAAACGGCAGGAAGATGGCCGCTGCCGCCGCCGCCGCCACTGCCCGGCTAAGGATATGGACAGGTATCCGTGAAGGATCCGTCCAGGGTTTGTCGAGTCCCTCCAAAGCAGGCCTTATGTACGTGCTAAATATGCTATAGGCCTTAGACAGGCGAGGCGGGCTCCATTCGTCACTTCTTATATGTCGTACGTAACTGCTGCATCCCTTTGCATTTCGTTTCTTGACGCAAACCGATGAACGATGTAAAGCAAGGTCAATGTCGCTCACGGTGTCTGTCTGTCTGGCTGTCTGTCTGGCTGTTTGCAAATACGTATTGTTCATTGCTACAACATCAATCATTATTGTGATCCTTCATCGAACAAATTGATTTGCAAACACGTGGACATATTTATATATTTTATTCCATGGATGCCTTCGTAAACGTCGTGAACGTGCCGTACGAAGAGTCGCGTCAGCAGGAAATATAAGCATTGCAAATTTACAACAACTCGTCAAGCAACTCGCTCGGATGGAACTGTCCTCCTTCTCATCATCATCAACATCACCATATCATCAACGACAGCCGCTCGTCACCAGCTATAACCGAAGCTGCCAATCGATGCTTTTATTGCAATGGCGGCGCAAAACGTCGTTGGCATTCGTGGAGGAGCGGTTGCCGCAAGTCCCGCGTTTTCATCACCAGCAGCTTTCGGGTCGCGTCTTTTTCCTCTTTTTCCACAACGTTCTCCGGTCTTTTTCGCTTTTCATCGGAATAATAATCGGCATCACCAGCACCAGCACCAGCACCAGCACCAGCACCAGCACCAGCACCAGCACCAGCACCAGCACCAGCACCAGCACCAGCACCAGCACCAGCACCAGCACCAGCAAGCTCCTTTTAATCCACGATGGCGATTAATGAAGGGGCAGAGCAGCAGCCGCAGCAGCCGCACCGCGTCGGCGATTCCGATTCGAGTGGTCGCTTTCCGCGAAGACCCAAATAAGCCGGAGTCCACGGGAATGGCTCCGCCGACTGCCGGCAGGGGAGCCAGCAATGAGGCCAGCTGCAGCAGCCGTGGCGGCGGCTCGCGGCCCCGCAGCCACGTCCCGCCGATTCGCCGCGGCGGTACCGAACCGCATTTGTACCGCGAGCCAAGTGAGTTGGTCAGAATCACCCCGTCTATTTTGCACCATGAAGAAGTCCGCGCGGTAAATTTGAATTTGAATAAGAACCTGGACTGCTCCTGCGGCTCTGCTGCAGCGGATGAGCATATCGGTGATGGGGTTCGACCCATGGGTCATCACCTGACAAGACCGGTCGCTGTGAAGACCCATGGGTCCGATAACCGTTATCATAACCGCCGTGTAACTGTTATGTCGCGATCTTTCCCACTCCCCACTCCTCAATCCCCAATCCCCAATCCCCAATCCCCAATCCCCAATCCCCAATCCCCTTCGTTCATCAGCACACCTTCCCCCCAGTCCCCGTACGAGCACTGTGGCGATGATTTTAGGGGGCGGAGAAAGCGATCGGCGGCTGTTTCCACTGACAGAAAAGAGGGCCTTACCTGCCGTACCTGTGGGCGGAAGTTACAGGTAGGTCTTGGAGTGGGCTCCGAACCAAGACGGGGGATAACTTCTAACCCACATGTGGCCCGTTTGTGTGTCTAACCTTTACCCGTTGGCCGGATGCATTCCATTGAACAAAAGTGTATTTTCCGTAACCTCAGTCGTACGTCATGACATGAGAGAACCTCGGGCCTTACCCTCTAGCTCCGTACAAAAAAGTGATCAAATATGTTTTGCCCCATGTGGGGTCGGTCCCCAAACCCCAACCTAATTATATACAGTATACATATCAATAACAGTATAATAACAATTTCGTTTCCTGTGTTACGTAAGATATATGACGTATGCTGAATGTCGTACACCCTCGAAACTGCATTCAGGTTGATCGACATTCCGTTGTCAAACTGTCTTCACAGCACCATCAACAAGATATACGTACTCACGCAGTACAATAGCCAGAGCCTGAACAGGTGGATCTGGATCTAGATTTGGATTTTGATCGAAGGCTATTGAAGAGGAATTTTTATCTAGCCGTATCTAACAATAAATAACGATATGCTGTACGGTGTTATGGGTATTCAGTGAATGCCGTCGATGCCGTGGCAGCGTGAACCGCAGTAAGCACTGACGCGTGCTGTGCCATGTACGTCACGTTTCCCGCTTAATCCCGTACGTGTGTGCATATGTACGACAGGCTTTATGCACTTTTATACTTTTCTTGAGCAACGTGGCTGTCCTTCCAACCGCTTTCTCATAACTGCCAGATACATATCCCGAACGTACGGCTTTGGAGATGGAGTCCCTCTAGGCGGTGATGGGTTTGTCGAGGTACGACATGAGGAAAAAGGTGACCGAAAATGTTTTAATAATACCCAAAACATGTTTATTAATATCATCTCTCATCTTTGAATAAGATTTGTCCATTAACAGTTGTCTATTTGTTGATTTTATGTTCGTATCTGTCGTACGATCCATTAGGTAGATAGAAAGATAACACACGCATACACATACTTACCCCGGCTGCTTTCCGTAACACCCCTCATATTCCCCGAAACACACACACACACGCACACACACCCCTACACCTACACTTACACTCCTACATACAAGCACACACCACCTTTTGAATATACAACTTTCTCGTGGATTGAAATACATCTTGAAATACAAACGCAGGTTTTGGCGACCACACAGTACCCGGGGGGTTCCCGGTGGCCGGAGGGGAATGCAGATGCCGTACGGCTCATGTCGTGGGTCCTAGAGAATCCCAAGCTACGACACGTGAGTTACCGCACGTTACGACAAAGTACGGCTTCCAATGAGACTATGGTTGGTGTAATGGACCAAGCATACGGCGTGGATGGTGGAAAAAACACCTATTCGGCATCGTTTGTACGACACTTCCCATGATATTGAACTTCATACCGCGTTATCTTGCTTTACATGCGAGCCAATCTTACAAATATATGTTATTGTCAACCGATACGCACATGAGACTTCCTATCCCTGTCCTTAAAGGACAGAATAGAAGGAAAAAGAGGGGTACGACGGAGTGTACGACGCCGTATGCTAATGCCACAGGTTAAGCACGTCCTTATTTTACCTGCTGACCAGCTCTACCGAGCGAACTTTGAGGATCTGGTCACCTACCATCGGGAGCAGGTGGGGGCGCCCGGGGGTTTTTCTGGGGCCGATTGGTTGGGTGCGAATGGGTCCGAGTGACTAAAAGCTGGAAAGATGCATGTGTGCGTGTGTGTATGTGTGGCGGGTGGGTTGGGGTATGGTTTGGGGGTTTGGGTGTGGGTGGAGGTGGGTGGGTTTGTGGGCTGTGTGGGCATGTGGGTATGATGTCAACCCCTGACACTTTAAACACTCAAATTTCAAAAATAATTATACCTTTCTGATTTATACCTTCCCTTCTGCACGTTTCATGATGTACCATGCTCCCGATGAATCGTGCTTCCTTCATGATGTACGGCTCCCATGCCGTACATGCAGCGGGCTATCGTCACGGTGGTGACTCATCCTGTCCAAGAGAGCCAGGTCGCTGACCTCGGGGTGCTGCGGGTGAGTGTCGGGGGAGGAGGGAGGGGAGGGGGGAGCGGTCCAAAACCCAGGAGTTTGGTTGGGCTCCTGTTGATGGGCTGGTGTCAGTCGCTGGGAAGCTTTCATGTTGTGGACTGGTAATGGAAGTCATGATTCTCGGTCTCCTTGGCAGGTGGACCCTGAGACGATGGAGATGGTCGATTACATGGAGAAGCCGCGGGGCCAGAGGGAGAGGGAGGTGGGTCGGGGAGGGTTAACAGAAAGACTGGAGGGATTGTTACCGGTTGGTAGTTGCTGGTTGGTGGGTAACCGTTAGTATAGTGGCGAGATACGTGCCTGTTGCATGAAATTCGCGGAACTTATATCCGCAAAGCCCCAAAACACAGCCCTTTCTTCGTACCCCGCCTGGTACGGCCGTACGGCAACCCAGGCTTTTCGTTTGCATGGCGAGCTGTCCCATCGGCTCGCTGACGGAGCGCCCTTCCTGGCCTCGTGTGGCATCTACGTCTTCGAGAAACAGGTTGGGTGGAGTACGGCCTTGCAGTCCCCAAAAGGGGGGAGGCGAGGCGTAGGGGGTAGGGGGGTAGGGGGAAGGCGAAGGGGAAAGGGAAATGGAGATGCAGCACGGCAAGCCGGCACATGTGTTTTGATTCTGTAAAATCTGTATTTATATGCAACGAGTTTTACGAATGTTCATTCGCGCAAGTGTGTTTCCTTTCCCATTCTTTTGTGTCTTTCATGTGCTCGAGACATCTGTATATAATACTTGTAAAAAGAATGTATATATGTGTATTATATGTCTTTACAGCTCCGAAACCCGACATGATGCCGTACAATGCATGCTGACAGTTCCTACTGCGCTTGCTGCGGGAGAACCCCCGCGCGCACAACTTCGGAGCGGATGTATTGCCGCTGGTGCCGGAGGGAGCGAAGGAGGAGAGGCAGCGGCAGGGAGGGAATCTCGAGCGTTGCCGTGAGGGTGGTGGTGGTGGAGGTTGTACGGAGAAGCCCGACAGCGCAATGGGGACGGGAGCAGCGACGGCGGCGGGGACAGAAGAGAAGGGCTTTCCACACAGGGTAGGGCGGTAAGGCGGTTGGTAGTTGGCAGTTATTGGAGAGTCAGCGTTGTACATATATCAGAATTAACATAAGGCCGCGTACCGAACGCGTCCCCCTCCCCAGTCCCTTCTGGGTCCGTCGGTTGGTAGATGGTAGTTAAGTATGGTTGATGGTTGTATACATGACCGTTGCGACTACATTCTTGGAATGTTGACCTCTTCGCGTTGGCGGCCTCTTCTGAAATCTATTCTCCAAACCTTTTCGTCTTCTTCCACATATTCGATAATTTGACTCACTCGCTTCCGTCCTTTAAAGGTGCTGACCTGGCGATTGTACGGCTACTGGGCCGATGTTGGATCCTCTCTCCGTACATTTGTGGATGCCAACCTGGACTGTTGTCTTCGGAGCCCGGGGTCGGAGTCGCCCTTCGACCAGTTCGCATACCACGACCTGGTGCTGAGCGTGGGTCGGGATGGGTGGGGGTTTAGGGTGCAAGTTTGCATGGGGGTGGGTTGTGGTATTCCGTCTTTCCGTCGTGTGTCGTACTCTCCGTCATCTGTCTTGCCTGAGTCCCGGACACCTGAACACCCCTCCCTGGCCCTACCACTCTCACCATCCTCCCATCTTCCAAACGCTGGCTTCAGTTGGGTACTTAAATTCACACAGTTGAACCTCCCCTCCCCTCCCCTCCCCTCCCCTCCCCTCCCCTCCCCTCCCCTCCCCTCCCCTCCCCTCCCCTCCCCTCCCCTCCCCTCCCCTCCCCTCCCCAACCGTTTCCATCCGCTTTCCATCCGCTTTCCATCCCTACCCCCCATCTCCCAGCGGTATCATGTCTCGTTTATTCTACTTTCCCCCGCCACCCCCCGTCTCCACCCCCCTCCCCCCCTCCTCCAAAACCTCGTTCCCCATCAGGGCGCCCTGGCCCTGCCCCCGACTGATATGTTGGGCTGCCGCATCACCCGCTCCGCCATCTCCCCCGGCGGCCGCATCTCCGGCGCCACCATCAGCGGCTCCCTGGTGGGCCCCCGGGCAGTCATTGGTGCGTGCGTGTATGGGAATTTGTCTGTCGTACTATATACAACACGATGTGGAAACTGACCCAGGGGTCATACAGAACCATGCCTATCGGGTCTAATAACGGATCATTAATGGCCCCAATCGGGTCAAAGATACGACCCACGTATCGGTCTGGTAATGAGTCTCTTCGCTTGTGCCGTAGAGTCTACGACAACTTAAATTATTCGGCCTCTGGTTTTATCTCTAGTTCTTTTTATATTTCGCATATAGCATGTTGTTGCATACTGTTTTGTTTTCCCCAACCCCCTGTCCCCCACCCCCCGCCACCCTGAGCCGCCCACACCCCTCTGCCCCCTCATCTCCCCCACGGTCCCATGTAAGGCCCGGGAGCAGTCATCCGCGACAGCGTGCTGATGGGGGCTGACTACTATGAGGAGGACATGCAGGTGGGTTGGCAACTCGGCATGTCGTTGACGACGGTTGGCCGTTGGGCGTTAGTTGGTAACCGACGACGGATCGAATTTCATTAACTTCACGAGGTAGCATTGTCTGGTGTTTTATGGGGATACGCTTTTTCGGCAAGAGTCAACGGTACGGCATACAAAGGTACCTGGTGAGCGATGGGAGATTCCCCGCTCGAGGTTGGACGAGCAGAGATTCTTTGCAACTGCAACACGTGATCATAACGTTCAACTACCCCAAAACTCCATCCGGGGGCCCACAACCGCAACCGCAACCGAAATCTTTTGCATCCTTACGTGTACTTCCCAGACTGTTATTGGAATTCAAATGCTTTTCTTACACATCTTGAATGCATGTGGTTTTACTTAACGCTTTAGAGCCCCTATATGTCGAAAGCCGTTTTGTCCGTTTCGGATCTCTAAACATAATAACTGATCAAACGCCTTTTCCTTGACATCCCTTGATTTCAGAACGCTTCCGCAAACATTGACGAATTGGAGCTGAGCGGTACTGCTGTGGGCGGTACGGCAGTGGACGTTTTGGGAGGAGTGGATCTGTACTAGCTCTGTTGGGATCGCAGGGATGAACGTTACACAAAAACACCCACATACAAACACACACACACACACACACATACATACACACATGGCACCCAGTGATCCTGCCCCATTTGGAAGGTGGCTACGTTTCGGCGCTATGAAGGCTCCCGCCACGGACCCGCCGTCCCTGGGGGCTGAGGGCCTTCAGCGACGGCTCCCCGGGGTTCGTTTGATCCTTTACTCCCCATCTAACCCCCTCTCCATCTAACCCCCACCCGCGCGCCCGGCCCCCGCTCCCCCGCTCCACAGCCGCCAGCGGGCTGCCCCCACCCCCCCTGGGTGTTGGTGCGGGCAGCATCGTGTCAGGAGCGCTGATCGATAAGAACGCCCGCATAGGCAGAAACTGTGTGATTGCAAACCGGGCGGGTGCGTCGAGGACACCTGATTGCATGACACGAAAATCGTTGGTGCATATATTATAATACTATAACAAAAATGATAAATAAGAAAATAATATTTATTCTAGGTACTGTCTTGTATGTTAACAACGTACATGTTATAGTAAATTTGTGTTAATATTATGAAGGTGCAATGAAGTACGATATGCCGTGCTTAAATGTGTGTGTATATGCATTCGATTTAAAATATAATTGGGTCGCATCTGATTTAATTTATTCGTTTTTCCTATAGTAGTATGTTATAGCGTCACTTATCCTGAATGATGGTGATGGTGATGATGTTTGCGAATCATAAGTTATGACGAAGGGTTTTCTGCCTTCTGCCTTTTTGGCGGAAAACTGAACCCAACCGAACAGGTATCTGGGAGGCCATGGACCGGGTAGGAATGGGGCTATGCGTCCGCGAAGGAGTGCCCATCGTGACAAAGAGCGCCGTACTGTACGACGGCACGGAGCTGTAACCATTTCTCATTTTCTCATGAGGACGATGACGATGATGTGGTTTCTGCGTTCTCTCAACGTCATTTGATCATCACATCACGAACTGCAGATTGCCATTGACGTTATAAACCGTCACAATTCCTTGATGACTAAAAGATATGCATTTTCGTTGTGCTCCGCCGGTATCGTCGTAAGACACACACGTTTTGTGGCTGCCCACACTGGGAGAGAGATAAGTAGGGTGTCGGCTTCCTCGAAGCCGGAAAAAAGGTCGGGGACCCCACAATCCGTACAGGCCGGCTACTTCACAATGATACGGTTTGAAGTCTGCGAGTCTGCGAGTCTGCGAGTCTGCGAGTTTGCTCCATGTAGGCAGTGTGGAACTCTTCTGCCCCGAGAATTGGCTTAGATTAATTGTACACAACGTTACATTCTTTGTAGATAACTGTAAGCAAATTCGTCGACCTGCTGGTGGCAAATCGCCATGTCTGTGAGAGCAGCTTAGTTGTTGTATCTCTGTTGTGTCAACCTAGCAAAGGCTCGATCGAAAGATGACTATCCTGGCTCAATCTTTAACACTACCCGTAGATACCCCAGGATACTATATTAGCCACCCGAACTTGTTGTTCGATTCATTTCACGCCGTCATGCCAGAATTCCATTATGAGAGACGCGGCACCTTTTGGAATGAAATTTAGGCCGAGAAGCGTTGATGTGACCTTGACCGGGGTCAGAGGAGACTGACAAACTTACTTGTACTCATACGATTGTTATTGGCCAAAATAAACATACCTTGCAATATAGAATGTAATATGTGCCCAATATCGCCTTTCCACCGGGCGAGATATTATGTTTGGTCCGTCACATCTTCCTTACAGAGCGACAGAGAGAGAGACAGACAGACCGACGGACATGGGCAATCCCACAGGGCGGGGCCCCCCTGAGCGCTTCACGCCGAGGCCCCGCCCAAAACACTTGACATTACATCTTTAGAAGGATGGTACCCTTCTAAAATTTGTAAAATATTCCGGTATCAAATCCATCAAGGAAACGCAGCAGCCGCGCAGGGTGTCGTTGAGGCAGGGCGCATTCATGTCGGCGGTCTCGTTGAAGACCAGTGAGTCGACTTCCGGCATGACGCCGTCAGCGAACTCAAAGCTGGTGGCGTTGGCTCGCCGGATGACGCCCACACAGAAGTCAGGCATGTAATAATAATTCCAGATTTCGCGGAATATGCGGCCTAGCTCCGCCTTGGTGGGCCAGGCTGCGAGCAGTGAACGATTAGACAGGGCTGGGTCTCCGCTAGCCTGGATCGGCCCCTACGTCGCTCGGTTTAAGGCCCTCGAGAACCGATCCAAACATCCTTTAACGCCTCCTGCATCATTTCGTTTTTATATTTACGTATTTCCAGTCCATGTGATGTCATTCAGTGCATGTACGTAATGCCCGCTATCTGTACCCTCCCCCACAATAGTACCTACGAAAATGCCATATTGGGATGAATTGGTAAGGAAAATAAAAATCTTAACATTTAGGATTCTGCATTGACCTGGGTACCACATCATAGCGACCTGCTGACTAAGAGTGACAGGTCGCATGTGTGTGAAGTGATGTATCGCTTGTGACCAAGACAAAAATTATGTATCACAAAAATAAATATCAAAGACAAATATCGGGATCAAACATTTTACTCGCACATGTTCCGCCCCGCGATGCATGTTGCTAGGAATCATGTATTTTAATATAATGCACCCACACGCCTCGTGGACGGCTCCCCCTAAATCCTTTAGCCGGAACCTCTAAATATATATGTACTGATTACTCATAAATATAATTGCGTTTAGCTAAACAGCAATAACTGCATTTGAAATGTCACGACAGCCGCCCTCCTCGCGGCTATGGCTTGTGGCTTGGGCATTTCTCGTGCTCTTCCAGCTTCCTCGACAAGAACATCTAAATTATTTGCTCTTTCTTCGGAGACAACTGCACCAATCTGCGTGGTGTCAACGGGCGTCGGCTAACATCAACTTTGGCCCATTCCGAAACGGCCGACCCTAAGTCCGCGGCGGCAGCAGAGGGGGTGATTTCTTATGCAGACGGCGTCATCTCCCGGAGGCAACTCGCAACTTGTAAGTGAGCTTTCTTTTGTTTCGCGTATCAAGCCCGCCATTGCTGCGGGATTCGATTGTGAGAAAAACGCGATTGCATACATGTGTGTCTGCCTTCATGTAAAATAGGTAACAATCAGTATCTTAGTATATTGATAAGTTTACGTAGCTATCTAGCTATCTAGCTTGGCTTCACGCACATCTCTCTGCTATCTATCTATCTATGTCCTTACGTACGGCTCCCCACTCGCTTGCTTACAGCGTGCCCTGGAGCGTCCGGCTACGTTGTTGTACCTCTCGTTCGCGTTTGCTCATGAGTATCTGCACGTCTGGAGACTATCGATGCCGATGCGCGAGCACTTGCAAGTACAGCAAGGCAAGCGAGAGCAAACAGAGACAGCGGAAGACTTCAAGACGAAGAGAGATATAACTTACGGTCTTACAGGTCGGAATGATGCAATGGACGAAATCGCCGTCAGCGCCGGAAGCAAGCAATCATCACGCGGCGGTGATTAGCGAAGTTCAGGCTTAGCTCGGGCTAAGTAGAGTAATAGTAATGTAGAACACACAAGTGTTCTCCGGTATCGAATGTCTTTTTTTGCTTAGCCGTCCTCGCATCTGTTATACTCGCAGCATCGCAATGCCGTACGATTCACATTAGGAGGCCGATCCTAGATGTGACAACCCTACTGCGTCTAGGCGATGTCTACGCATAACAACATATAAGCCTTTCCGGCATTCGCATGATGCAAGGGTCCGGATAACGATATCCGGTTGCTGGGCATGTATCGCGACGAGTGCGGCGCTCTCAACGTGTGCTGTAATGAAGTAATATTATATCAGATAATATTACTTATCGTTTCATAGCACGAGCATAATGCGCACTTCAATGATTCGGTCATTCATGCATGCTAGGCGGATTTGCCATGATGCGATGTCGCGATGGATATTGACAACATGCCAGATGCATATATAAATATATGCGAATACATTTATATAATGCAGATTCATTCATATGTAATGCGTTCATCACAAAAGCACTTCGCCTCGTAGGATCGCGTCGACCTACGCGTCGGCGGGAAATGAACCGTAGCACAACAATTATCCCCCCTCCCGTATGCAGCGTCCTCGCTGCATCATACAGCATCGACTGCAGGGGTCATTGGGCTTGCGTGGCACGTTTGCGGGCTTCTTCGAGCAGGGGTTTCATGTCCTGTGAGAAGTTGCGTGCCGGTTCCCATGAGTTGTGCTCGTCGGTATACCCTGTCCACTTAACCAAGTACTCGTGTACTGTTCGCTTACGTCGGTGTCGGCCCACACGACGCGCGCGATAATCTAACACCCGCTCCACATCGTAAAACTTCTGTTTACCAGCGATCCAGGTCTCGGGAACTGGTTCGATCGCTGCGGGGGCGTTAGCAGGCTCAGGGACGGGTTCCGTACTACGATACGGACGAACAAGCAATACGTGAAACGTGGGGTGAATGGTCATATCAGTGGGCAATGCAAGCTCCACAGCCACATTCCCAACCATGCGCACGACAGGATACGGACCAATCCAACGGGGTAAGAGTTTTCGGGATCCGTCGGCCAAGGAACGCAAGTTCTTGGTGCTTAGCAACACGAGTTGCCCTTCCGAAAACGTCACATCCTGCTTAGATTTGTTATAGTATTCCATCGTTCGTTGCTGCGCCGCGTCCAAACACGACTTCGCGTCTGTGATTCGGGACATAAAAGACTTGGCAAAAAGTTTAGCAGCAGGCACGTTCACTTCCAACTCACGCCACACGGGTAGCGCGGGATGAAACCCGTAGTTAAGAAAGAACGGACTTTTGCCTGTAGAGCGGTTAACAGCGTTGTTAAGCGCGAATTCTGCCGCAGTCAAATATGTATCCCAAACGAGAGGTGTGCGACCAGCATAATTGCGCAACATATCACCCAACGTGCTGTTTGTGCGTTCGGTTTGACCATCAGTCTGCGGGTGATACGCCGTGCTCAGGTTGACGCGCATGCCAACTAGTTTGCAGAGCGCTTCCCAAAACTTAGACGTGAACTGTCCACCGCGGTCCGAGATCACATTTTTGGGAATCCCGTGTAACCGAACCACATTATCGAAAAACAAACGTGCGGTTTGCTCAGCCGTGCAGGATGATGTGCATGGTGCTAGGTGAACCATCTTAGTCAGACGATCGACCATTACGAACACCGCATCGTATCCCTCCTCAGTTTTGGGCAGCGCGACTACGAAGTCCATGGAAACACTTTCCCAAGGCGCATCCGGGACAGGCAACGGTTGCAACAACCCATGGCCCTTACCGGACAAAGCCTTATTGCGCTGGCACAGACTGCATGTCTGGACGAAGTTCGCCGCATCCTTAGCCAAACGAGGCCACCAAAAGGAACGTTGCACCAAGTCGATCAATCGCTTGCTACCAGGGTGTCCTGCTAACGGGTCCTCGTGGAACCGCGCAAGGATGTCGTAGCGTAGCGCGTCGTCGTTCGGAACGACGATTTGCGTAGCTGCACCCTCCGTCCGTAGCCAAAGGCCATTCTGCTTGCGAAGGTTTTCTACATTAGCCGGGTCCGCGAACCAGGCGTCTGCGCTGTAGGCAACCTTCAACCGCTCCGCGAGGTCCGTCGCGATCGGAACCTCCTCGCTACGCGGCCGCACGACGGGCGCTGCCAAAATTGCAGCGTGTAGCGACGGATGTCGACTGAGAGCATCGGCAATATTCAATTTACCAGAAATATACTCCCAGGTGCAGTTGAACCTAGCTAGATATTCCATCCACCTAGCTTGACGGCGGTTCAACGTCGGAACGCTTTGCAAAAACGTTAAGGGCTTATGGTCAGTCTTTAAAGTAAACGGGCGTCCCTCGAGGTAACAGCGCCATTCCTTTAAAGCATGCAGCACGGCCAGAAGCTCCTGTTCCCCGGTGGTGTAGCGAATCTCCGCACCAGAAAACTTCTTACTCGTGAAGGCGATCGGTCGCCCTTCCTGTAACAATACAGCGCCGCTTCCAAATATTGAGGCATCAGACACTACCTCAACACGAAATGGCAACGAGTAATCAGGGAATGCAAGGGTGACATCTTCGGCAACGATTCGTTTGAGCTCTTCGAATGCCCGCTGGCATTGCGACGTCCACGACTCGAGCGAAACGAAAACGCCTTTGCGAGTTAAGTTAGTAAGCGGGGCCGCAATGATGGAATATTTTTCAATGAACTTCCGGAAATAATTGGTCAAGCCAAGGAACTTACGCAGCTCCGTGAGGTTCTGAGGCGCGGGCCAATCGCGAACCACGGCGACCTTCCGCGGGTCCATCTTCACACCGGTGGCCGACACAATGTGGCCCAAATATTCCACCTGAGGCTGCGCCCAAAAGCATTTGGCGCGTTTAGCAAACAATTGCTCCCGCCTCATAACGTCGAGCACAAGCCGCAGATGCTCCAAGTGCTCCTCGCGCGTCTTAGAATATACCAAGATGTCATCCAGGTAGCAAACAACGAACCTGTCGATAAACGGCCTAAACATTCGGTCCATAACCGCCTGAAACGTCGCAGGGGCATTAGTCAAACCAAACGATAGGACCGTATACTCAAAGTGACCGAAGGGCGTCCGAAAAGTGACCGAAGGGCGTCCGGTTTTCGGGATATCAGAGGCAGCGATGCGAATCTGATTGTAGCCCTGTTGTAAGTCAATTGAGGAAAAATAAGCCGAGCCCTCCAGCTTATCCAACAGGTCGTCAACGCGTGGCAAAGGGTAGCGATTTTTCACCGTATTCGCATTTAACCCCCGGTAATCGATGCACATGCGCAAGGTCCCATCCTTCTTACCGACAAACAAAATCGGTGCAGAATACGGGGATGTGCTGGGGCGTATCATACCCTTCGCGAGCAAATCCGTCACCTGGCGCTTCACCTCGTCCAGCTCCAATGGACTCAACCTGTACATTGGCCGGGCCGTAGGCTGCGCTCCAGGCATGAGAGGGATTGTGTGATCAACAGGACGCATAGGTGGTAGGCCAGGGATATCTTTAAAGACGTCCTCATACTGCGACAGTAGGGCCTCAACCTCAGGATCCGCAGAAATCTGCGCGGTGGTGACACAACAGCTCACCCGCGGCCTTAAAAGCAGTCCGTGGGCACCCTTCCGTAACAAACGGACGGCCTCCTTACGCCCGACTAGCTCTGGTTCGATTCGCGCGGCCATTGCGGTCACAGCGAAATTAACCATAGGCACCGCCTCAGTTTCGCCCTCCTTTGGTGTGACATATTCGAACGACAGGAAAGGTACCTTAATCGACAGAGTACCCTTGCACATATGCAGGGTTGCGGTCTCCATGTCGATGCGCGCGCGGTACTGTCGTAATGTCGACGACCCCATTATGTACGGTGCAGTCTCTGCTAAGCCCTGCAGCACGTACGGCCGGGTCACAACACGCAAAGGGCCTAACGATAGGCTAAGGGTAATCCTGCCCACAATGGGATGCTTACCCCCGTCAGCAAGGGTAACCTGTGGACAATCAGACGACTCTGGGGACAACCCCAGCGCATTCACCTCTGCGACAGAGATGAAGTCGTCGCTGGCACCGGTGTCAACAAGTGCCTTCAGAGTACGGCCATTCAAACCGATCTGAACCACAGGGACACGGTTATCTACGAGCGAATGCCCAGCAGACAACGTCAGTGCACTTAAGGCGGGTCCGTAACCAACGGCACCCCCATCAGGAGCTTCGTACCAAACGTCAACCGAGTAGGATAGGTGTGGCCACGGAGCCAGCGTACCCTCCCGATCCACACCATTAAACAAAACGGTGCCCGGCTCGAACCGGTGGACATGCCGCATACCCCTTAACGATGCCTCTGCCTTGCGCCGACAGAAAGCAGGGAGTAATACACATGCGGCAGTGCCTGGATATTGACGCCTACATCTCCTGTATATGGCCAACTGTTCCGACATCTCACGCAGAGACGAGGGGATGAACAAAACCACGTGGTTAGACAGATCGATAGACGACAGGGGACGGCGAGGTGTAAACAAATTACACAACGGGTCAAAGCAGAGAAGTCCCGTGCGTCCGTCAAGCGTGATGCGTCGCGCAATGACTCGCTCGATGTGTCCAAGTACACAAGGCAACAATGCCTTAACGGCTGGCCGTAAGGATGACCACCGACCACGCGTTAGTTCAGAAATCCCAGGTGGTGCCCCCTCCGCAGGAACCCGGGCAAGCCCCTATTTCGGCTGAGGTACAAACGGCGGCATTAGAGGGCAATCCTTCGTGGAATGATTCTCCGCACACCGTAGACAAACGTTGGCCAATTTCCGACGCTCGAATTCGGAACGATTGCAATTCCATTTTGGCATAAATGTGTCGTCCGTACGAGTACGCTTCGCGTTGGGGTCGGAACGCTGTGCGGCTGCCGACGACGGCGCACCACCACGCTTCCTGTTCCTAGCTGGGTCCGAGCTCGGACCTGCTCCTCCTGTACCACGGACACCCGAGCTAGCGCCCCCACGCGCCTTACGTTGCCCGTTGCTGCGTCGCGTCGCGGCAGTAGGTGTGGGGCGGGTCGCGCCGAGGTCCTGGTCGAGAGCCACAGCTTCCCCAAGCGGATCCTGCACTTGCACGGCATTTGCACGAGGGGCAGACTTGACTTCTTCCTCGCCGGCAAGAAGTCGTATCTCCGCGCCCTTAGCAAAAGCGACCAACGCGTCATACGACTTGATCTGCGCTCCAACCAAGTCAGTGGCGCACCATTTAGCCAAAAGTTTCGTTAGGCCTCGCCTAAACCAAAAGACACGCTCAGATTCGGTGAGGTCAGCAATGGGAGTCACAAGTGCTTCGAAGCGTGACTGGTACGCAGGTACATTTTCATCCCGACGCATGTGGTAGCTACCGGCTGCCAAAACGTTACGAGCTTCCACATCGCGTGCTTGAACCTCAGTAGCGAATCGTGCGAGCAAAGCGGCGACTAACTCGTCAAAAGTATAGCTGCCCCGGGCGTTGGTCCAATTGCGATACCAGTCCTTCGCTGCGCCCTCGAGGGTGTTACCAACGAAGAGACACCTGATACCGTCATTATCGCCACCATGAACAGCCTGGAGATACTTTTTAGCGTCACGCACGTACGCACGAGTTGCATCGGCTATGCTATGCCCTGGTGTCTTGTCGGTCAGCGAAATATTGAGCCTAGGAACGGGAATCGACAATCTCATCACCTCAGGGATGTCATCATGCCCTCGAGCTTGAGGTAATGGCAGAACCCTTGTTCCAGCAGTGTTGTCCATATTCGTGTTCACTGCTGAATGCGGCACAATTAAGTGAGCAGGGGTCTGAAGGAAAAGGGGCTCTTGAGTGGCTCGCGCGCCAACAGTCTCAAGACCTCTATCCGGTGCTCTAGCAGCCACAACAAAATCGGGCTGGCTAGCTAGGCTAGTGTGCGGCGTATCGTCATGTTCCGTGGACATGGAGCACGAAACGATACCCTAGGTTTGCGTAATAGAAGCCGACTTCTATCGCAAAGGCAAGAGTACAAAGCGATTCGGTGAGCCTACCGACAGTACTCTTGAGAAGATTCAGTAAACTCAGCAAGTACTTGCCCAGCTGAGTCCTGATCTCCGTAGTTTGGGCAATGAGAGTCGCCAACTGGTCCGGACGAACGCCGGTCTCAGTCGCAGCGGCAAGCAATGCCGGTGCACTGAGATTACCTGCGACTCAGAGCGTACACTTACACAACAAGTGCAGCAATCTAAACAAAAGCAATTAAACAATTACAAACCGGAAGCGGCGGCGTCCAAAACGGCGCGGCCTAAGTCTTCGGCAAAAGTATCTAGCGGTCCTCGTGGTTCGTCGCTGGAACTCGCCATAGAAAGAACCTACTTCCGATTAGACAAAGAGAGACAGTTAGGCAACGAACCTGTCTCGATACCAAATTGTTGTACCTCTCGTTCGCGTTTGCTCATGAGTATCTGCACGTCTGGAGACTATCGATGCCGATGCGCGAGCACTTGCAAGTACAGCAAGGCAAGCGAGAGCAAACAGAGACAGCGGAAGACTTCAAGACGAAGAGAGATATAACTTACGGTCTTACAGGTCGGAATGATGCAATGGACGAAATCGCCGTCAGCGCCGGAAGCAAGCAATCATCACGCGGCGGTGATTAGCGAAGTTCAGGCTTAGCTCGGGCTAAGTAGAGTAATAGTAATGTAGAACACACAAGTGTTCTCCGGTATCGAATGTCTTTTTTTGCTTAGCCGTCCTCGCATCTGTTATACTCGCAGCATCGCAATGCCGTACGATTCACATTAGGAGGCCGATCCTAGATGTGACAACCCTACTGCGTCTAGGCGATGTCTACGCATAACAACATATAAGCCTTTCCGGCATTCGCATGATGCAAGGGTCCGGATAACGATATCCGGTTGCTGGGCATGTATCGCGACGAGTGCGGCGCTCTCAACGTGTGCTGTAATGAAGTAATATTATATCAGATAATATTACTTATCGTTTCATAGCACGAGCATAATGCGCACTTCAATGATTCGGTCATTCATGCATGCTAGGCGGATTTGCCATGATGCGATGTCGCGATGGATATTGACAACATGCCAGATGCATATATAAATATATGCGAATACATTTATATAATGCAGATTCATTCATATGTAATGCGTTCATCACAAAAGCACTTCGCCTCGTAGGATCGCGTCGACCTACGCGTCGGCGGGAAATGAACCGTAGCACAACATACGTGGCCTTCCCGGATAACGACCATGTGGGTGACACCATGAGCACCTCAAAGAAGCCCATGCAGCAGTGCAACAACGATGTCAAATGCGTGGCTTACAACTTCGCGGGAGAGCTGAAGAGCAGCGCCACCCCGCTGACTGACGCCCCTGGAAGGTGCCTCTACATCAAGAAAGCCTTCGCTCCAACCAGTAGGTACCGCGCTCGTCACACATGTGTACGGCAAGTACAAGGCTTATATATGGAGTAGTAATTATCTCGCTAACTGGCTCTTTGGTGTGCTCACATCGCAGAGTGTGCCAGCTACACCGGCTACTTGGCCAATGCTGACGTGGACCACACGGGTGACAACATCAACTTTAAAGCCCTGGCCGTCAATAAGACCCTCGACAAGTGCAATGCAGACTCCACCTGCAAGGGCTTCAACAGCAATGGATGGCTCAAGAGTGTCGTAAGGCCTACAGTGCCAGCACAAGGAGTGTGCCTATACACCAAAATACCCCCACAATCTCCCCCACCTCCACCCTCCTCACGTCCACCACCACCACCCCCGCCCTCTCCACGTCTACCCTTCCCGTTGCCTCCATCATCGTCGTCACCCTCGCCATCACTGCTTAACACTACGGCTGGTAGGTTTCGCTCGTAGAATGTGAGGCTGCCTCACTGCAACTACTTTTGGTCGTTCTGGTTATTTCTTTACTGTTTCAGTTATCGTTCCTGTTATTGTTTGCTGTTTTGCCCACCCGCTGCAGAATTATTTTTGTGTGTACGGAAACCATCCTGTCATAATGTACGTAGCTGTTATGAAGAATATCAATAGGATTTCAGTTTTGATAGAAGAAGATATTTCAGGCCATAATTTACAGCTCATTATTCGGAAAGCATCCAGGTAAGCAGCCATTGGTGAGTGACTACCCATTAATTCAACGAAACAATCAAATTTCTACACATCCAATCCTGCCAATCAAATTTTGTTTATGAGTTAAATAATCATTTGTACCATGCACCAATCATTTCAATCATCATTAGGTACATACATCCTAACTTCATCTGCCACCGCACATTTAGCAGCCCGCTCTAACATAAGCTTAGAAACAAACATGATAGATGTTAGTTCTATCTAATAGTCTTCTATTTCACTATCGTCGTTGTCGTCGTCCTCTCGCACACTGGTGGCATCATCCTGCTCGTCCTCACTCCTCTCGTCCTTGCTCACCTCCTCCTCAAACAACTCCTGAAAAGTTCAGAAAAGGAAAATTATACTTATTTACATGCATATATATAAAGGTAAATTAAGCCGACATGACCCAGCAATCATTTTTGGTTACGATATTTTTAATCATGTCTAGGATGGGCAGTGCTTCTAGGTACTATGTATGTGGACACTTTGTTACCTGTTCCTTCTTACTCCCTGAGCTCCCACGTTGACGTCGTGCCCGTGTACATCGCACATCTTCCGAAGCACTCTTGACCTTTATCAGTCGAAACAACACATATTAGAATATTACATTCATACAAGCAGGAAATTAAGACAACAAGCTGAACTCAGGAAATTTACCTTCTTTCACCGGTGGTCGTAACTGTTATAATTGTCGTCACCGTCCGTAGACTTGTCTTCCACCGGCACCTGCTGGTCCAAAATACGTGAAGGGACTAGGTAGTGATAGCAAATATAATTAAAAAGTAATTAATGTCAGGCCTCAATATATTGTACCTTTCTTTTGATGCCCGTGCTTGTCCGTCTCACTTTCATGGATGGCCGCACATCGCCGTCGTTTGTTACCTTCAAGGGCCACCGTTAACATACATATAGGATTTTAGAAATTATAAGCTTATATTTTCTATTTAAAAAGAGAAAAACAAATCGACGTATACCACATCAAACCACAAAGCACGCAGCAAATTAAAAGAATAGAACGAAACATAAAATTACAACTCACTAAAACGGGAAGACAGGATGAATATTCATTAATGGGCTGTACCTTTTTCACTGCCGCCTTGCTTGAGTTCGTAGCATTCCTGCTGGAGTTCCTTGCCTTAGAGGGCTGTGGACTCTTTGCCTACATGAAAAGGAAGTATGTTTGAGGAAAATAGGAACAATTACATAAAAGACAAAAAGGAGAAAACAGGTTAAAGGACATTAATGACCTGTACATCCCTGTACATGCAATCCATAATGTACATCACCCATCCTGCAATAACCTTGCTAAGCGCGCCTGGAAATTTGCACACCCCATCAACCACTCTCTTTACCACTATTATTTGGACTAACCTGTCGGCGTCTAGCGGCCTGGATCTCCTCCTTCTGATGTATGCAAGCTGCATTGGTAGCCAGCACCATCATCAATGCATCTTCACCATGTGCAGGCTACTTTTGGCGTTTGCTAGTGCGCCCATCCTGAGTTCCTGGCGGCTCGTCATTTCGGCCGCTTTTCTGCGGTTTGGTAGCAATTAAGCATTTTGTAAACAAGGAAATAAAGGCATGAAAACATTGTTATTGTTGTACTAGCTAAAATAAAAAACAAAGGTTATGCATGAACTGTGATGTACTTTCTGCAAACACACTAAGAAGTACGTACTATTATGGTGGCGAAGCAGCAGCAATAATTAAAGTGAACACATGCATAATCGCATCTTACCGTAGTGCCTTTTGGCAACTCCAGTGCACCAAGGCCTGGTGTATGCTGAGCTGTTCCACCAGCTCCAACCGGCACTGGAGTGGCTGGTACGGCAAAGGATGTCTTACTGCTTTCAATCTGCTTCCGCTGCACAAGTGTATTAATAAGCTCCTGTTGCCGATCTGTCACATTCAAATCCTCCATCACAATGCGGCGCTCACTGGGACCCGCATCTGGGTTATCTGGCTGAGCGTACTTGAAGCTCCTCCAGGCTGCCCAAGACTCCTTGTTCCACAGCTTCTTCCATGGCTTCTTCTCAAACTCATCTACATAAAAATAATGTGAAGACGAACATCAATGCCAGATGCCATGATACACATCATTGTCGAAAGTTTTCGTAATCCCGTACATAGCGTAAGCGGCATGGCATGTCCTTTGTCGTAAAACAAATCTTTGGCCCGCGTTTACCCCATATTCCATTTTTCAAAATACATAGAAAGGATTTTTTTATCAAACAACCTGATCAAAATATATTGTAAAAAAGTATATGGATGACAAGTAGCAGTACGAGCTCACAAACCTGGCTTGCAGGCAAGTTCCTCCTTTTGGGTGGCCTTCACCTTTTCGTACCTTGCATGTTGGGCATTGTAATCCGTTGTGTATCTACAAAGTACATGGGATGCACCGAATAAAAGTGCTTACTTTTTATACTGTGCATGCTTCATTCTATTGTTGTCTGTCCCCACTGAAAGTAAGCTAATGATATAGATGGCATGTATGATGACCACAAACAAGATAATCACTAGAAGCATAACAGTAGGAAAATAAACATGTACGTACTTTTGCCATTTCTTCTTGAAGCAGTCGACCGTAACTCTTGGCTGTAAGTCAGCCACTTGTGCAAAGCCAGCAGCAAAGCACTTATCCCAAACGGGCTGCAGATGCGGCACACGTTGAATATCCTTCGCAATGAGGACCCGTGGATTCTTCAGGCTGCTGTCGAGGTTGTACGGCACGTTGTCGCGGACGGCTTTGTTGATGGCGGCCTGCTCATATGACCTGTTCCGCTTTGATGGCTCACCACGATCATGATCCTTTCGTATACTGATTCTGCTTACTTCAGGGGATACCAATTGAACAGATGGCTGTTTTAGGGATATATGGATAGTTAGTTTCTTCTGAGCCTGGTTCCAAGCCTTCCCCTTAAAATGTGCATGACGTTTTTTATGCGATGACAAAATAATAACCGTGCTGAAAATTGTGGCGTGAATCCGTTGAAATATTCATTCCCGTGCAGCGATTGAACTAATCTGCCTTGCAATATGTCTGGATTTGGGAAGCATTGGGGTCATAGAGTACGTCTCACACATGGTCAATTTTCATTGTCAATTTTCACACCTACGCAAAGCTGCTATGGTGCTTGCCGGAAAAGGCTATATAATTTTGGGGGCCTGCTAGATGTGTAACTGTGGCTCTTGGTGACTTTGTTTGGGTCTCCATCTGGCAACATTGTTGCCTGGCTACTGTGTAAGGTTTGCTGTTGCCAACTTTCCGCGATCCTTACCCACGCTTGCTAACTCCGGCAGCTTGCTGCTCAATAATTAGAAACCCTTCCATAACTAGAAAGGTAGCCATGAACAGACATGTGTGGCACTTAAGAGTTTTATGTTACAAAGTAAGCCACATGTACAGGTTCTAAATCCATATAATGGTAGCGATTTAGCGATGTTAACAAGCTTTCACCAGAGCAATCTCTTGTACAACGACTAGTATTCATAGCGCTATCCTAAATTGAAATTAACTTTGAAGATATTTTATGCACAAAGTCTCCAATGCTACTGCACAATAAGAGCAAGTAAGCAAACTAAATAAATCCGGCGAACCCGTGCTCCGAACATTATTATGCGCTATTGTTGAAGTCAGCAAAGCGCCTGGCCCCACGTGGGCCGTATTACTTGCTCTGACATTCTATCGTATATGAGTGTTGCTCACATTCCAACAGCTATCTACATAAACTTTGCGTAAACTGCGTTACAGTGCGTTACGTGCGTATGGTAACGCACTGTACGCAAGATATACGCAAACTGTTTGCAAAGTTAACGCGTGCATTAGGTTTGCGATCGCGTGCGTTAGGTTTGCGTTAGGCTCGCGTTAGAACATATGCAAGCCCCCGATTTTCGAGCACCACCAAACGTAATAAAAATTGCAGGGAACTTTTATACTCATTATAAATATTGTTTTCATTTTAAAAAACTTGAAAACGACGCACTATAACAGACGTTCTGTCAAGTTTTCTATTTCTTTGCGTTAGGCTCGCGTTAGGCTAACGCAATCTCTAACGCACAAAACGCTGCCTTACGCACACATACGCGCCCTAACGCAGCCTAACGCGAGCCTAATGCACGAATCTCTTGTTATAGTGCATGCCCAACCCAGGCGGGCGCCGTTGGGTTCGTTGTTACCCAGATATATCATCATATCATCACACTTTTTGATATCCATGGGGCTACCGCTGTGCCTGCTCTCCTGCCCAGCCAGAGAGTTACGGTGGTTGTCTGGGTTGCGGGGTCTGCTGCCCCGCTTTCCCGCACTGCCACTGTCTTGACTGACATGGCTCAGAGATATTCGGGACGTCGACAAAAGTGTGCGCACAGGCATTTCAAGATCCGATAATCAATGTTCAGAGATATGAAGATGAAAACACCCTGGCAAAAAAGCGGCAAGCTGATGTGAGGTCATCATATGCCAAAACCCTTAGCGCCCACTATATGCAGATGTTGTCAAAGTGGGTAATGGTAGCAATCTCCGTGCCATCTTACAATCTTTTCTGTGATGAAAGCAATAAAGCATGCCAAGGTGTGCTGCACACTCGTTCCATCGAAAACAAAGGTTTTATTTGGGACTACAGAGCAGCTTCCACCACCACATCCTCCAGCCATATGCACCATCCCCACTAGTTCCGCTTCTAGATGCCCCCCTCTTGGCTCCTACATCCCCTTCTGTAGTAGTTGAGAGCCACAAAGGCCTCTCAAGATGCTGACAGGGTGCTGGACCCTTGATATTGTGCTGGTGTATGGGGCGGACATGTAAGACCACTACACTCTCCCACCTCTGGAGGGCATGTCTCAGGCACATTGACCCTATCAGCTGATGCTTACTGTTGTATCTCTGTTGTGTCGGCCTACCAAGGCCCGATCAGAAGATGACTCTCTTGGTCCAATCTTTGACACTACCCATAGATAGTCTAAGTTATCTGGGCGTCCTCGCACGTCTTACATTTGTGATATTAGTACGTGGTACATATCACACCAGATCCCTGATGTAACAGGGCGAATCCCCAGCGCGACAGTGCCGCCCGGATCGCCGCCCTCCAACTTGAAGTCGAGCAGCTGCGACATGAGCTCACACAGGCAGATCACCGTCCAGCCCACGCCGCCGCCACACCCTCGGCGGCCAGCTCCATCTCGCTCCCCACTGCCTTCACCATCGACCACATCGGCACCTTCGTGGAGCACTACAGCACAGCAAGCTGCGCACCACACGGTGCAACAGGCCGCCCAACACGCCGCTCAACAGGCGGCACAACAAGCCGCGTATCACGCTTCCGCCCAAGTCTTGAACGCCCCCATGCATAACACCCTGCTCAAGGACATGCTCAAGCACATGCGTCCCGCCCTCTATGCGGGCGACCCCAAGAAGGACGCTTACACCTGGGACGAGTTTGAGTACAAGGCCCTCAAGTACTTTGATGGACTACAGATGCCGCCTGAGGCACGCCGATGCGCCCTGCCTCACCTGCTTACGGGAGACGCCAGCTTGTACTGGCGCGCCCACATTGAGTCCCAAGCTTACACCTTCGACCAAGCCCTCGCCCGGTTGCGCGACCAATTCATGGACCACCTGGAGGAGGACAAGGCACGCGACAAATTACGCAAGGTGCAGTACAAGGGGTCCGTGACGCAACTGGTCTCCCATATTGATCGACTGTGCCTACGCATCCACAACATGTCTGACGCGGAGAAAAAGGACCGCCTCCTGGCTGTCCTGCCGACGGACATCCGCAAGGGTCTTGCGTTAGTTCCGCAGGGTGTGGACTCCATGACCTACCTGGATGTCGCCAACACCGCTAACCGCCTGGACAGTGCCATCAAAGGAGCGATGGACAGCAGCCGCCCCGCATCCAAGGCGACGCCCATGGAACTCCACGCCATCAATACCTCGCGCTTCGTGCCCAAAGGCAAACCCAAGGGCAACGGCAGCAAGGGCGGCCGCTCCCACATGGCAGTACCCCCACTCCCCAAGTTGACACCAGAAGAGAGGCAGAAATGCATCGACGAGGGCCGTTGCTTCCGCTGCCGTGAGGTGGGACATGACACCGCCCACTGCACCAAGTCCATTCCAAAAAACCGCCAGTGAACCTAGGTGTGCACGCATCGGCGCACCTAGGTATCCAGACCCCCATGCTACCTATGCCGGCACCGAGGTAGCACCCGTGGCCACACCCGTGGTACTTGTGGCTGCACCAGAGGCCAACCCAGTGGCCAACCCAGTGGCCAACCCAGAGGCCAACCCAGAGGCCAACCCAGAGGCCTACCCAGCGGCCGACCCTGCGCTTAAACTCAGCGCAACCAAGTTAGCCAACATGGTATGCAATTCAGCACACCAGCAACTGGCATTCAAGGGCACCGTCAACGGCCGTACGGCCGTCATCCTGATCGACGGTGGAGCCACCGGCAGTTTTGTCCACACTCAGTGGCTTGCCCGCAGGGAAGTCAAGGCCGCCAAGACTGTCAGCAACATGTCGGTGAAGCTGGCGAACGGCCAAGAACAAGACTGCCCGTACGTCCTACCCAACGCTTCCGTCACCATACGCACCTTCAAATGTCGTAGCACCCTGGTCGCCACTGACCTGGGTGACTTTGATGTGGTGCTGGGCAAGGACTGGCTCGCACAGTGGAACCCGCACCAACACGGTCACGCTGCGGACCACTCTCAACAAGCACGTGCTTCGGGGCGACCCACCCGAGGCCGTTAACGAACGCACCCCCAAGCTCCTGTCTGCACTGCAGTTCAAGCGCGTTGTGCGAGCTACCAAGCAGTACAGCCTTTGTGTTGTACATGAGGTCAACACCCAAGACATCAGCACCCCGGGCGTCGATATGACGCACATCACCTCCCAGTACGCCGACGTCTTTGCAGAACCCACGGACATGCCTCCCACGCGTGCTGTCGACCACTCAATCGAGCTCACCACCTCCGTACCCATGAGCCGCAACTCGTACCGCATGTCCCAGGACGAGTTGGCCGAGCTCAAAAACCAAATCACCTCGCTCCTGGAGAAGGGCTGGATCCGCCCTAGCGTGTCGCCGTACGGTGCCCCGGTGCTGTTCGCCCAAAAGAAGGATGGCGGACTGCACATGTGCATCGACTACCGGGCCCTCAACAAGGCCACCGTCCGCAACGCTTATCCCCTGCCTCGCATCGACGAACTACTGGACCGCCTACATGGCGCCGCCGTGTTCAGCAAAATCGACCTCCAGTCCGGTTACCACCAGATCCGAGTTGCAGTGCAGGACATCCCCAAGACGGCCATCAACACACGCTACGGACACTTTGAGTTCACAGTTATGCCCTTCGGTCTCACCAATGCACCGGCCACGTTCCAACGCCTGATGAACGACATCTTCCGCCCCTACCTGGACACCTTCGTGCTCATCTACCTCGATGATATCCTCATCTACTCCAAGACGGAAGATGAACATGCCCAACACCTCGAGACCGTGCTAAAGGTGCTGCGTGAACACCAGCTCAACGCCAAGGCATCCAAGTGCGCCTTTGGGACTACCAAGATTGACTTCCTAGGCCACATTGTGAGCAAAGACAGCATCAGCGCCGACCCACGCAAAGTCAAGGCAATCCAAGATTGGCCTACCCTACAGACCATCACGGACCTGCGCTCCTTCCTCGGACTGGCGCAGTACTACCGCCGCATGGTGAAGGGCTTCGCGGAAATCGCACACCCCCTCACCAACCTCCTGGCCGGACACACGGGCAAAGGCCACAAACAGGCCATCACCAAGTGGGACAAGGCCTGTGAACAAGCTTTCCAAGTGCTTAAGGACGCCCTAACCTCGGCCCCTGTCATGGCACCCCCGGATCCCAATGCGCCCTTCACGCTCACCCCCGACGCCTCAGACTACGCCACAGGCAGAGTTCTTTCCCAAGTCCAAGACGGTGTCGAGCGAGTGATCGCGTATGAGAGCCGGAAGCTTACCCCGGCGGAGCGCAACTACCCTGCAGACTGCTCACGGTTGTCCACTGCCTTCGTGTCTGGTGGCACCACCTCAAGGGACCTCACCCGGTGACCATCTGGACCAATAACTCGGCAGTCTCGGCGTTCAAAACGCAACCCCTGTTAAACCGGCGCCAAGTGTGCTGGCTTGCGGAGCTCGAAGAATTCAACTACGTCATCGAGCACAAGCCGGGCAAGACCAACGTCGTGGCTGATGCAATCAGCCGACGACCGGACCTGCGGGTCCACACCATGACGGTCTCCGTGGCCAAGGCTACCATCGATCTGGCCACCACCATCCGCAGAGATGGTCCACAGAATGAGACCTACACTCGCCTCAAGGAGCAAGCCGTCAACAACTCCAAAGAGGATCCCCCGTTCAAGCTATACAAGAGCTTGCTGTACTATGAGCCGCGTGGTGCCCTGCCGGCTCGCCTGTACATCCCAGACATCCCGGGCCTGCACGCCAAGCTGCTGCGCGAGGCTCATGACATCCCCATTGCAGGCCACCTGGGCCGCGACAAGACCCTTGCCCGGCTCAGCAGATTATACTACTGGCCGAACATGGACCGATCGGTGGATACCTACACCACCACCTGCCCCTCGTGCCAACGGTGCAAACACAGTCATGGCCGCCCCCTGGGCAAATCTCAACCACTGCCCATTCCCGAGCGGCCCTGGCAGTCCATTTCCCTGGATCTAATCACGGACCTGCCAAAATCGCACCGTGGCGACGACGCCATCGCCGTCTTTGTATGCCGGCTTTCCAAGATGATGCGCGTCATTCCTGTCAACACGAACATCACAGCCGAGCGCCTAGCTGAGGTTGCTTACGACTGGGTGTTCCTGTTCTACGGTCAGCCAGAGAGCATCGTCTCCGACCGTGACCCCAAGTTCACAGGCACCTTCTGGCAAACCTTGTTCAAGCTATCTGGCAAGAGCCTTGACATGTCCACTGCACACCACCCGCAGACGGACAGCCAGGCAGAGCGAGCCAACCGCACCCTAGAGGAGATGCTCCGCCACTACGTGGATGCCAACCACACCAACTGGTGTGATCTCCTGCCCCAACTCGAGTTCGCCTACAACTTGAACGTCCAAGCTTCGACGAGCTTCACCCCGTTCAAGCTAGTCCTGGGCTATGAGCCCACCACCCCGCTCCAGCCACTAGCCAAGCACCCCAGCTGGGAGCCCGCTAACCCGTCGGTCACATCGTTCATGATCGACCGCGAAATTTCGCTCTCCCAAGCCAAGCTGCATGTCAAGGCCGCACAGCACCGCCAGGCTGCCTACGCTGACAAACGACGTGCGGATCACACCTTCGCGGCGGGCGACAAGGTGCTCTTATCCATGGCCCACCTCAAGCTGGTAACGGGCGACTCCCGCACGAAATTCAACTCACGCTATGTCGGCCCCTTCACCATCGAGGCCATGGTTTCCAACAACACAGCGCGCCTGAAGCTTCCGGCGCACATGCGGATCCAACCGGTGAACGTGAGGCAACTCCGCCCATTCAGGACGGCGGACGACGCTCTTCCGGACCGAGCCGTGGCCCAAGCCACGCCTGGGCCCTTCGTCAACTCCACTGGGGACCTGTGGTGGCATGTGTGAGGCAACTGTCAGCCGCCATATCACCCCCATCACCGGTCGCGTCACATATGGCGTCAAGTTCAAAGGCTACGACGAGTCCGAGAACATCTTCATTGACGAAGCTACCCTACTGGAGGATGTTCCGGAACTGATCGCGCAGTACGAACACGACCACCCCCGTTCTGTGGCCAAAACCCGGCAGCGACGCAGCAGTTTTCGCAAACGTAACTAGACCCTTGGTCATTCCAACACGCCTGTTACCTACCACTTCGTGGAGTTCGCTGGAGTTAGGGTTGCGGGGACGCAACCCTTCGCGGAGGGGGGATGGTGTAACAGGGCGAATGGCGCAGAAGCGCCAGAAAGAGCGAATCTGAGTTGTCGTAATTTGGCTTTTAGGACAAATAACTTAATTGCGTAATAATAGATTAGTTACAATAGATCTAACGCATAGAACTTGGACAAGTTGCATGGAACTACTTGCATGCGAGCATTCGTACAACAGTGTCAGTTGTAGAATGCGCGCCAGTTTTGAATAGACGTAAGGCCCCCTTAGGTGCCAGGCAGCGCTATTTAAGGCGCCCGGATAGTTGAGACAGACACTTCCAATTACATTCTTCTTCTATTATAAAATACTACTATAATGTAATCTATACGGAGTCACCCTTACACCTCGTGCCCTACGGCACCATGACTGGGAGCTCGCCATTATAGCTACACCTAACAGCTAGGCGACCCCTCTGTTACACCTGATCTGCAAGTGTGATAAACCTTAGCAAGCGCATCACCGATATTAACACGTAGTATATCATCAACATCAAGCCTTACCGTTCTTTATGCAGTGCGAATGGCCGAATACCAATATTCGGTTGTGTAGCTTAACCACCATGGTCGTCACTACGATCATATCTTACACCATTGCACTTATGCCATCGTAACCGTCGTGTAGATAACAATATTAATCAGTATTGGTCTAAGTGCGTTCTTAGATAATCATTCCGTGATGCGTACGCGAACTTGCCCTCGTGCGATGCTTCCCACCCAGGTCACACTTCTCACCTTATGCATCGATCATGCAAAGCATTAATGTAATAATATAGAAAATATTATTACTTATTTACGCCAAATATTGATAAACAACTACGTATGCCGGCTCAGTCCGCGCATCGTCAGTTGGTTATGCAGGCAGCACCACGCATATAATACCGAACTCACGTATTATCAATGCGAAAATATGGAAATATATAGAGATATATACAATGATCATAATTCATTTAATTACGGGTAAGCAGTCATCTTGTCAGGTCGCATCGACCAACGCATTGACAATATATGAACCGTAATACAAAGCCATGGGAAGTTATACTCTTCCCACTTCACGACATGTGTTATGGCCCACATAAGCCCTAGCAATTACGGGTTTTTTAAGCTTCAAGCCTTGAAAGCTACTCAACTGCTCTTCTACTTTATTAGAGAACCTGTATTACATCAGACCGGATGTCTCAGACAGATGATGTCTGCTGGGATCAAATCGGGAACCTCTGAATCTGACAGTTCCGTCTTGACACCGTTGTAGTAGTTGAGAGCTGCAAAGGCCTCTTGATATGCTGACAGGGCACTTCTGCATCTTCATATTGTGTTGGTGTGTGGGCCATACATGTACGACTACTACACCTTCCCTATCTGCACCTGGTTAGCTTCCATCTTAACTGGTGAGGGTCCTTGCATGAGGAGCCGCGAGGCCCTACTATTGCACTTTTGCGAAGGCAATTTCCTATCATGAAGGCAGCCTGATGATAGCCCCCCCTTTTCACCACATCTGCCTACTGGGGAGCCCTGTCCTCGCCGCATCTGCATATGGAACGATAATCTAGATACGTTCAGGACCCCCATCACCGCATGTGGATATATACTGTTCCAGCTGCATCTAGCTAGCTACACACTTTAGACCCTCCCTTAAATATTTGCCACATGATATTGCCTAGCCACTCATAATAGGTGTTTGAGATCCCCCCCTTCACTGCATCTAGAAACTTTCCAAGAGGCATCTGGAAATGGTGTTCAGGGTTGTCGCTAGCTAGCATTCAGTTTGGGGCACATGTGGGATTTCCTACTTTTATGGCTATTGCTGCCTACTAGTTTCAAGATAAAGGCATGGCTAATGAGACGCACCCTGCACATACGCATGTACCCCATAGAACAACTTGCTGCTATACATCTTGAGTGGACAACTGAGCTGTAATATAATCAATTGGTTCTAATGGTACCCTTGTCAGGATGGGGACGAGTGGCGGGCCAGACAAGCAGCAGCGAGGAACTAGCCAAAGAAGCTTGCCAACTAATTAGTAGGCTGTTGTTATATCTGTCGTTATAACGACAAAGAGCAACAACACTCTACTGCATGTGCACCAGGCTCAATTACCACACACACCAAAACACCAAGCACTGCCAACGAAGGAACAGCTCTACCGGCCCCCTTGAGCCGCGGCTAGCAATATATTTGCATCAAATATTAGGGCACTGAGGTTCCACTCGTGGAAAAACATTCTAGATCAACATCTGTGTGTTTCGGTCCTTTTAGCCACATCTGGCTACCCAGAAGGCGCTTCTAGATATCAGAGACTCTCTTTAGCCACATCTGGATATTGATCCTGCAACCCGCATTTAGATACCCAGGCCACCCCAAACCCTTAACCCTGCCACCCACATACAGATATCCAGCCCCCCCTTAATTAAACCACATGTGGATACAAAAGAATGCAATTTAGGTGCCGATTGGGATTTTGGGGATGTTGGGATCTAAGTAAACCGATATCCACAACTGGGTGTTATATCTGCCGCATTAGAGGCTCATGGACACCCTCCTGATTGGCTCACCGGGACAACTGGGAAGGGAGGTAAGAGGACTGGCCTCGTACCCCTGTTTGACCTGGTAGCAGACCCTTTAAACATCGGAGTTATTTGGATTGGAAACATCATACTTGATTAAGCAAGGTTGGCGACTTTCAATGTCCAGCCGTCGGTGACGACAACTCGTAATGGCTTGCAAAAATTATTGCCTAAGAACTTAGGAATGATCCACATGTAAAACCAAGTTGCCTGTAGGGCTGGCCAGTGCCCTACAGGATGCATAGCAACGACCAAATGAAAGAAGCCACGGGCAAGTTGCGAAATATTCGCTCTTGCATTGCAGTCAAAAACTTTTATTTCTTGATAAAGCAGGATCATGCAAGCGGGAATTGTATTAGCGGGAAAGTGAGCACATTTTGCCGGCCTAAAAGAGACAAAAAAGTTATCGTAGCTTAAAGAAGTCAACTAAGATTACAGAAAACATTCGTTCGTGAGCGAGGATGCACATTTCGCCGGCGAATCGAAAATCCCCTGGGGCCGTATCACTACTAGTGTAACAGGGCGAATGGCGCAGAAGCGCCAGAACGAGTGAAACTGACTTATCGTAGTTTGGTTGTTTATGACAATAACTTAGTTGCGTAATAATAGTTTAGTTATAATAGATGTAACGCACAGAACTTGGACAAGTCGCATGAGGCCACTTGCATGCGAGCATTCTTACAACGGTGTCAGTTGTAGAATGCGCGCCAGTTTTGAGCAGACGTAAGGCCCCTTTACAAGCCAAGCAACGCTATTTAAGGCGCCTGGATTATTGAGACAGAACAACTTCTTATACTTCCTCTTCTTTCTTAGTAATTACTACTATATTGTAATCTATAAGGAGTTACCCTTACGCCGCGTGCCCTACGGCACAATGACTCAGAGCTCGCCGATATAGCTATCCCTAACAGCTAGGCGCTCCCTCTGTTACACTGGATCGAGACCTTGAAGATCCAAGACCCTTTTTGTTCGAGCTTCCCAAGTCGCTCGAACACCAAAACCTCCAAGACAACACAGCCCGCGCCTGCGGGTTGGCTTCGGCAATAGCGCGGGCGACTTCCCGCACCCCGCTGGACCAAGTCATCGTCGCGTCATTAAGTCGCCTTGAGGAAAATTTTTTTTCCCACCCACCCTCCCTACGGTGGCTATTCATCCGACGCACACCAGACCTCTCAGTCCCAAACGCTCGTGGACCAGGACTCTGCCGTCCATACGTAAGTCCAGATGAGAGCTATGTCGTCCCAATCGTCCCGGTCCCGGTCCCGCTTGCACTCACGCGTCAGTCGTGCTAGCGGACCGCCCCAGCGTGAGAGTGCCACCAGGATCGCCACACTCCAACATTGAAGTCGAGCAGCTGCGACATGAGCTCACACAGGCAGATCACCGTCCAGCCCACACCGCTGCCACGCCCTCGGCGGCCAGCTCCACCTCGCCCCCCACTGCCTTCCTCATCGACCACATCGTCGCCTTCGTGGAGCGCCTGCTCCAACAGAAGCTGGAGGCAGCCCTCCCCTCGCTTTTCGCACAGCTGCAAACCCCGGTCACCAACGCAGCTGCGTCTACAGCACCACAAGTCGTGCATCACGCTTCCGCACCCTAAGTCTTGAACCCAGAGGCCACCCCAGCGGCCGACCCAGAGGCCACCCCAGTGGATATCCAAAGGCCAACCCAGTGGATATCCAGAGGCCAACCCAGCGGCCGACCCAGAGGCCACCCCAGCGGCCGACCCAGAGGCCACCCCAGCGGCCGACCCAGAGGCCACCCCAGCGGCCGACCCAGAGGCCTACCCCAGCGGCCGACCCAGAGGCCACCCCAGCGGCCGACCCAGAGGCCACCCCAGTTGGCCGACCCAGAGGCCACCCCAGTTGGCCGACCCAGAGGCCACCCCAGCGGCCGACCCAGAGGCCACCCCAGCGGCCGACCCAGAGGCCACCCCAGCGGCCGACCCAGAGGCCACCCCAGCGGCCGACCCAGAGGCCACCCCAGTGGCCGACCCAGAGGCCACCCCAGCGGATATCCAGAGGCCAACCCAGTGGCCGACCCAGAGGCCGATCCAGAGGCCTACCCCAGAGGCCTACCCCAGAGGCCTACCCCAGAGGCCTACCCCAGAGGCCTACCCCAGAGGCTGGAGCTTCCGGTGTCGGTCGTCAACGTGAGGCAACTTTTTCGGACCGAGCTGTGGCCCAAGCCATCACCAAGTGGGACAAGTCCTGTGAAAAAGCCTACAAGTGCTTAAGGACACCCTTACCTCGGCGCCCTTCGTGCTCACCACCGTTGGAGACTACGCCACAGGCGGAGTGCTGTCCCAAGTCCAAGACAGTGTCGAGTGAGTGATTGAAACTTACCCCAGTGACCAACTAGACTGATAACTCGGCAGTCTCGGTGTTCTAAACGCAACCCCGGTTAAACTGGCGCCAAGTGTGCTGGTGGAGCTCGAAGAATTCAACTACATCATCGAGCACAAGCCGGGCAAGACCAATGTCGTGGCTGATGCAGTCAGCCGACGACCGGACCTGTGGGTCCACACCATGACGGTCTCTGTGGCCAAGGCTGCCAACGACCTGGCCACTACCATACGCAGAGATGGTACACAGGATACACCTACACTCGCCTCAAGGAGCAAGCCATGAAGAACTCCAAAGAGGATCCCCCGTTCAAGCTATACAAGAGCTTGCTGTACTATGAGCCGTGTGGTGCCCCACGGACTTGCCTGTACATTGGTGGATACCTACACCACCACCTGCTCCTCGTGCCAACTGTTGTATCCTTCCTTCTTCGATCATGCACTGAATCTGCACGTCTGGATGTTAGCTACGTGCACACAGTGCTTACGAATAGCAAAGCGATTCAATGCAAATAAAGTGACAGCGGAAGTCTCAACAGCAAGGAAAGATTCAACTTACAATAGTCTTCGATTACAAATTGGTAGTCGGCCGTCAGACCCCGCGGGCAATGTTCATCATCCGGCTGAAGATGCTATGCTGGAATAGCTCAGGCCGAATATAAATGCATAAAACATATTATGAATTAGATTATGTTAAGTACATGAGTACTTAGTCCAGAGTAGCGTCAAGCTGACTTTGGTCTCTAGGCGACTGTCCTCGCACCTATATATACGCGTATGGTTTATGACGTAAATGAGGTAATAATATTTAAAGTATTATTACGTGATATAAAATGCCAATGGATAGATCGCGCATTAATTATCAGCCTCAAGTCAAACATGTTGACTGACAGCGTGATGTCATAGATGATAATGCGACATGCCTGATTAGCTAGATATACTCGAGTATATCATGCTAGTATGATTGTATGATGCTTTATAATGTTCGAATGCATTGTGGCCTATTTCGGTGCAACGAGTGATCGAACTGGTGTACAACATACGCGCATACCGACAAGCTCACATCGCGCTTCCCAAAACTTAGATGTGAATTGACCGCCACGATCGGATATCACATTTTTAGGAATGCCATGCAATCGAACCACGTTATCAAAAAATAATCGTGCTGTTTGCTCAGTGGTGCAAGACGAGGTGCAGGGGGCTAAGTGAACCATCTTGGTCAAACAATTGACCATTACGAACACCGAGTCGTATCCCCCCTCAGTTTTGGGCAGCGCGACTACGAAGTCCATTTAAACACTTTCCCAAGGGGCATCTGGTATAGGTAAAGGTTGTAATAAACCCTGGCCCTTACCAGATAGTGCTTTATTGTGCTGACATAAACTGCACCTTTGCACGAAGTTTTCCGCATCCTTCACCACGCGCGGCCACCAGAACGAGCATCGTACGAGCTCTGCCAGACACGTCCTTCCAGGATGGCCTGCTAACGGGTCCTCGTGGAACCGTGCAAGAATATCGTAGTGCAAAGTGTCATCATTGGGCACGACGATTTGTGTGGTCGAACCATCTTTCCGTAGCCACAAATCGTTGCGCTTGTGCAAATGTTCCACATTACTTGGTGAAGCAAACCATGGATCGGCCTGACATGCCATCTTGAGTCGTTGCACGAGATCCGCTGCTATCGGCACCTCCTGGCTGCGCGAACGAGTAACCGGTGCTGCCAGAATCGCAGCATGCAATGATGGATGTCGACTGAGGGCGTCAGCAATATTAATTCTGCCAGCGATATACTCCCACATACAGTCGAAACGAGATAGATATTCCATCCACCGGGCTTGTCATCAGTTAAGCATGGGGACACTCTGCAAGAATGTCAGCGGTTTGTGGTCAGTCTTCAGCGTAAAAGGGCGGCCTTCGAGGTAACAGTGCCACTCCTTCAGAGCATGTAGAGCTGCCAACAGCTCCTGCTCTCCGGTCGTGTATCGGGTCTCCGCACCCGAGAACTTCTTACTCGTGAAGGCAATCGGTCGTCCTTCCTGTAACAATACAGCGCCGCTTCCATGCAAGGAAGCATCTGATACAACTTCAACACGGAATGGCAACAAGTAATCAGGGAAAGAGAGGGTAACGTCGTCGGCGACGATTCCCTTGAGCTCTTCGAATGCCCACTGACACACGGGTGTCCAGGCTTCGAGGGAAGCGAAACCTCCTTTCTTCGTCAAATTCGTAAGCGGGGCCGCAATAATGGAGTATTTATTGATAAACTTACGGAAGTAGTTGGTCAAACCCAAGAACTGGCGTAGTTCGGTGAGGTTCTGCGGCGCGGGCCACTCATGAACCACAGCTACTTTCCGTGGGTCCATCCTTATTCCAGTGGCCGACACGATGTGGCCCAAATACTCCACCTGAGGCTGCGCCCAAAAACACTTGGCGCGTTTAGCAAACAATTGCTCCCGCTTCATCACCTCAAGCATGATCTCGAGATGTTTCAGGTGCTCCTCGCACGTCTTGGAATATATTAAAATATCATCCAAATAACAAATGATGAACCTGTCGATATACGGTCTGAACATGCGGTCCATCACTGCTTGAAATGTGGCGGGCGCATTAGTAAGTCCAAACGACAAGACCGTGTACTCAAAGTGACCAAAGGGGGTCCGAAAAGCGGTTTTCGGAATATCAGAGGCAGCAATGCGTATCTGATTATACCCTTGTTGAAGGTCAATCGAGGAAAAATAAGCTGAGCCCTTCAGCTTATTGAGCAGGTCATCGACGTGCGGCAAAGGGTAGCGATTTTTAATCGTGGTCACATTCAAGCCCCGATAATCAATGCACATGCACAACGTCCCATCCTTCTTACCAACAAACAATATCGGCGCAGAATATGGTGATGTGCTGGGCCGAATCATACCCTTTGCGAGCAGATCCCCCACTTGCCGCTTCACTTCATCTAGCTCCAACGGGCTTAACCTGTACATAGGTCGTGAAACGGGTTGTGCTCCGGGCACAAGAGGGATCGTGTGGTCAACAGGTCACATAGGTGGGAGCCCTGGGATGTCGCCAAAGACATCAGCATATTTATGCAGGAGGGCTTCGACCTCAAGATCCTTCATGGTGGACTGCGCGGTGGTAGCATTCGATTGCACCCGTGGCCTCACAAGCAACACATGGGCGCCTTTCCGTATCATCCGAACGGTTTCTTTGCGCCCAATTAGCTTGGGTTCTTGATTTCCGCTGACGATCGCCGCCAAAGCGAAATTAACCTCAGGCTCCGCAACAGTTCCGCCCTCCTCTGGTGTGACATCTTGGTACGACAGGAAAGGTACCTTAGTCGATAGGTTCCCTTTGCACAAACTAAGTGTGGTGGACTCCATATCGATGCACGCGCGGTACTGTCGTAATGTCGCGGCACCCAAAATGTACTGTGCCGTCTCCGAAAGACCTTGTAGCACATACGGCTGGGCCCTAACACGCAGAGGGCCTATCGATAGGCTCAGGGTGATCCTGCCCACGATGGGATGCTTACCTCCATCAGCGAGGGTAACCTGTGCACAATCAGACGACTGAGGGGTCAACCCCAAAGCATTCACCTCCTTTGCCGAGATGAAGTCGTCGCTGGCGCCGGTATCCACGAGCGCCTTCATCAGTCCACCTCCGAGGCCGATTTCGATAATAGGGACACGATTCCCTGTCAGAGTCGACTCCGCAGAAAGCAAAAGTGATCCTATAGCAGGTTTGAACCTGGTAGGATTCAAAAGAGGGGCCTCAAACCAAATTTCAGCAGCATAAGGTAGTTTAGGCAGTATCGTCAGTTTACCCGTCACATCCACACCGTTAAACAAAGCGGTTCCCGACTCAAATTGGAGGACACATTGCATAACTTCCAACAAGGACGCCACTTTACGTTGGCTAAAAGAGGGATTTAATATACAAGCTGCAGTGTCCGGATTTCGACGGTGGTACCTCTTGTACCTGGTGAGCTGCTCGCACAGCTCACGGGAAGATGAAGGGATAAATAGAGTAACGTGGCCAGATAAATCAAGGGAAGAAAGAGGGCAACGCGGTGCAAATAAATTACACAGCGGGTCGAAATGGTTTAGTCCCGTGCACCCGTCGAGCGAAAACGTCGCTCGATAGCCCGCTCAATTTGTCCAAAAACAGAAGGTAAAAGGGCCCTTACAGCCGGACGCAACGATGGCCAGCGGCCATATTCACTCTCTTCAATCCCGGGAGAAGTCCCTTCCTCCACATCCCGGGCAACTTCCTAAGTCGTCTTCGGTACGAAAGGTGGTAAAAGAGGGCATTCACGAGTAGGGTGCTCTCCCACACACCTCAAGCAAAGATTAGCAAACTTCCGACGGTCAAACTCCGAACGTCGGCACTCCCACTTTTGCATATACGGATCGTCTGTCCGGGGCTTCTTAACACTAGGAGCCGCGTTATGCATTGCAGCTACAGACGGTGCGCTCTCTCTTCACTTTCCTTTCGCATGGCCCGAGCTCGGCCCAGCTCCCGCAGACCCACGATTGCTTGAGCTTTGGCGTCCGCGATTATCATACCATCTTTCCTTTCGAATGGTATTCACGGCCGCCGCGGGGCGTTGACGATCGGAACCCTGGTCCTTCGGTGTCAACTCCGAAGGTGGTTCCTGCGCTCGCATCGCGTGAATACGAGGGTTAATTTGCTTAGCGTCCTTTCCAGCCAAATTCCGAACTTCTGCACCTCTAGCAAAAGCTACTAAAGCATCATAAGATTGAAATGGGATTCCACTGAGATCAATGGCACACCACTGCGCAAGGGATTCAGTGAGACCACGATGAAACCAGAAGATACGATCCTCCTCAGGAAAGTTAACGATAGGAGTTATCAGTGCCTCAAAACGGGACTGATAAGCAGGAACGGTCTCGTGTGGACGCATATGGTACGTGCCTGTGCCAGCGTCTTACGAGCCTCATTGCTACGCGATATCTTCTGTAGCAAAGCGGGCGAGGAGAGCATCGATCAGGTTATCAAACGTGTACTTGCCTCTAGTGGTGGTCCATTCGTCATACCAATCCTTTGCGGCACCCTCGAGGGTATTCCCAATGAATAGGCATTTAATAGAGTCGCATCCCCCGCCGTGCACCGCTTGCAGATATTGCCTAGCATCGCGAACGTAAGCCCGTGTCCTATCCGCGACACTATGCCCTGAATTCTTTGCCTTTTCGTCAGCGGAAATATTGAGCTTGGGCATGGGGATAGTCAACTTCATTACCTCCGGTATTCCGACGGGTTCTTGAACCGCAGGTGTTGTAGTATCCTGGGGTATCTACGGGTAGTGTCATAGATTGGACCACCGATGGTCATCTTCCAATCGGGCCTTTGTAGGCCGACACAACAGAGGTACAACAGGTGTTACCGGGGCCCGTTGTGCTCCAACTCCTTCACTTGTCGTAGCCGCTGCCGACAGTGGTACAATTAAGTGTGAAGGGGTCTGAAGAACAATGGGGTCAGACATAATACGAGTCCCGACGGTATCAGGATCGGCAAAAGCAGGTCTAGCGGTAAGACCGCTATCGGGTTGGCTGGCGGTGCCCAGATAGGAACTATCTTCGCGTCCCGACATAAGGCACGAACTTATACGGGTGAACAGGAATTTAATAAAAGATCTGTGAACAGGTAGCGCAAGAGGAATTTTCGATTACTCGCATACCGACAAAACTCCTGAGTAACTCGAGAAGAAAAGCGATGTAATCCGTAAGGCCGTCTCTTATCTCAGTAGTCTTCTGAATCAAGGCCTTAATCTGATCCGAGTTTAAGTATTGTCCGGCCAACACAGTGTTTAATGTTGGCGTACGTTCACCTGCGGCTCACAATGCAAGCTCGCACCGAGAATACAGCAACTAGTTACCAACAGATATCTAGGATTACAAACCGGAAGCGGCGGCGTCCAGGACGGCGCGGCCAAGGTCCTCAGCAAATGTGTCTAAAGGGCCGCGGCGCGTGTCGTTGTTGCTCGCCATCGTGAGAACCTACTTCCGATGAGGGACAATGAGACAGCCGTGAGTCGAACCATCTCGCTACCAAATTTGTTGTATCCTTCCTTCTTCGATCATGCACTGAATCTGCACGTCTGGATGTTAGCTACGTGCACACAGTGCTTACGAATAGCAAAGCGATTCAATGCAAGTAAAGTGACAGCGGAAGACTCAACAGCAAGGAAAGATTCAACTTACAATAGTCTTCGATTACAAATTGGTAGTCGGCCGTCAGACCCCGCGGGCAATGTTCATCATCCGGCTGAAGATGCTATGCTGGAATAGCTCAGGCCGAATATAAATGCATAAAACGTATATGTCCGAATTAGATTATGTTAAGTACACGAGTACTTAGTCCAGAGTAGCGTCGAGCCGACTTCGGTCTCTAGGCGGCCATCCTCGCACCTATCACGTTGTGATACCGATGCACAGTACAGGTCTCACTGGATTCCGATCTCAAGTGTGAGTACCTTCGTAGTACTATTCTAAATATTGTGTCATCCGTGATATTATTTAATGCAACGCATGCAATATGCAAAGGACCGAATATTGATATTCGGGTGCTGACCCAACCATTGCGATCATCGCCTTCTCGCATACCCGTATGGTTTATGACGTAAATGAGGTAATAATATTTAAAGTATTATTACGTGATATAAAATGCCAATGGATAGATCGCGCATTAATTATCAGCCTCAAGTCAAACATGTTGACCGACAGCGCGATGTCATAGATGATAATGCGACATGCCTGATTAGCTAGATATACTCGAGGATATCATGCTAATATGATTGTATGATGCTTTATAATGTTCGAATGCATTGCGGCCTATTTTGGTGCAACCGGTGATTGAACTGGCGTACAACACCAACGGTGCAAACACAGGCATGGCCGCCCCTTGGGCAAATCTCAACCACTGCCCATCCCCGAGCAGCCCTGGCAGTCCATTTCCCTGGATCTTATCCCGGACCTGCCAAAATCGCACCGTGGCGACGACGCCATCACCGTCTTTGACGGCTTTCCAAGATGATGCGCATCATCCCTGTCAACACGAACATCACAGCCGAGCGCCTAGCAGAGGTCGCTTACGACTGGGTGTTCCTGTTCTACGGTCAGCCAGAGAGCATTGTCTCCGACCGTGACCCCAAGTTCAGGAGGAGATGCTCCGCCACTACGTGGATGCCAACCACAACAACTGGTGTGACCTCCTGCCCCAACTCGAGTTTGCCTACAACTCGAGCGTCCCAGCTTCGACAGGCTTCACCCCGTTCAAGCTAGTCCTGGGCTTTGAGCCCACCACCCCTGTTCTGTGACCAAGAATCGGCAACGATGCAGCAGTTTTCGTACACGAAGCTAAACCTTTGGTCATTTCAACACGCCTGTTACCTACCACTTCGTGGAGTTCGCTGGAGTTAGAGTTGCGGGGACGCAACCCTTCGCGGAAGGGGGATGGTGTAACAGGGCGAATGGCGCAGAAGCGCCAGAATGAGTGAAACTGACTTATCGTAGTTTGGTTGTTTATGACAATAACTTAATTGCGTAATAATAGTTTAGTTATAATAGATGTAACGCACAGAACTTGGACAAGTCACATGAGGCCACTTGCATGCGAGCATTCGTACAACGGTGTCAGTTGTAGAATGCACGCCAGTTTTGAACAGACGTAAGGCCCCTTTACAAGCCAGGCAACGCTATTTAAGGCGCCTGGATTATTGAGACAGAACAACTTCTTATACTTCCTCTTCTTTCTTTGTAATTACTACTATAATGTAATCTATAAGGAGTCACCCTTACACTGCGTGCCCTACGGCACAATGACTCGGAGCTCGCCGATATAGCTATCCCTAACAGCTAGGCGCTCCCTCTGTTACAACTAGAACTCGTTACAGTTAGGAGTGAAAGTACGACACACAAATAGTGCTAATATGCCTAAAGCAAAACATACGACAACTAGGCAAGCCATTATCAGCGGTAGCAATACATGCAAATTAACAAGCAACACATGGGGGTAGGCGTATCCACCCGGGAAGGAGGCCAAGCAAAGCACTGTACCGTACCGTACTGGGGCCTTGCTAAGAGCAGAACTGGCTAAGAGATTCGATAATCGATGAGCACTGGCAGGCACAGTGCCTCCCTTCCTTCCCAGCTGACGACAAGGTGTACCCAACCGATCAATATGGCCGGCAGCCCCGCCCCCACAGTGATGATAACGGTGTCCAGCCAGCAAAGTCGCAAACACTTCGGATACACATGCCGATACACAAATACACACACACATATATGAGATAGAGAATGATAGAGCTGCATTCAATGCCTCATTTCAGAGATTAGTCATGAGCACTTACACCCCACCTGTCAGCACGAAGGAAGCGCAATATAAGTCGCACGCGGCAAAGATACGTGTCATTGACACCCCAATCTATGGGAACACAGGCGCTCTCTTTGCGTCGCAGTATCTTCACGCTTTACCCAATTTACCCACATTTACAAGTATGTATGGAACATACCCACATTTTCAACAAGGCAGGGTCAACACACCGCTCGAGAGGGGCTCGCTTATCTGAAATAGATATGCACGAATACATCGCTTACCTGAAATGGTTAACATATTGCATTATTGAGCACACATACACACATGCCAGCTTTAACTAGCACACTACATCATACGAGCATCCAGCCACGTACGCAAGCAATACCATATGCATGCTAACGTGCACACATGAGTACGTACGTGCTTTACGCCAGCTATAGGCAGGTAAAAGAACACATGCAGCAGCATCCGGACGTCGACGCCTACATCTCCTACAAAAGGTCAGCTGCTCTGACAGCTCACGTAGAGATGAGGGGCGAACAAATCGGTGTGACCTAATAAATCGAGGGACAATAGAGGCAACGTGGTGTGAACAGGTTACACAGCGAGTCAAAGCCCAAAAGTCCAGTGCGACCTTTGAGCGAAATTCGGCGTTCAATCACACTTTCGATCTGTTCAAGGACTGAAGGCACTAGCTTCGTCCCAGGGTCGACATTGTGTACGGCCGCTGCAGTCGGCAGGCCTCCCTTCCTCTTCCCTCTCGCCGGACCCGAGCTTGGACCTGCCCCGGCCAATCCCTGGGTCCCCGGGCCTGAACCACCATGAGTGCCGCGACCCGGTCGGCGCGCACGACCGTCACTGCAGCCATAGGTGACTTGCCGCCGGTTTCCCAGTCGATGGGCTCGGTCTCACAAGCCGGATCATGCGTTTGCACGGCATACACACAAGGCTAACGTATGGCGTGCATGTCACGTGGCTGAATCTCCGAGGAAAAGCGTCCAAGCAAAGCAGCAGTCAACTCGTTAAACGTGAAGTCTTCCCGTGCAGCGGTCCACTGGTCATACCATGTTTTCGCCATACCCTTGAGGGTATTCCCTACGAAAAGACACTTCACAGCGTCACTTTCACCACCATAGACCTACTGCAGGTACTTCCTAACATCACTCCGATATGAACAAGTTGAATCAGCAGTGCTACGCTCAGTATTCTTCTGTTTCCCATCGTGCGAGATCTACAGCTTCGGTACAGGAATAGAAAGTTTCATCACCTCATTGCCGTCGAAGCAACTTGGGCGCAGAGATGATGGCAGAACCCTTGTCCCTCAACTCCATCGGGAGCCTCTGTGGCTGCCAAGAGTGGAACAAACGGATGGGCGGGAGTCTGTAGGATTGGCAGGACAACGGGATCTCAGACACCACAATTGACAATCTCGTCAGGGCCCCTCCAAGATGTTCTAGGAACAGTAGTCAAGTCGGCTTGAATAACCCCACCAACCAATCCCATCTCATCACTCCCAGATGCCATGGGCAGATGATGTTGACCTTACAACCTGTTTGCTCTGAGGCAACCCACACAAGTATAGGTCGAGCACAATGCAATCGATTTCAATCCTACCGAAAGCACTTCCAAGCACTCCAGACAGATACAGCAAGTATCCGTTCAAGCATTCCCTAACCTCCGTCGTTCGTGCAATCAAGGCCTTCAACTGATTTGGACTCAGGTTCGGACCAGTGGCCACAGCAACGAGCAAGGAACAATCCGTTTCACCTGTGGCTCGGAGCACAAGCTCATGCAAGCGACAAGGCGAAACTACACAAAAGGCAAGCAATTAAAACCGGAAGCAGCAGCGTTCATTATAGCACGCCCAAGATCCTCTGCGAAGGTTTCCCGAATAGACTAGACCAATTGCTGCCGATGTTAGTCATAGTACGGAGCTACTTACAAGAGATCAGGGCAAGACAGTCCGTGAACGAACCTGTCTAGCTAGCATATTTGTTATATCCCTCTTCGATGCTCATGCACTTATCTGCATGTCTGGACTTCAAGTGTCAAGTGCCGAATGCTCACAAGACAGACCAAAGCATTCGGACGCGACCTCAGGGGCAGCGGAAGACTTCAGAGCGAAAAGGTTACAACATCCAGTCAATTAGGCGTGATGCGATGCATTCGGTTATCAGAACCGATGACAGGCGATCATCATCTAACTGGCTAATGGTGTGCAAGCTAGGCTCGGGCCAATAACAGAGTATAATAGATTTATATCATAATATCGAAGATAATCCGGATTAGGGCTTGGAAAAACGTGAGCTTATTTTATTCGGCTGTCCTTGCACATATTATACTCGCGGTACATCTCACACGAGATCGTCGATCCGCAAGAGTGACAAACCCTCACAACGTATCACAGGTATTCGCATAACATATTATCAAGCCTTCCCGGCATTTATTTAATGCGAATGGCAGGATATCATTATTCGGTTGCTGACTAATCACTGTTGTCGTCGCAGTTCTCAAAATCATGCATAGCTTATGACAGCATTAAGGTAATAATATAAGAAATATTACTACTTACAAATTTATGACATTATAAGGCTGGTTAACCTTGTTCCTCGGGACAAGTCGTTGGTGGGCGCATTAGTGATACAAGTGGCAAACGCAAGACCGAGAAACCAGATTTCATTTGATTCCTGAATTCAACTCAACTATAAAAGTATATACATATATATTTTCTTAATAGAAATGCATAAATTTTGTTCGCCTATCGTCTTGTTTGGTCCCATCGAACCATGCATCGACGATAATCGAACCGTCATACAACACCATGACATAGATACAGGTATACACGTAAAGAACAAGTGAGGGGTCTGCTTTTCCGATTGATTAAGATTGTACGATGGCGTCGTACTTTTGATATTGTCATTCCTAAGCAAGCAGCAAAGCTGGCAAGGGCATCAGCATTACGAGCGAATTGCTGACAAAGATTGATTCCGAATAGGAAATCTCCCGTGAAATGTTTCTTTTGTTAGACGACACCGAAAACGTTTCCTAGTCAATATAATCTTTCTATATCTGTTGAATTGCCTTGAGCCACAGACGGTCGACTTCGTTCAAAACTCCATCTAGATACGATGTCATAGATACAAACATATCGGGCAAATCTTCCTGACCGTTCAAGCCGTATTACGTTGTTTTTCTACAAACCCACCCTGTCAACCATAGGATCGGTTAATCAAGTCTGACAGGCAGGGCTTTAGGCCAGTAATAATACCTAATAAACATTTCTTATAATTCGAGGATTGAGTGCAAAGAGCGAGAGGTCTAGTTGCTATAATACATATCATTACATTTAGAGATTGATGATGATATTTTTGATTACGATCTCGCAGGCAAGCACGAGCCTGCTGATAAGAAGTAAGACTTGCTTCGTAGTAGGGTCTCAAACCCTAAGGCTCAAAGAAGCCACAAGCGTAAGCGACCAGGAGGTTGATCAAAGTAAAATGGAAATAGAGAGTCCAAAGTTGCATGGATAAGCTAAACTAATCGGTAAGGGAAGAGAAGAAATGTCCCTTGGAACCTTGGCTTATTAGTAATGCACTGAACGACCATTAAAACGGGTGCTATGAATAGCTAGGGCATGGAACAGTCGCTATTTAGCCATCGTTTTCGCAGAGGATGGTGGAGCTATGCGCCATTCGTCAGCTAGCAAGTAAAAGGGGTGCGCGCTTCAGCATAGCTGGGTACCGCATACATTTTTTCATTCACCGAATACGACAGTCCGTGACAAGCTACAACAGTAATTGGGCGCTATTCGGCAAACCATAGCTACTGACAATATTCTTTCTTTTTCATAGGGCGTTTCCCGTCCGCGATGAAACGTTAGGAAACGTCCGCAGCCGTCGAAAGTATGTGTTCCTCGCGATGGACTGGTACGTGCTTATAGCACGAAATATCAGAGTTGCCTAATGGATTCAAATAAAGATTCGAAGGCATGAGATTTAGACTCACAGACGCATTTTCGACCAGACTCGGTTCGGCGATACCAGCGCGGACAACTTTATACCAGAAAGAATCTGGAGCTAGAAACATGAAGAAATGGCTATCGTGTTTTTCTTGTGCTACTGATGGAGAGCGAAATCAACGATGTCCGCCTGAAGGGACGTTATCGTGCGGGTCGGACATTTACTGTTCTACATTTCCAATATCAAGACCAAGTAACTCAGACCTCAATATCAAGCATATATCACAATGGGAACTAGCGCTGAAATATGGTCGCTTCGCCGACGCCGTGCTCGTCCTCGCATGTCCGCGAGCTCTATTGGACCCCAACACTAATGGCGCGCTTTGCGAGCTGGAACCCGTCTACTTCAATCTTTCAGCTATGAAGATGCTTGGGCTGTCTTTATCTGAAATGTCCGGGAAAGAAACCTATGAATTCCAAACGGACTTACTAAATGCGATTCGGGAGTTGGAGCCCTCACTTCTCCAAGACGCACGTGAACACCTCCGTCAATTTGTTTCCAATAAGCTACCTGGAAATGGTACTCTGCAAATCAACTCCCGCAGAAATCCGCAAGTCGGCAGCCCACAAGCCCTCCCAAACAGATCAAACGAACACGCCCAAGATACCGCAGACGTTAGCAGCTTACCCCAGTCCGCTCCTGTCACGATGGCCGCATCCATTCCAAGGCCCTGGAAGCACGTGGTTTTGGATATCGTGATGTACGAATCAAGCGGTATGTCAACGGGTCATGCAAACGACGTGGCCCAGCCCTCTACGACCATGAATTGTAGTACCCTGCTGCAACGCCCGGTCCCTCAACGCCGACGGAGCTTGCTCTCCAGAGTCGCCACCAGCCAAACCGGAATGGTGGCAAAAACATTTTATCCCAAGGACAGCAAATGCAAGGCCCCTGACGCCACTACTTCCCATGGCCGTATGGTCGTTCCTGCCGTCGTCCTCCTCTTCCAACTTCACCTTCAGCGGCCACCACATCCGACCTCATATCCACAATCAACCGACACCGAGGGACTCTTGCAAAAGACCACCGGAAGCATTTGGTCCCTCTCTCCGGTTTCCGCCCTTCCCACTGACAGCAGTATTCACGGGGTGACGGACAGTGCACTGCTCCCCGCGCCACAAGCTAATGTGATGACCTTCCCTACACCTTGTGACAGCAGCCCTTATCCCCCAACGGACACGGGCCTGCCCGATGCGGCAGCTTGCGAGGGGGGCAGCGGCAGGGCCCGCAACGAAGCAATAATGCACCTGGGACTGCAACAGCTCCGTCGACAGCACTCCAGGACATTCAGGGTTCTGCAGCAGCATCAGGTGACGTACAACAAGTGATTTTCATTTTGTTTTCACATTTTTAAGCAATACAATTGATACAATTCACTGCAAACATTGATTTCTTGATATTAACTTCTTGTTATGCCTTTATGAGTGTTATTATTGTTTTAAGATTTGTTGTTGTAATTTCATTATATTGTTTGTGATGATATCTGGTAAAGACGTCTTATTGTTTGGATTATTTTGGTGTCTTTCTCTCCGGAGACATTTAAAACTTGCCTTAGTAGTTTCATCCTGCTGCACTGATCTATTTCCTACCTGGCTGCCGGAAGGCTTTTTTTCACCAAGACAACACGTAACGACCTGCCTGCCACCAGCTCCGTCCAGCCAGTCCGTCCCTCAGTCTCCTTGTTTTTCCTATGCACAATGATGCTGCAGCCTTCACTATTTCAACGTGGTGGCTCCATTATTCGGCCAGCGGCAGCACGATGGGCTGAGCGGTATAAACTGGCAGCATCGGCGGCCTCGGCAGGCGGCAAGAACGGAGAGGCCGCCACCTCAGCCTCAACCACTCCAGCTGCTAGGTCAGGTGAGGCAGGATTTAGAGCCGCATTGGCAGCAGCACCTGCGGCGGCCGAGATGGCATCTGCGACATCGGTAACAGCAGAAGAAGAAGGGAGCCTGCTGGAGACCTCATTGCTCCGCCACTGCTTGTCTTCACCGTCAAAGAATATCGCTGATTATTTCCGAGCGCGCGAGGGGATGGTGTTGTCGGGGCTGACGCCTGTGGTGACCGCATTCGGCGGCCCCGGATGCATGGAAGTGCTCTACCAAAATGTGACGGTAAGGTAGTGATACGTGATTTGGATGCCTGAGCTATGCGTTCGGACTGGCTGACAGACAGGCTGAAACACGTCGTAACACAGTACTCATTTATTAGAATATAGAGGGTATTTTATGGGGAATCTGGGATTTGTTTTGTGTTCGGGTCTCAGAATGGTGCATGCGTGCTTTTGATTTGAGGCAGGAATTGACAGATACGCTGTGGTAGTCGTATGCGTACGGCACACGCTTCCAAAATATAAGGTGCTCGCCCAAAGTATAAGGTGCTAGAACCACCTTTTCAGCACCTCGAGAGTCCTTGGGGTACTCCGATTGGGACAGCAATTGATATAGAATCAGCCATACATGTCCCCTACTCAGTACCCAAGTCAGGTCCTTATGGTCTCTCAGCCCTCACAGGTTTCTCAACCTTCTCAAGTTTCTCAACACTAAATAATGAAATATGAAGTCATGCAGCATATGATTACATAAATTTAACGATTATCAATAACACATCTAGGCACCAATTCTTATGTCCGTCTACATTTTCAACTGACTCCTGATCATTTGTTTAGATATCCATGGGGCTACCGCTGTACCTGCTCTCCTGCCCAGCCAGAGAGTTACGGTGGCTGTGTGGGTCGCGGGGTCTGCTGCCCCGCTTTCCCGCACTGCCACTGTCTTGACTGACATGGCTCAGAGATATTCGGGACGTTGACAGAAATGTGCGCATAGGCCCTTCAAGACCCGATAATTAATGTTCAGAGATATGAAGATAAAAACACCCTAGCATAAAAGCGACAAGCTGATGTGAGATCATCACATGCCAAAACCCTTAGCGCCCACTGTATGCAGATGTTGTCAAAGTAGGTAATGGTAGCAATCCCCTTACAAACGTTTCCCCTTGCGGGCTATCCCCGTAATTAAAAACGTGTCTATGGTGAAAGCAATAAAGCATGCCAAGGTGTGCTGCACACTAGTTTCATCAGAAACAAGGTATTTATTTGGGACTACAGAGTATCTTCCACCACTACATCCTCCAGCCATATGCACCATCCCCACTAGTTCCGCCTCCAGATGCCCCTCTCTTGGCTCCTACATCCCATTCTCTTGGCTCCTTCATCTTAAGTGGTGACGCCCCTTGCATGAGGAGGTCCCACTATTTTTTATTATTGCGAAGGCAATTTCCTATCATGAAGGCAGCCTGATGATAGCCCCCCCTCTTTCACCACATCTGCCTATTGGGGAGCCCTGTCCTCACCGCATCTGCATATGGAACGATAATCTAGATACGTTCGGGACCCCCATCACCGCATGTGGATATATACTGTTGCAGCTGCATCTAGCTAGCTACGCACTTTAGACCCTCGTTATATCACATTTGAAAATTCAGACGCAGTACGGTCCTGACAATGCGTTCAAGTAATGAACACATAATACGAGTGAAGAAGTCTGACCGAATATCACAACAGCTAGCGTACTGCCGATTTAACAGAGGTACAGCTCCAATTACGCGATTGTTGCTAGAATGGATTGCTACAAATCCCAACTGATACACCATTTGATAACTCCCTGCAGTAAACATAATGACTACATGAAAAAAGACCGGAATAACCTAGCTAATAAAGAGCTCAGAAATGCTTTGAATAGCTTTGAACTTGACAAAAAGAAATCAGTGCATTTTCTTCGCGATGGCATGAATTCTCGGGGGCCTTACATGATTAGCACTCCCTACAGTGGAGAAAAATGTACCGCTGAAAGATTAAAAAATGTACTACAAAAATTAAAATAACTAAAATCAACTAATACATATGAAATACGATTTTAATCATTGAGATTACTAGGCTAGTTAAGTAAAGCTATAGCAATTAACAGGCGTAGCAAGCACACAGAACTGATGCCATAGGCAGCCGATGCGTATTCATGGCAACATACTCATGCGTACTCATGTTCCGTCCATTCATAACAATGCCTACATCATTTCCAACTGACTATACATCCATCCTACTAATCCCACACAAGCAATGGCCTACCATTATTTGAATGGATAAAACAAATAAAACTACTGACCATCTGCATACATGTAATCAAATCTGCTGTAAGCAAGTTCACCGCCTCCAGCTGTTTCTTGCTGAGGCCCACGTGCTTTAATGCCCACTGAACTGCTGTCAGGTTGTCCTTGACTGCCAGTAGGCCAACAAGGGCCAGCGCACCTGCAACCATGCACACACTTGTCTCTGGATGCTACATCCAAGATATAGACACAGACAGATAGAGTGCATACATCACCAGCTGGGGATATTGTACCCCACCTTCTGGACACCATTAAGCTTCCGTTCCTTCAGTTTGAAGGACACATCAGAGGGAGGCATGTAGATTTGGGTACTGTCGCCCAGCTTCCGCACTTTGCTGACGACCATGACATCAATGCAGCCATCAGCGGAGTCCTCCACAGTCTGCATGCATGTGTTATGAGGCAATACGATTTTAAATATTCACAGGATAAACAAAAGGTCAGGCAGCTCACTAGCCTGGGAGGAGTGGCCCTGCGGCAAGATTGGAGGGCCCAGTGGCAGTGTGCATGGCGGCAGCTTTATAGATGTTGGGACACCGAACAATTGAGCAATAATTTTGGTTTTCCCTCATAATGGGTTGTATTCTTCGTTAACTAAGATTGTCAGACAGGACAGCCTATCCTTTACTGTTCTTTATATCCTTTTTTTAAGTCATCAGATTAAAGACGGACAAAGAACATTCTTCGAGATGCAAATTCTGAAATCTTTTTTATCTTACTTATCATTACTTATCGTTCTTTACGTCATTCTTAAAACGGTGTTGTATGGTAGGATTTTTATAAATGAATCGCAATTTGGTTTTCTGAATGCATTGACAGAATTGGGTCGTCTTTAAGCCTGCTCTCAATTCCACCACAATGGTAACCAACCCTGTATCCCCGTCTTGTCTTGCTTCCCCGCTTCTCCCGTCAGAGTATTTTGTATTTCGGTTTGAGAGCTCAACCGAAAACTAACAACGGTTGCACAGTGACCAAGGCCCCAGAGGATGGCAGCAGCACCCTCACCGAACTCTTCTCCTTTGAGCCCAGTAAGGTACGGCGTATGGTATGGATGATTGGGTACAGCCCACATGTCATGGCCCCCCAACTGATCTATCAAAACCTGCCATGTTATAATTTCCATAATGAACAACAATTCTTGTTGGAACCACTATGGGATGATCCAAATCCCCAACAATAGTTGGTGTCAGCTTCCTTGAAGCCGGGAAAAAGGCGGGGCCCCACTATCTGCACCTTGTGATGATGGCTACACATTTTTCTCAGCAACATATGAGATGCCTTGCAACATAGAATGTATATGGCTGTAATCATTGCTTTTCAGCTAGGCGGAATTTCATGTTTGGTTCATGATGTACACACACACACACATGCACACATGCCATGGGCAACCCTACAGGGCGGGGTCCCCTGAGGCGCTTGACGCTGGGGCCCCACCAACCAAACTTGATCTGGCATCCAAAATTATGATGTGACTTTCCCAATCCCTCTCCATCTCGCTCTCCCTTCTGCAGCTCCAGCGCTTGCTGAATGATGTCTTGACTGAGGGACGGGTTTGGCGCGGTAGGTATCACCAGCCTGCTGACGACTGACGGGCCCTCGACGACCCTAGGCTATGCAACCCCTCAGTTCCCCAACCCACAGGCCAGGCCAGGCCAGGCTACGTGGCCTGACCGGCCAGCCGGCGGTGTACTACTACTACTACTACTATCATCATCATCATTATATTATTTTTAATATTCTTATTCTTATTCTTATTCTTATTCTTATTATTCTTATTCTTATTCTTATTATTCTTATTATTCTTATTATTCTTATTATTCTTATTATTATTATTATTATTATTATTATTATGATGATGATGATGATGATGATGATGATGATGATGATGATGATGATGATGATGATGGTAATCGTATTCTTCTACTACTACTACTAATGCAGTTCATTCACCCTGCAATGTATGGGTGCGTGCGTGCATGTGTGTGTAAGTTTATGTATGTGTGTGTGTGTGTGCACCGCCTGTAAACCTCTCGATGTCTAAACTATGAAAAAGATATCACACGGTACAGATATTGGGCGCCCCACCCTTTGCCTGCCTTCAAGGAAGCCGAAACCAACTCTTGTTTCCTAAGCCTAGACCCCCCGTACCGTTGCCATATCATGTATTTCAACATACTTTGTAAAGTCACTCTAACAACCCAAACCTGACAGAAACATCTCATTAAATCCTACTGCCTTGCACTGATCCACAGGCATCGTGCAAGTGCCTGCGACTTGCCACCCAAGGCTAGCTCAACTACACCGAGCCCAACAGACTATGATTAATCCCACCATCGACTTGATCAGCAGTGGCGCCCCTTCAGCTGCTGCAGCCAGATGCACCACTGCACATTCCTCCTCTACTGTGTCACTTATCCAAACTGCCACTGCCCTTCAATGCCCGATTCCTGTACTATCGGAACCACCAACTCAGCAACAGTCAGACACATTTCCGATTTTGTCAGTTGGGACTCAGCTGACAAAGTCGTCACCACACGTGCAGCAGGGTTCTGATGCCACAATTGCACAGGCGCTATCACCAAAGGCAGCAGCAGCGGCGGCAGTGGCAGCAAAGGATCACCCCTCTTCCATTGGTATCATGAACTCACTGCTGCCGGTATGGCCGCCAGTGGCGACACTGGCGGTGCCGACGCCAACACAGACGCAAGCTTCCTCTGCTGCGGAGTACGCAGGCAGCAGTATTGATACCTACTCCATTATACTGTCGACTACGGATGGGCTGACTCCGGCTACTGCGATGGCTACAGCCGACGTGGACCCTCTGAGGAAGATAATTGGCAACTCCGAGATGGATCCGCTGGTGGGTCAGTTGGTCGTTGGTTGGTTCAGTAGTTGTGCATGCTGCTGCCCCGCCGATGCAATTTTGACAGTGAGAACTCATCACCGATGATCCTTGAGGTGACACGGATCCACTTCATCATCACCATTCATTTTATTTTTACGTTCCCCCGAGCAATCCTGTATCAGGTGGGTGCTGAAAAGGCCTCTCGAGATGCTGAGTACGTTTGTGGTTTGCTTTCGGCACTTGATAATTAAGGTTGTGTGTACACTGCTGTACAATTGCTGTTACATTCTACCCCCCTTCAGGAGGGCACGTCCCGGGCATTATGGTCTTTTCAGCATGCCTGTGCCCAACCCAGCCATGGGTCTTTCCCAGGTTACACATGCCCCACACGGCATGCATACACGGCTAGCTCTCACGGGGTTTTCAAGCACAAACAGCCGCTACATCGTCTGATCAACTGCATCTACTTCGTCTGCAGGGTCAACAGGACTACGTCAGACCAGTCGTTCAGAATAGATGCAATCTGCCGGGACATTGCGGCCCGAGGCTGACAATTAGATATCCAGTTTAGTGTCAAAAAGGCATCCCGAGATACTGAGTAGGTGGTGCTTTTGGACGACTACTACAGATCCAGAGCCATAATGCCTTGAAATCTAAAATCTTTGCAATACGGCAATGGTGAAGCCGTGCGTGCACCTTCATTTTCTTGACTCCAAGTTACAATAGCGTTACCGGCTCCGAAACCCAAGCGTTCTGTGTGCGGAACCCTCCTCCATCCCGCAGGCCACTTCCACATGGGGTCTTATAATCGACGCCCCCGAACAACAGCTTACGAGTCATGAAGTCCCCCGCCGGGCAGCCACCGAAGGCATCTCAAGATTTATGGCAGCCGTCGGAGTGCAGTACAAACCCAACAAGGCAAACCTCGGCGCCGCCGTCGCCGCCTTGAACCCGTCCTCCCGTCGGTCAATTTGTAAGACCTCATCAGTTTTCATGCGTGAAAGGAGCTGCGGCTCAGATGCTAATGCTTCCATCATGTCTTTACTGTTATCACCACCAGGCACGCCACTGCCGGAAGGTTGCGCCTCCATTGGACCTATAGTGGGGATCAGTGTCGGTAAAAGGGATGATGCCGCTGCCACAGCCGACAAGCGGCAGCCGCCACCAGTGTCACTGGTTTCCCAATACAGCCATCAGCCGTCATCACCCAGAGTTGATGATTCCACAACGGCCGCCAACAATGCGATCTACGGCCGTGCCGGTGGCAACGGTTGCCCGGATAGCAGCATTACCCCGGCCTCGTTCTCGACCGTGGGCCGTACACTTTCTATGGTGGACCTCAACCAGCATCATCGCTCATCCTGCAGCGTAGGTGGACCTCGTCAGTGCCATAGCCGCACCGACTTGGGCCCGGCCGACTTCAGTCGCAGAACTGTCCCACGGATCGTTACATTTGCTAGCACATTGCGCAGCACACCGAGCGCGGCACAGGTTGCACTCCAGGCTGCGATGGCCAGCAGCCTGACAGTCAGTAGCCGCTGGTCAGTGGTGGAGCCGCCGCCGCCCCCGCCGCTGCCGTCTGCATCACGGCCATTCCGTAACCCTAAGAGCTGGACGAATGGGTTTCAGGAATTCATGAAAAGGCAGGAGGACAAGGGGTTATGTATCGAGCCAAGTATCTCACCCCACCGCAACTGCCAAATCTCCAGCGGCTTGCTGGACGTCGGCGAGTCGCCTGCGACGGCGTGCACTGCAACGGCATTGTTGGACTCAGATAAGATGCGTATCGCGAGTGCGGGTGGCGGCAGTGATGGTATTGGTGGTTCTACCCGTCCGGCTACCTTTGGAGGGGTTCTTGATAACGGACAACAAGACCGTGGATATACCAATGAAGCTGCGGCGGTGGGTAGCAGACCCGTCGCCAAAGCGAGGGTGATTGACATGATGAATGGCAACAGAAGAGGTAACGGTGAGAGCAAGACCAACAACGGAGGCCGTGACAATGACGGTGATATCTGCGGCGTTACTGAAGTCACGCGTGGGTACACGGCTGAGACCAAGCCCCGTTCGATACCGACGGCGGCATCGGCTCCGCCTCTGGCTTTACAGGTGACGACTTCTGCTGGCACATGTTGGCATGAGATCTGCGCCAGTCGTACTACAGATCCACTGACGGGCCAGTACGCCCTCATCATCACACAAGTAAGGTGGACTGAAAAGCCCCATGCGGTTAGTCATCTGTTTCAGTGTGTCTGTGTGTAAATCTGTTAGCTGCATCTGGAACGCATTTTGAAAGTAGATTTCATGGAACGGTAACTCCGTTTACTGATGCTCTATCCAAACCATTCACCAAGACAGTTCGGTTGCCAAATCTATTTATCCACTACCGAGTCCGTTTTCGGTGACGGAGACCGCGTTATCCCATTCACCCAACATCGCCTGCGCCTGCCCAACCACGCAAAACTCCTGCCAGTATTAAGCGCACATGGCCTCCTGTGCCCGGGCATATGCCCACCACGCACTGCACCCCATCATGCCGCCCGGCATCGTACTACTATTTGTCTCAAAACTTCCCGATCGCATCCCCGTACTATCGTACCGTTACGGCAGACGGATGTGACGGGCAAAGTGGAAGCCGAACGGCATCTGGCGTTCGTGTCGGAGGCCGAGCATAGGCTCCTGGAACAGGTGCGTACCACCAGAACTGATTTACCTGATCTGCCGTACATGGTGCTGATTAATCCTGACTCCTGAAAGATGAAGCTGCTGCTACATTCCCATACATGTTCGGGAAAGAGACAATATAGGAAGATTTCCTCGAACTTACTGCAATTATTTCTGATATCATTTTTTTGCGTCACGGCATATTGCTGTGACGTGTCCTTGCCTGTGCTGGTTATGGACCCTGCCGCGAATCGAAGAAAGCTACGGGTCTTCCTTGGGTTTGGGGGCTGGAGCTGTTCGACTAACACTTAACCCTTCCTAATGTGCTTTTGTAATTGCGTACTACAGATCTTCCCACGCCATGTCCTGGCCTATATGACGGAGGAGGGGGGCCCTTGGGCGGTGCCGTCCGCCCCCAGCATCTACCCCACCCTTGGCCCCACTGCTGCCAACCCTACCGCCACCGCCTCCTTTACGGAAACCACCAAAGCCCCGGTGATGCCGGACACCACGAACGGCTACTCGCGACCCATGTTTCGCAACGTCAACAAATTGGCCACAAGTCACAACCAGGTGAGCGCCAGGTGTCGTACTTCGCGGTGCTGTAGAAACTGCCGTATCCTCGGGCCCCTAGGAAAAATGGCAACGTGGTTGCGTTTGACGTACACAAAAATGCGTTTATACACGTGCGCATGCATACATAAATTTTTATTATAAATATATAGAGACAGTAGTTATCTCCTGGATCAGGCAGTATATGAGAAATATACTGCCAAGAGTGCGACAGGGTACGCCGCTCTGCTGCTGGATGAGCGAGCGAGTTCAGCAGCAGAGAGACGTATCCTGTCGAATCATTTGCAGAGTATTTCGAGTAGATGACTGAACCGTGAAATAGCGGGTTTATTCCAATGGCAGGCGCCGAAGTACTAGTGCAGTATTGCTGCATAGTGCAGATATACTAAAGTGCATCTCATTCTCACTCGTTACACGTGTATATATAAGCACGTATAAATAAATAAATAATGTGTTAGTTGATTTGTCTGCTATGAATGCTGAGCTTTGTGGACCGTACGAGTTACGACAAAACTTTGAGTGGTATCGGTCATTTGGTTTACGGCTGCCGTCGCGATCTTCTTCATTCCTTGCTGTGTTGCTGTTTGTCGCAGGTCACGTTGCTCTTCGCGGACATTCAAGGTAATGAACATATGTATTTTTGACGGAAGCTGCCGGCATGTGCCGTACTAAGCAATACTGTGTCTGATGACAAACAGCTAGGCTAACAATGTGGGTCAGGGTAGCCAGGGGCCCGATTCGGGGACTTGTAACATACTTAAATTCAGCGGACTGGGCAGCCAAAAAGGGAACGTTAGGGAGCTGTGCGGGTCATACACGGTATTTTCGTGGTAAGACATGTGAGATATGATTGTCGGCCGGCCCGACTGCGTGACATCTGTACTGGTATGTGATGCAGGTTTCACCCCGATGTGCAAGGTTCTGGAGCCGCGTGTAATAATGGCCTTTCTCAACGACCTGTTCACAAGGTTTGACAGCCGACTTGACGAGTTTGGGGTTTACAAGGTGGGTCGGGAGCTCTATCCGGTGGGTGGGTATGTGTTCCATTCCTAACTGCTTGGATGGACATTGCGTAGGACCCTAGGTACCATCAAACCAGACGTCATATCCCATTTCCCACGCACGGATACCTAATTGGGGTTGCTGGCAGCTGTTGCGCGGTTTTTTTATTATTATCATTATGGTTACACCGCCCCTTAGGCTGGCGTATGTTAGTTATAAGGAACCCCGGGCTTACCTTAACACAATTGGGCACGCGTACCCAACTGTTGGGGCTGCTAGGGTTCACTGGGTTGTTTGATTTCGCAGATTCTCTTGCTGTCTGCAGCCCCTATCCATGTGCCAGCCCAAATTAGACCACCTACCGGTGGATATCAAGCCCTCCCGCACCACATACCACCCTTAAGGAGCCAAGGGTGCGTTAAGAGCATTTGACCAATGATGAGTCCTGTCAGTGAGGGCGGACAAGGGCACATCTGAAGAGTCATGTTACCCATGCTGTTCATACTCTCACAATCTGCGCCCGTAGATCCCTTGCCACCCCGGTGTGGTATCGGGCCTTCTTCTCGTTAAGAAACTAGCTGCTGACAGTCCGGATCGAAATAGGGAAATCAATCAACAAGGCATTGCCCTAGCTCTCGGGGCTCTCGGGAATGCAATTGTACGAATGAGTGACATGCCAAAACTCCTGCAGGTGGAAACTATTGGCGACTGCTATTTTGTGGCGGGGGGCCTTATATGCCAGGACGAGTACGGCATGCCTGCAGTACGAGCAGATAGCCCAACAGACCCCCAACATGCGGAACGGGTCTTCAACTTCGCCAAGGTAGATATGATCTATTGCTACGTATGTATGGTTGTACATATATATGGTTGTACAGAGCAGGGCATGTGTGTCATTATGCCTATGCCTGTGCAATGTTCATGTATTACATACATTTTTTCTGCTTATTCCACTGGCGTTGCCTCAGTATCCCGACATTCTATGCAAATACATCGCATATGAGACGTTGTGAGTGGTGAAGTGAGCGAGAGTGAGAGCACTTTTACATAGTGCTCTGTGAAACTTTATTTGCACTAGTACCTCGGCGCCTGCCGTTTGAGTACCACTTCAAGTATCCCGCAAATCGTTTGACAGTGTACGTCCCTCCGCTGCTGAATGAACTCGCTCACTCGTCATTCAGTCGGCCCTTCAGTAAAGTAAATCAGTTAAGTAAGAATGCATAAACATTGGATCAGGCATTAATTTAATGGGACAAGCGAACAAAGAAATCTGTGCATTTCGCGGCAGTGATGGCAACGGCAAAAATTCTGGGGGCACCTTACATGACTCCATACTTACTACAGGACTCCTTACAGTAGAAGTGAATGTACGACAACAACACTAAAATATAAATAAAATTGTGTACAAAAAATAAATTATACTAAAATTTATTTTTAAAGTATACGAATTCTAGGTCAGGCAAATAAAGCGGTAGGATCATTGCTTATGAATTATTACTTCATCTGCACTGCTTAAGTGCGAAGTTGGGAACCACAACAGATTGCATGTGTGGCACGGCATGAGGATGAGACTCATCTCGAGGGAGCGTGACCGTGAACACGGCGTGGACACGGGACGTGGGACATGCATTATCCTGGGGTGTCTATGTCTACGGGTAGTGTCCCGGGTGGACCGTGTACGGTCATCTTCCGATTGGGCCTTTGCTGCATGGAGGCGGACATGTACGACAGAGATACAACAGGACACAACCACGCCACACACACCATGCACCCGACTGAATTAAAAACTAGCACTCCCATCTAATGCAGTTCATGCATCCTGCACTGTTCACTGTGTGTGTGTGTGTGCGTGTAACCCCTCAATGTCTTGACTCTAAGCTAGCATATGTTACATATTTATATGACACCAGCTCTCGTCAGCTATAGGACCCCACCATCCTCCGTCTTTCTAACTTCAGGCTATGCTTGAGGCCGCTTCTGGGATGTCCCTTCCCACCACCGGTGGACCCCTCAAGATGCGCATCGGGCTACACAGCGGCCCCGTGGTCAGTGGAGTGGTGGGGCAGCGAATGCCACGATTCTGCCTCTTCGGTAGGTGGTGTTGTCTGCTGGTGTTATGCAGTTGCCATGCACTAGTTGAATAGTGTAATATCTACTATTCATTCCATCACTGTTTCATCGTAACATACACACCGTCAGCAGTGTGCATGTGTGTCTGTGTGTGTGTATACGTACATCTGTGTAATGTATACGCGTGTAAATGATAATGATAGTGAAAAGCTCAGTCGGATAATGAACGGAATCCCTTCATGACTGTGATCTTCATGGTGGCTTCATGATGCCTACTTTTGTTCTGACAGACAACCCCACCTACGTTTGGCATTTACCTTTGGCTGCTGCTGTACTACCCGCATGAATTTGTTACCGTCAATGAATCTATGGGTATATGCCCTATGGCGACGCCTCCAACATCATCTCACATTGTCACCCACGCGGGGACCACGTGCCTCCCTGATTCCTAAAATGCACGTCCCGACAGGCGACACAGTTAACACGTAAGTGCCCTTCATGCTGGTAACATGAGTTGGTGTCGGCCTCCTTAAAGCCTTTAAGCCTAATGGGAGTTGGTGTCAGTACAGTTTAGACATTGAGAGGTTACAGGCGTGCGTGCACATACACACACAGTGGACAGATTGCAGGGAGTGCATCACTTGGGAGTACTAATTTCCGATGCCCAAACCCAGGCAATTCGCGGTCGTGACCTGGTTCGTGTCCACATCCCACGTCCATGCAGCCTTCACATTCACACACCACCACGTGCGCATTTTATTGAGACTCCTAATTTTGCAGTTAAGCAGTAGAGGTTACGTAATAATTCACAAGCCATGATTATACATCCCTTCCTCTAGATAGCGTAAAGGCCAAGATCTTCACTGGGGGCTGGGGCAATGGAGATTGTAAAACTTGCTCATGCATACACACACACACACACACGGACATGTGCAATCCAGTGGTGAGACGCTTCATGCGGGGCAGCCCCACCCCCAAATCCCCCCTCTACTGGTTGAGGGTGGACATGCCCCCGATGTTGATGGACGGTGAGGACCCTGGTTATAGTGACCCATCTACGAGCCGACCAGGAGTGGAGCTGATGAGGCCGCCGTTCATCCGGCAGATTTCACTGGATGCTGGTGGCGGGTGCTGAACCACCTACCGACCGGGAAAAACACTGATTTCAAAGAAGCAAGTCAACATGGGTGAACGGCAAGATGAGGGATGCCCCGAAATACAGCAGGGAAAGGTAGTAAGGACTGTCAGGAGGGACTGCCTCGGGTGAAAGAAGCAAAACCGTTCTATCCCACACCCACATACATACATACATTTATAACGGCTGGTACTTATTCTGTATGCCTTTTCTGTCTGTTGATCATCTGTTGCTTCATGAATACAGCGCCTCCCGCATGGAGAGTACGGGGGTCCCCGGGTGCATACACGTGTCTGAGGCGACCCGGAGTTTGCTTGGCAAGGAGGACTGGGTACCAACAGGAGGCATTGAGGTGCGGTTTGTTGCTCCTGTTGTTGATATTGATGTTTATATATCATGAACGGGTGTACACTGTGGGCGACTTGCCCTTAGAGGACAAGCACCGGGGCAGAGGACCGGGCAGAAGACCGGGCAGAACCACAGCGCAGCGGGGAAAACACGGCTTAGTCTGTTCGTCCTGCCGTGCACTCCTCCCCTCGCTCAGCCAGCAAGGGGACACAGGCCTCACGAGCCTCAAGCCTGGCTACTCAAAGGAACAGAGCCTCAGCCAACCACACCAGCTCCCCGACGGAGCGGGCAAGAGAGTAACCCCCTACCTCCAAAAAAGCGAGAAAACCCCTCCTCCACATCCACTGCCTCACAAGCAAACCTCCTGGTCCCCCCTCACAGGGACACTCTAGGGAAAGAGGGCAAAATGCTCGGACCCTCCCAAACTGCCCACCAGAAAAATGCAGGGAGGGGAGATAACAAGCCACCAAGGCGCCCCCCTGATGAGCCAGAGATGTTGTGGGCTCATGTGCCCCTCTGTGGTGGTTGATGACGGCAAGTGTCTGTCAATCTGTTCCCGCACTGCCTGCGCTATGGGGCACTCCCAGATGGTGCAAGCGCGGGGAGCAGAGATGGCTAGGTGTGCCTCCAAAGGTCCCGCATCCACAGGGCTGTGTGGTCATCCGGGACAGGTGTGTGTTGCCGGGCAGGGGTATTCCGTCCACTGCAAGGCACCACAGCGTCTCCTTATTTTGGTTCTCCCAGTGTACATCAGACCACAGGCAGGCGAGGGTTGCCCAAAAGTGGTTAACTTCAGTCTCTAAGTTGAACTGGGCTGTCTCTCCCGGTAGGCCCACGGCCTCTCACACTAAGGCTGCCATCAGCTGCAGTCATTGTTCTTGGGCTGGCCTGCATAAAGCTGCATCTGTGTGGCTTGGCGGACTGTTAGTCCATAGATTGGCACTGTGGTTGAGCCTCCATCAGGCAGTCTCCAGATGGAGAGATACTATTATTATTATTATTATGTTGTTGTTGCATCAGTATAGTAATATGCTGCTGTATTAGGGGCATGGCTTCAGCACAGGGGGGCCATGTCGGTGTCTGTGTGTAATTACCAAACATAAATTATTTGTCATATTTGTTTTCTAAAATTGCGGCGTTTACATTAATACAATGTGAGCTAACAATGTTTGACAAATCAACCATTCCCTTTGATGACCATCTTCCCGCATGTAGTATCATGATATTGATTAGAATGTATAATCCTGACGTTAACTCGCGAGCTCTTTCTTAGAGCACGATACACCACCGCCGTATGACAAGGACCAGAATAAAGCAAATCTTTTCAGCTAAATTAATAGTTTTAACATCCTTGATGCAATTCTTATTTCCGTGGCCTGTGATGAGTCTTTGAATTGAGTATAGCAAATAAGTTTCACAGTCTTCGTTCGTTGTCCACTCCACAGCCACACCACATACACGTGCACGCGCAAATTGAAAAGTTTGGGTCGCACTCCCAACTAATGACGTTCATGCGCCTGCAATCTGGCCATTGTTTGTGTGTGTGTGTGTGTGTGTGTGTGTGTATGTGCGTGCGTGAGCGCACATCTGAAAACCTTATCATATATCTAATCGTCTACTTGATAAGATTTCACACGCAAGGTACAAATAATTGGGGTCCTGATGCCCTAATTTCCGTTTTCAAGGAAGCCGACACTAACTCTTGTCCTGTTTCATTTGCAGCTAACACAATTCTTGTCCAATAACCGGTTCCAAAAAACCGGTTCATAATCAGATCAACAAAGATTTAGGACAGAAACAATGGTGGGGACTGCTGGTTCGCAATAGTGGTACAGGGTGATACCAATTGACTGGACCGAAGGCCCAAGACCCAGCCAGTAATAAGCTTTACATAGGAAGAGGTTTTGCCTGGGAGACTAGTAAATGTATGGCCTCTCCACATGCACATATGCCCATGACTTGTTCAGCATCAGCAGCAGCTGATTAGCAGATCAGCATGTTTTCCTACACAGAGGCGAGCCATTTCCACCTGGTGGATGGCATACTGGGCAGCAACTACGTTAGATGATACAAGGCAGGGGGATCAGTAACTGCTACCTCAGGGTAGGGGTAACGTGGTATGGGAGGTGAAGGGTAAAAGGCAGGAGGAATAATCTTGACATTCATATATCGACCTATAAAGCTTGAGTGACACATGCGATGCATGCACGATGCATATACACGCACACAGCCGTGGGAATGGACTGGCAGCAGGGCTTCTCCCAGCTCATGCAGGGGAGCAACATTTAATCTGCCGTGCGTGCCATCCAAATGGGCACGAGCGTCACCACTGAATGTGGTTGCCGGGGGTTAAGGGGTACCAGGTATGAAAGCAAGGGGGTGACCTGCTGCCAGTAATTTCAAGCAAGCAGGAGTATGGGTGGGGATGCATATTATTCAATTGTAAGCGTGCAGTAAGATTATGGGCACATCTGTGTGTGGGAACGCGATATTCACAAAATAAAATATACGAAGTTGGCTTCAAATAATATAACCTAGCTAGCAAAGAGAGAAGACCCAGGAAGTACTTATTGTATAGGTGGCAGGGTTACTGATGGGTTATGTTGTATCCTCCTGCTACACATAAACTTGTCGTGGAGCTTATACAGTGCAATTGCAAGCGTACCTAGCTTGGGTGCGCCGAATCGGGGACGCGGAAGACTTGACAGCACGAAGGTTACAATCGTATTGCAGAGTTGAATGCAAAGGCTATTAGAGCCACAGCTTCATCCTCTAACCCAATTGCTCGGGCTTAAGATGTGAAATAATAAGCAGATCAATTCGATGATATGACAGACCGCCATGAGCATTAAAACAGCACTTGGTTCTCTATTGATTTCTAATTTTTTTAAGATTCTTTTAAAAAAGAAGAACCGATAAAAAAAGGGAATTTTTAAAAAGCTAATTAATGCCGGTGCTTAAGTTCAGAAAACATTTGCGGTTGCAACCTTCATAACTTCTAACTTACAAAAGGCTAAGTTGTGGTTAGCAATTGCTATGCTCGCACTTCGGCCAGCTGTACGCGTCCACAGAGATGTCCGTATCTCGCTTTGATGGTAGGACGTACCACTCTGATCCCTGCCAAGGATCGTCATATAAAAGCCCTCATCGCACCATGTAATGCTTCCTAAATGCGTGCTACCGGAAAAATCTATGTGCAGGCATAGTTTCATGCATGATTGCCTTCGACGCTCATGGTCACCTATACGGTGCGAAGACCAGGAACTTGTGATATGCAAACTAGAGTGCAATATCATGCAATTAGTATAATGCATAGTTATCCTTTCGCAGATAAGTATTATTCACGTGCCAATACATATGGCTGTTGTGAAAAACGCGTTGATGCAGCCGTAGTCTACGTATAAACCTGCAAGATCAAAACAGATTAGTAGTCCTGCTGCTGCGTGTCCAACTGGTGAGCTGCACCGTGCCTCAAGCCTATTCAGAGACAAGTACAAAAAAACTCAAGCAAGCAACGGTTTGTTACAAACAACTAATGAGGTATGAAAACCTCGCCAAAGATATACTCGCAGAATTGGGTATCGTACTTTAATCCTAGATCCTCAGACGCACTAATTTGCCAAGTAATAGGTGGATCAGCGTCAGAAGAGCAGACGCCAGTCTTACTTCATGATAGGAACAGCTTAAACAGGCAAGTCCTAGATCCTACTGAGAATAACAAACGCTTAGGACAGGATCTAAACTAAGGAAGTCAGGCCGAAACTCAACAATGGCGACCAAGGTACTCAGGTCGCTCCGTGAGGGACGGATCGCATGAGCAACGCCAACATGGGTGCACCATTCCACAGGGTATTGTCATAAGCTGGCAAGCCAGGCTACAACAAAGGAATCAATCGCACCATTCCCAAATGGCAGGCCTTAAAAAACATGCATCCAGATTCAATCTCCGATTAACAGATTTATTATGCGCTGCAAAGTTGCGCTTAGGAATGCATGCACCCTCATATTACCGTGCATGCCTATCTATGCCATAGGGATTTTGAACCCTGACCAGCCGTAATGCGCTCGGTACCATTATTGTTGTGGTACTCAAATACTCCAGCTTCAATGGCCGGCTCTGAAACCATTGAATAATGCTGACGCAGATGCTCCATTATTTAGTATAACTCAATATCAAATCACGCTATGTGTTAGGGCGCCATTATTCAGCATTCGTAGGCTCGATCCGGACTCCTAATAGGCATACTCATCGAGAATCGGTGTGGTAAAGGAATTGTGGGTCCCACATTTAACAGCAGGGATAGCAGAGCTCTTCAGTCGTGTCCCTGTTCGCTCTGACTGATAGAACTCATCTGCGATTGAATGCTCCGCCAGGGAGGTGCGACCCATGGCCCCTGTAGGAGGGCCGTAATGTGCGGGTTGGCTTAGAAACCCACCGAACGGCCGGTAGGTGGTCCACTCGGGGCTGGCACATGGATAGGGGCTGCAGACAGCAAGAGAATTGGCGAAATCAAACAACCCAGTGAGAACCCCCTAGCGGCCCCAACAATGGGGTACATGTGCCCAATTGTGTAAAGGTAACCCCCCGAATTCCCTATAATACACACCAGGCTACAGCCGGCGTAACCATACAATATATAGTTATCTCTAAATCTCAAAGCATTCCGTTTCATGAATGGATTGCCATGCATATGTACCGCACGCCATTCACTGCTGCTGCCATCACGATTACAAAGAGGCCGACTTGGTGTATGTACGCGACTGTTCGTACAAATGAGACCTTATCTATCTGACAACTATTTGATATTGGTTGCAGGTTAAGGGAAAGGGCATTATGAATACTTACTTATGGACTCCACCAGACAAGAAATCAGGCAACGCATCAGCAGTGGCGGTGGCGGCACAAGTGGCGACAACGACGGCAGCAGTGGTGACGACAGCGGAAGCAGCAGTGATGGAAGCAGCGGCGGCAGCAGCAGCGGTGGCATCTGTCGGCATAGTCCCCTTCAAGCACATCAGCTAGCTGTGTTGTGAGGATGGCATAGGTTAAAATCAATTATCTTGTTCCTTGGTACGACTGCTAAGTATCTTCAGGACTATCGTACAATGTTTTCCAATCTAGGTCGTCCTGCACTTGGGAATAATTCGTCAAACGAAAGCAACGGGTGATGCGGCAAACATCAAATCCGCGCGTTTCACTCTTAATTGTTGCATACAAAATTCCCAAAATATTTCAAATTGCTCAACTATAGATAGCAGAATATGTAATGCTAGCAAAAATATATATTGATGATTGGGGAGCAAGGAAGGCAGGAGTGCGGCGGTAAGCACTTCTGCGGCGCTAGCGTGGATGGCAGCGAGGGGGTCCATGCCAATTGGGGTGGCAACGATCTTGGCCCGCAATCATGGCTTATAAGTGAAAACATCAAGAACTCGCTTCATACCAATAAAGAATGAAGTTATGGTTTATTCATGAATGTGCATATAATGGCACACGGTTTGGGTTGAAACGTAGGGCGCGTACGACAGGCACAATAGTGGTAATTTGTTTGTTTGGTTTGTTTGATTATTACAGCATCAGAACACCTGTGCATACGGGAGAATAAAGCTTGCGTGTGCGTGTGCTTGGGTGTGCGTGTATGCATCTGGTGCTTCAGGTATTAAGGTTCCAATTTGAGTCGGGGTGTTTCCCAACTGCGAAATGAGCACTGAAACATGTGCTCTACTAGGTTCGCTTGCAGCGCAGCGTTATACACGGCAATGTATGTTGCTATCGATGTGTCCATTACCACCGAATCGCTCAGAAAGTTGTGATGACGACACGAAATATATTTATCGCGCGCCACTGGCCAATCAAGAAATGCGGCACCACCGTACGGCATGGCATACGTGCATACTAGATATCGTACGCATCAAATAGTACACCATCGACAACATCAGTTCCGTCGTCCTCATACAATGTCCGCATTCATGGTTGCCATCAACCCCCAGTTCGTGATGTACTTCATTAATAATATGGTATTGTTAAGTCTTAATTACGACATTTCACCATCGCTTCCGGAATCTGTATGCCGGAACGTTATTCGATGCATAGATCCGTCCCAAATCAAGACAAATTTTGTGTGTATATGTGACTTAATCGTGTGTTGATGTATGTATGTAGTGTGTGTACGTGTTGTGCATGGATGCAATCATCCAAAATCTGTATACGTTTGTTGCATCATCGGAGTAACACGAATCCTCGCGTGATATTTTTACTAGTTTCCTTAGTACGACACTTTGGCCATGAGGCAGGTTTCCGAAGCTCATATTGGGGCTGGCGAAGCACGCACGACTCACTGGCAGGTGTTGACAGACCCGACATATCTTTGCTTGTTGAAATGGTAAGGGCGATTTTGACACTCTGGGAACCAACTTAATTTGTAAACTATTGGTTAAAAATCGTTAAGAAATGTCTGTGTAATAACCAGACCCTCAATAAAAATTAATGCAGCTCAGTGGGGCAACCAGGTACTGCCTAACAACAAGCCTGGCAGGAACAGCAACAGCATGTACCGGCGCCCATGCCTTGACGCGCATCACACGGTGCTGGCCTCTTGCAAGAAGCTGCTGACCTTGGGGGACCTGGTGCGGGTCCATGACATGTTGGAGCACGGCCAAGTGACCGACCTCCACGACGCCGATTGGGCTGACTGGACCCATCACCATCTGAACCTGTAACAGAGGCTTCGCCTAGCTGGTAGGTGTAGCTATATTGGCGAGCTCCAAGTAACTGTGCCGTAGGGCACGTGGTTCTAGGGTAACTCCTCGTTAGTTTACATTTTAGTAGGTGATTTACAATGGGAGAGGAAGTGATTGTCTCTGCTATTCGGGCGCCTTAAATAGCGCTGCCAGGTTCGTAAGGGGCCTTACGTCTATCCAAAACTGGCGCGCACTCTACAACCGACACCGTTGTACGAGCGCTCGCATGCAAGTAGTTCCGTGCGACTTGTTCAAGTTCTATGCATTTGATATATATTGTAATATATATATATTGTATATATATATAGTATATATATTGTAATATATATATATTGTATATATATATATAGTATATATATTGTATATATACTAAAACCCTAATATATATATATATTGTAATTAATATACTATTATGTAATTATGTTATTTGTCACAAATGGTCATAGTCCGGCGACTCAGTTTCGCACTTTCTGGCGCTTCTGCGCCCTTCACGCTGTTACACCGTCCCCTCTCCGCGAAGGGTTGCGTCCCCGCAACCCTAACTCCAGCAAACTCCACGAAGTGGTAGGTAACAGGCGTGTTGGAATGACCAAGGGTCTAGCTGCGTTTGCGATAACTGCTGCGTCGCTGCCGGTTCTTGGTCACAGACGGGGGTGGTCGCGTTCGTATTGCGCGATCAGTTCCGGAACATCCTCCAGTAGGCTAGCCTCGTCAATGAAGATGTTCTCGGACTCGTCGTAGCCTTTGAACTTGACGCCATATGTGACGCGACCGGTGATGGGGGTGATATGGCGGCTGACAATTGCCTCACACATGCCACCACAGGTCCCCAGTGGAGTTGACGAAGGGCTCAGGCGTGGCTTGGACCACGGCTCGGTCCGGAAAAGCGTCGTCCGCCTGAATGGGCGGAGTTGCCTCACGTTGACGACCGGGTGGATCTGCATGTGCGCCGGAAGCTTCAGCCTGTTGTGATATTCGGTCAGACTTCTTCATGTTCATTGGTTGAACGCATTGTCAGGAACGTACTGCGGCTGAATTTCAAATGCGAAGGGTCTTATGTACGATCCTTCACCAAGTCGCTATTTATTCCCCCAAGCTGACTTGCTTCTTTAGCTGTTTGTAACGATCTATTGCTTGCCCGGACTTTGGAGTGTCCTTGTGGCTGGAGGCATAGTGGCAGCTCGCTTGTCCAGCTTGTGCTGAACTGGACCTTTCTCAGGGATTCGCCCTAGCGTGTCGCCGTATGGTGCCCCGGTACTGTTTGCCCAAAAGAAGGATGGCGGACTGCGCATGTGCATCGACTACCGGGCCCTCAACAAGGCCACCGTCCGCAACGCCTACCCCCTGCCTTGCATCGACGAACTACTGGATCGACTACACGGCGCCGCCGTATTTCAGCAAAATCGGCCTCCAGTCTGGTTACCACCAGATCCGATCAGCACAGAACATCCCCAAGACGGCAATCAACACACGCTACGGGCACTTCGAGTTCACAGTTATGCCCTTCGGTCTCACCATCGCACCGGCCACGTTCCAGCGCCTGATGAAAGACATCTTCCGCCCCTACCTGGACACCTTCGTGCTCATCTACCTTGATGATATCCTCATCTACTCCAAGACGGAAGATGAGCATGCCCATCATCTCCAGACCGAGCTAAAGGTGCTGCGTGAACACCAGCTCTACGCCAAGGCATCCAAGTGCGCCTTTGGGACTACCAAGATCGACTTCCTAGGCCACATCGTGAGCAAAGACAGCATCAGCGCCGACCCACGCAAAGTCAAGGCAATCCAAGACTGGCCTACGCTGCAGACCATCACGGACCACGGGTTGGGCATGGTGTGATGTAACAGCGTGTATGGCGCAAAAGCGCCAGAAAGAGCAAAACTGAGTTGTCGGACTTTGGCAAATTGTGATAAATAACATAATTACATAATAATAGATTAATTACAATAGATCAAACACATAGAACTTGAACAAGTCGCACGGAACTACTTGCATGCGAGCGCTCGTACAACATTGTCGGTTGTAGAGTGCGCGCCAGTTTTGGATTGACGTAAGGCCCCTTACGAGCCCGAATAGTATTAGTATTGCGCTATTGCGCTATTTAAAGCGCCCGAATGGCTAGACAATCACTTCCTCTTCCATTGTAAATCACCTACTATGATGTAAACTATCGAGGAGTCACCCTTGAACAACGTGCCCTACGGCACAGTTACTCGGAGCTCGCCTATATAGCTACTCCTATCAGCTAGGCGAAGCCTCTGTTACACTGGATTGAGAACTTGAAGATCCGGGACCTTGTTTTTTTCGAGCTTCCCAAGTCGCTCGAGCCCCAAGACGCCCAAGTCAACTCAACCCACGCCTGCGGGTTGACTTCGGCATTATTGTGTGCGGTAACACGCACCCGCTGGACCAAGCCGTCGTCGCCTCATCAAGTCGCCTTGAGGATTTTTTTTCACACCCATCCTCCCTACGGCGTCTACTCGTCCGACGCACACAAGACCTCTCAGCCCCAACGCTCGTGGACCAGGACTCTGACGTCCATACGTAAGTCCAGACGAGAGCTATGTCGTCCCCATTGTCCCGGTCCCAGTCCCGCTCACACTCACGCGTCAGTCGTGCTAGCGGACCGTCCCAGCGCGAGAGTGCCGCCAGGATCGCCGCACTCCAACATTGAAGTCAAGCAGCTGCACCATGAGCTCTCGCAGGCAGCCCACAGTGCGGCCCACCCCGCAGCCATACCATCGGTGGCCAGCTCCACCTCGCTTCCCACTGCCTTCAACATGGGCCACATCGGCGCCTTCGTGGAGTGCCTGTTCCAACAGAAGCTGGAGGCCACCCTCCCCTCGCTCTTAGCCCGGCTGCAAGCCCCTGTCACCAACGCAGCTGCGGCTACAGCACAACAAGCCGCGTACCACGCTTCCGCACGAGTCTTGAACCTAGAGGCCTACCCAGAGGCCTACCCAGAGGCCGAACCTGAGCTTCAACTCAGCTCAATCAAGTTTGCCAGCATGGTATGCAATGCAGCACACCAGCAACTGGCATTCAAGGGACCGTCAACGGCCGTACGGCCGTCATCTTGATCGACGGTGGAGCCACCGGCAGTTTTGTCCACACGCAGTGGCTTGGCCGCAGGGAAGTCAAGGCCGCCAAGACTGTCAGCAACATGTCTGTGAAGCTGGCTAACGGCCAAGAGCAAGACTGCCCGTACGTCCTCCCCAACGCCTCCATCACCATCCGCACCTTCAAATGCCGTAGCACTCTGGTCGCCACCGACCTTGGTGACTTTAATGTGGTGCTAGGCAAGGACTGGCTCGCACAGTGGAACCCGCATGTGTGCTGGAGGTCCAACACGGTCACGCTGCGGACCCCTCTCACCAAGCACGTGCTTCAGGGCGACCCACCTGAGGCCGTTAACGTTGTACACAAGGTCAACACCCAAGACATCAGCACCCTGGGCGTCGATATGACGCACATCAACTCCCAGTACGCCGACGTCTTTGCAGAACCCACGGACATGCCTCCCACGCGTGCTGTCGACCACCAAATCGAGCTCACCACCTCCGTACCCATGAGCCGCAACTCGTACCGCATGTCCCAGGACGAGTTGGCCGAGCTCAAAAACCAAATCATCTCCTGAGTTGTTTCGAGTTTTGTGAAAGTTGAATTTACCGCCATGTCGCTTTCAAGGGAGTACGTCAAGGAGCTCTCTTCAAGCAACACCAGGAGCTGGTTCCACAAAATGGAATCAATTCTAGACTTCGATGGTTATGGCGACTACATTTCGCCTACGTTCGTCATGTCTGCGGTGGGCGACGCGAACTACGCGAAGGAAAAGGAGATGGTGAGGAAGGCTCGAGCTGCCATTACTTTTCGTCTTGATCCGGCAACAAATGCAAGTGAGATTGCGTCTACTACTGGGGCGCTTGATTTGTGGGAAAGGTTAAAGGCGTGGGCGAAGAACATAGATGGAGCAGTCGTTATTTCTGCTTTGCACGCCTGGGCGCACCTTGCCAAGCAGGGTGATGAAAGTATGACAGATTTTCTCACGAGGGCTGAAGACTTGTTCCGAACGTTAGACCTTGATACTAACAACAAGATCACCGAGGCGGCGGCCATTATGCACATTGTGGGGAAGTTGCCCCCTGCATACTCACATTTTGACAGTATGTTCGTTGCTTTTGGATATCCAAAGTCTTTCGCTGACTTAAGGAAAGTGCTCGTCGCGGAGGAGGCTAAGAGGATGACCGACGTCAAATCTGAGGTCAAGGAGTCAACGCCGGCACTGTTTGCTGGGCGTGAAAGAAAGTGCTATACTTGTGGCGAGGTTGGGCACATTGCTCACTTTTGCCCGAAGAAGAACCGTTCGTCGACGGGCGCCGGTACGTCGACCAGTGAGTCATCCGGTGGGTCACGTATTGCGAAGCAAAGGTCCGGTGTGAAGTGCACTTGGTGTGGAAGGCCGGGTCACGTTGAGGAGAAGTGCTGGAAGAAGCGGGATGGTGTGGCCAAAGCCATTGAAACGGAGAGAACTGATGTAGTTGCACTCACATTGGTGTCACGAACATGTGAGTTTATCCCACATGTGACTGACCAGACTAAGAAGGTGATTGCTGAGTTAGAGTCTGGCGTGAAGTGCATCAGGTATCTCCCGTGGTGGATGGAGAAAGTTGCTGCGTTGAGTGCAGCGGTAAAGAAGGAGATCTCCGTTCCGGACCCTTTGTGGCTTGATTCTGGTAGTAAATACCACATTACCAGAAATAGGCTGGTCCTACATAATTTCCGCCCTTTGCCCTCGGGGTTAAAGATCAACATAGAGGTGGGAAACGGGTGTGTTTTGCCCGCTGAGGGGTATGGGGATGTAGACCCGACCCGTGCACCTGGAGTCACCATTGAGCATGTGTTTTATGTACCGGGTTTTAAGCACAACCTAGTGTCTGTATCCAGCCTGACAGATAAGGGCATCAATGTGCTATTTAATCAATCGGAGGCTAGGATTACGCGTGGCAATATTTCCATTGTTGCTGCTCGCTGCACTACTGGGCTATATAAATTCATGTCCAGTGCATCCCAAGTTGCCGCTGACTTCGCCTCCCTTGCTAAGTTCCCGGATGCCCCTACATTCCTGGCGTCTGAGGCCAAGTCGGCATCACTCTGGCACCGACGGCTTGGACATTTGGGCCTCCCAAACATGAAGCGGTTGGTGCAAGAGGGGATGGTGAAAGGCTTAGAGGTTACTGATAAGGAATTAAGAGAGTTTGAGGGTCGGAGATGTGAGCCATGTATCTTAGGCAAGCATGCTCGTGATCCCTTCCCTGCGTCTGAGGGTAAGACACAGAAAGCTTTGCAACTGCTGCACTTGGATGTGTGTGGGCCTTTGCCCCTGTCTTCATGTGGTTACAAGTATTTCGTGGCCATGCTATCCGCCTCTCGAGGCCATTCCCTAAGGATCCGAGCTAGAGACTACAAAGTCTCCAGTTCGAATCTGGGTCAGGACAAAATGGCGTATGGGGAATGCAGCTTGGATTGCCCAAATCTACGGAGTTGGGTCCGAGTCCACAGAGGGTTAAATGCATAGCCCGTGAAGTGCGCCTCTGAGACCTGTGACTGGGCTGTTGGTGCGGGGCAGTTTGACACCCACCTAAATGCCAGTAGGTCCGTAGGGGCTGGCACATGGATAGGGGCCGAAGAGAGTAGGAAACTCTGCGTAACCAAAAAACAGGTGATCTCTAGTGGCCTCAGATGAAGACGCTGAGGTACGTGTGCCCACTCGGTTAAAATCCTGGGGATTTCCATAATACACGCCAGCCCGCAAGGGCAGAGTAACCATAATAATAATAATAATAATTTCGTGACCATGCTTGATGACTATACTGGAGCATCACTTGTGCAGCCCATTAAGGAAAAGTCAGATGTTGCTAACTTTATGGAGAGAGCAATCACCATGCTGCAGGTGCAAAGCAACGGCACATTGCAGTGTATCCGTACAGATGGTGGAGGTGAGTTTGTTAATCGCCAGGTTCAGTCGTACTGTGCTTCGAATGGTGTACGACACCAGTTGTCCGCGCCGTACACCCCCCAGCAGAACGGCAAGGCCGAGAGGCTCAACCGTACCTTGCTGGATAAGGTTAGGGCCATGTTGGCTGAGTCTGCTGTACTAAAGGAGTATTGGCATGAGGTGTTGATGGTCGCGAATTTTGTGCGCAATCGTTCACCAGTAGCGGGGAAGCCTAAAACCCCATATGAACTTTTAACTGGTGTGGCGCCAGATGTTTCGCTGCTGCGTGTGTTTGGCTGTGTTGCTTACGCGCATGTGCCTAAGGGCAAGTGTGACAAGCTAGATTCAAGGGCGCAGAAGGGCACATTCCTTGGATATGAGGCCAACTCCAAGGCATACCGCATTCTGTTGGGAGACGGGCGTATCCAGATCACACGTGATGTTGTGTTCCTTGAGGATCAGTTTGCTTTTAGTAATCATGTTCGGCCAGAGTTGGAGGTGTTTAGCATCAGGGATGGTCCATCAGGTCCCTGTTGCTGGTGCCGCTGCGGGAAATGCAGGACAGGCCGGCGGGGCTGGTGTGGTTGATGCAGGTGTCCCTGCTGCTACTCACGCTGCTGGTGCCCCCGCGGGAAATGCGGGTGTGGCCGGCGTGGGTGCTACAGGTGGTGCTCCCGTCATACCTGCTGCTGGTGCCCCTGCGGGAGATGCGGGTGTGGCGGGCATGGATGATGGTGAGGTCCCTCCTTTAATGGAGGATGATGATGAAGGGGAGGAAGAAGATTATGGCATGTCAGAGACGGAAGGTGGTGGCGACGATGGCGACGATGCTGGTGGTGATGTAGCCAGCAGTTCTGGCTCAGAAACGGGACAGGGCTCTAGTGGACATACTGGGGAGTCTGGTAACCTGGATCCAACCCCACCTCGTCCAATTCGTCAGAGGAAGCCACCCGGATGGCAGAAGGACTATGCCTGGAAGAGGCTCAGTCCCGTGTAGATTGGCCGCAGTGGAAGGCGGCAATGGATGAGGAAATGGCATCACTTCAAGAAAATCGCACGTGGGAGCTGGAGGAGATTCCCATGGGTGCGCGGAAGATTGGGCTAAAATGGGTTTTCAAGTTAAAGCGTGATGCTGATGGAAATGTTGAGCGCTATAAGGCTCGCCTGGTTGCAAAAGGATTTACTCAAAAGGAAGGAGTTGATTTTGGGGAGGTTTTCGCCCCTGTTGGGAAGTATGCCAGCTTTCGTGCTTTGCTGGCTGTTGTTGCAGATCGTGATCTTGAGCTTCATCAGCTTGACATCAAGACTGCGTTCTTGCACGGTGAGCTAAAAGAGGAAGTGTACACTGAGCAGCCGCCCGGTTATAATTTAGGTGGTCCTAATGTAGTGTGCAAGTTACGTCGGGCTTTGTATGGCCTTCGCCAGGCCCCTCGTGCCTGGTATATTCATTTGCGCAAGGAGCTGGAGAGCATGGGTTTCAAGCCATCTCTGGCTGACCCTGGCTTATTTGTGAAGATTGAAAATGGTGAACCAGTCTACGTTCTTGTTTACGTTGACGATTTGCTGTTGGCGTGTAAGTCTCTGGCAGTAATTGGGCAAGTGAAGGCCCAGCTGTTACGTGCGTTTGCAATGCGAGATCTGGGGGAGACCCGGTTTTATCTGGGTTTTGAAATTGAGTGCGACTGGGCTGCCCGGACCATCTCAGTCACTCAAAGGCGGAACATCTTGGAGAAGTTTGGGATGAAGGGGTCAAACTCGCGTTCCACCCCTATGGACGCGAATTTGCGCCTAACGGCAGAAGGTGATCCACTTGACACATCCGTTCATCCGTACAGTGAGGTAGTTGGAAGCCTACTGTATTTGGCCGTCTGCTCACGGCCTGATATTTCTTTTGCGGTTGGTTCATTGGCAAGGTTCATGGCAAAGCCAACTATCAACCACTGGAACGCAGCAAAGGGTGTGCTGCGGTACTTGAAGGGAACACAGGCTCTAGGAATTAAGATTGGTGGTGGAGCCCATGTTCAGGGCTACTGTGATTCGGATCTGGCGGGAGCTGAGGGCCGCCGATCAACCACAGGCTTTGTATATTTACTAAACGGAGGAGCCATAGTTTGGTCGTCGAAGCTTCAGCCTACCGTGGCTACATCTACAGCGGAGGCCGAGTACATGGCGACTGCAGCATCTATTAAGGACGCACTGTGGCTGCGTCACTTGTTGCACGATTTGGGTGTTCCCGTGGGCGCTGTTCCAATGAAGTGTGATAGCACCGCATGCATTGCGATGCAAGAAAGCCCAATGTCCACGGCTCGCACAAAGCACCTGGACATCTGCCATCATTTTGCACGGGAGCGTATTGAGCGGGGTGAAATCCGCATGGTTCATAGCTCCACTGCGGAGCAGTTGGCGGATATGTTCACTAAATCCCTACCTAAGGGGAAGATTAAGTTTTGTGTTGCAGGGATGGGTCTGAGGTAGCTTTCCCGATTGACACTACGTGGGAGGTAGATTCGTTTTACCACTCTAGATCCGCGTGGGAGTTTTTCAAAGGCTTCTATTTTTCTATCTGTCACCAACGTTGCGCCTCGTCGTCGCAGTTGAGTTTTAATGCTGTCTTTGATTGAATTCACAGACGCAATTGTCATATCATATGCTTGCAGTGCGTACGGGAAGTCTGCTCGCATGGGAGTGTTGTGATATTCGGTCAGACTTCTTCATGTTCATTGGTTGAACGCATTGTCAGGAACGTACTGCGGCTGAATTTCAAATGCGAAGGGTCTTATGTACGATCCTTCACCAAGTCGCTATTTATTCCCCCAAGCTGACTTGCTTCTTTAGCTGTTTGTAACGATCTATTGCTTGCCCGGACTTTGGAGTGTCCTTGTGGCTGGAGGCATAGTGGCAGCTCGCTTGTCCAGCTTGTGCTGAACTGGACCTTTCTCAGCTGTTGCGACGACAGTTTTCACAACACAGCCGCGCCGCAGAAACCATGGCATCTGGTGAAGGAGATGACATAGCGCGAGTTGAATTTCGTGCGGGAGTCGCCCGTTACCAGCTTGAGGTGGGCCGTGGATAAGAGCACCTTGTCGCCCGCCGTGAAGGTATGATCCGCACGTCGTTTGTCAGCGTAGGCAGCCTGGCGGTGCTGTGCGGCCTTGACATGCAGCTTGACTTGGGAGAGCGAAATTTCGCGGTCGATCATGAACGATGTGACCGACGGGTTAGCAGGCTCCCAGCTGGGGTGCTTGGCTAGTGGCTGTAGCGGGGTGGTGGGCTCATAGCCCAGGACTAGCTTGAACGGGGTGAAGCTCGTCGAAGCTTGGACGTTCAAGTTGTAGGCGAACTCGAGTTGGGGCAGGAGTTCACACCAGTTGGTGTGGTTGGCATCCACGTAATGGTGGAGCATCTCCTCTAGGGTGCGATTGGCTCGCTCTGTCTGGCCGTCCGTCTGCGGGTGGTGTGCAGTGGACATGTCAAGGCTCTTGCCAGATAGCTTGAACAAGGTTTGCCAGAAGGTGCCTGTGAACTTGGGGTCACGGTCGGAGACGATGCTCTCTGCCTGACCGTAGAACAGGAACACCCAGTCGTAAGCGACCTCAGCTAGGCACTCGGCTGTGATGTTCGTGGAGACAGGGATGACGTGCATCATCTTGGAAAGCCGGCATACAGAGACGGTGATGGCGTCGTCGCCACGGTACGATTTTGGCAGGTCCGTGATTAGGTCCAGGGAAATGGACTGCCAGGGCCGCTCGGGGATGGGCAGTGGTTGAGATTTGCCCAGGGGGCGGCCTTTTGCCTGTGCTTGCACCGTTGGCACGAGGGGCAGGTGGTGGTGTAGGTATCCACCGATCGGTCCATGTTCGGCCAGTAGTAGAATCTGCTGCGCCGGGCAAGGGTCTTCTCGCGGCCCAGGTGGCCTGTGATGGGGATGTCATGAGCCTCGTGCAGCAGCTTGGCGCGCAGGCCCGGGATGTCTGGGATGTACAGGTGAGCCCGCAGGGCACCACGCGGCTCGTAGTACAGCAAGCTCTTGTATAGCTTGAACGGGGGATCCTCTTTGGAGTTGTTGACGGCTTGCTCCTTGAGGCGAGTGTAAGTCTCATCCTGTGGACCATCTCTGCGGATGGTGGTGGCCAGGTCGATGGCAGCCTTGGCCACAGAGACCGTCATGGCGTGGACCCGCAGGTCCGGTCGTCGGCTGATGGCATCAGCCACGACGTTGGTCTTGCCCGGCTTGTGCTCAATGAGGTAGTTGAATTCTTCGAGCTCGGCAAGCCAGCACACTTGGCGCCGGTTTAACAGGGGTTGCGTTTTGAACGCCGAGAGTGCCGAGTTATACCAGACACGAAGGCAGTGGACAACCGCGAGCAGTGTGCAGGGTAGTTGCGCTCCGCCGGGTAAAGCTTCAGGCTCTCATACGTGATCACTCGCTCGACACCGTCTTGGACTTGGGAAAGAACTCTGCCTGTGGTGTAGTCTGAGGCGTCGGGGGTGAGCGTGAAGGGCGCATTGGGGTCCGGGGGTGCCATGACAGGGGCCGAGGTTAGGGCGTCCTTAAGCACTTGGAAAGCTTGTTCACAGGACTTGTCCCACTTGGTGATGGCCCGTTTGTGGCCTTTGCCCGTGTGTCCGGCCAGGAGGTTGGTGAGGGGGTGTGCGATTTCCGCGAAGCCCTTCACCATGCGGCGGTAGTACTGCGCCAGTCCGAGGAAGGAGCGCAGGTCCGTGATGGTCTGCAGCGTAGGCCAGTCTTGGATTGCCTTGACTTTGCGTGGGTCGGCGCTGATGCTGTCTTTGCTCACAATGTGGCCTAGGAAGTCAATCTTGGTAGTCCCAAAGGCGCACTTGGATGCCTTGGCGTTGAGCTGGTGTTCACGCAGCACCTTTAGCTCGGTCTGGAGATGATGGGCATGCTCATCTTCCGTCTTGGAGTAGATGAGGATATCAACAAGGTAGATGAGCACGAAGGTGTCCAGGTAGGGGCGGAAGATGTCCATCAGGCGCTGGAACGTGGCCGGTGCGTTGGTGAGACCGAAGGGCATAACTGTGAACTCGAAGTGCCCATAGCGTGTGTTGATTGCCGTCTTGGGGATGTTCTATGCTGCTCGGATCTGGTGGTAACCAGACTGGAGGCCGATTTTGCTGAAATACGGCGGCGCCGTGTAGTCGATCCAGTAGTTCGTCGATGCAAGGCAGGGGGTAGGCGTTGCGGACGGTGGCCTTGTTGAGGGCCCGGTAGTCGATGCACATGCGCAGTCCGCCATCCTTCTCTTGGGCAAACAGTACCGGGGCACCGTACGGCGACACGCTAGGGTGAATCCAGCCCTTCTCCAGGAGCGAGATGATTTTGTTGGAATTTGATCTGACCGCGTGGGAGTGTTGGAATTTGGCTTTACGAGTTCGGTCAGACTTGCCTTTATGATGTTTTTGGTTAGAAGTCGTTTGTGTACGACTGACTATATCGGTCTCTTGTTCCTTGCCTTGAGAGCCTAGAATCTCTTGTAACATGTAAGCAACAATACTCACGCAAAGTCCTAAAGGTTATGAGCCCCGGGCGCACATCCGTGGCTGGCCGAGAGGTCGTCGGTTCGGATCCCGCTGGCTTTTGACCAGGGCAGGGGGAGGCCGGGACAAGACAGTTATCGGGAGACCGTGAAGCTCGACGGAGTGTCGCTCACGGGGGGGTGTTGGAATGTGAGCAACACTCATATACGATAGAATGTCAGAGCAAGTAATACGGCCCACGAGGGGCCGGGCGCTTTGCTGACTTCAACAGGTTATGAGCCCCGCGCAACGGCGCGTCTAGGTGAATCCTGATTATCCAAAAAGTCGGCCGCACGAGGTGGTAGCGACGATAGGACAGGATGGGCAAGGATGAGGATACCACGAAGGTATTCTTCGGTCGCGATGACTACGTTACGGTGACCCAAGTTGTGAACGCACACTTGGAGAGGAAGCTCATCGATGACACGATCAGCGACGATGAGGATGTCCTCGCTGCGATCAAGCCAAACGACGACAAATTGGCTCGCGGCACCATCAAGAAATACATTTTACCAGAAGATTTGCTACAGTTTGCGGGCAACACAACGGCACGAGATTTGTGGGTGGCGCTGGCGAAGAAGCACATTCCCAACGTCCGCAATTTCAGGATGCAAATCCAACAACAGCTTAAGGATTTTGAGATGTTGTCAGGAGAAAGTATTGACGATTATTTCCGCCGCTTTTATAAAATTGGCTACAAGGCCAGCCTTATTTCGATGAAGATTGAGCCTGAGGATGCGTTACTCCACCTTATCCGCGGCTTGTCATCGGACTACGACGGAGTCAAGTCCGTGCTACGCCACATGGAGAGCATCGAAAGCGTGGACCAGCTGCAGGATATGCTCAAGACCGAAGAGGGCGAGCTAAGGCTTCAGCGTAACAAGGCTCGCGAGGTGTCCCTGATGTCCCTCTCCCGTACCCATGATGGAGCCCGAGTGGGGCCCAGCCAGGGTGCTGGAGCAGGCAACGCCGACGGAGGCAGGAGTAGGAAGGCGTGCCTCTACTGCAATAAGGAGGGGCATTTCATCGCAGAATGCAGGAAGAAGGCAAATGATGAGCAGCGGGGGATTTGGAGGCCGGCGTTGAAGGGATTGCGGCAGAAGCCCCGAAACCCGCCGGCATTAGCAGCTCCACCGCCGGCGCCGCCTCCAGTGGCGCCCGCGGCCCAACCCCCAGCCGCCGCACAGGCAGTGGCTCCCCCACGGCCAGCACAAGGCCAACGGAGACAGCTGATCGCCCGGGTATACCCTTCCCAGCAGGACGACTGGGAGCGGGAGTTGTGGCTGTTCGACACTGGAGCAGAAGTCCATGTCACTGGAGACAAGGACAAGCTCCGGAACTATCAGCATTGTGGTTCAGATTGTAAAGTGTGGTTAAAAACAGCGAATGGAAGCGTGGTACGCCCGGAGGGCCATGGGCGGGTCATGTTCCGCTCCTCTTGTTTTGAGACAGATGTCGAGGTAGACGTGTATCATGCACCGGGGATCATGGGTCATATTCTGTCTTTGAAGGCGTTAGAGGGCAGTTTTGGACCGAATGTGGTTCCCCAGTTCTCAGGGGTCTTGCCACACGTGGAGATTGGTGGGGCACCCGCGATTGAGTTGGAGAAGATCGATGGGTTGTTCTATGCTGAGGACTCCAGCTACGACAGCTGGATGGGTCGGTATGGGTCCGACAGGTGCTTAAGTGGTAAGAAGGTCCGTGAGGAATTGAGGAAGGTCAAGCTTGCCATCACGAAGCAGGATTCCAATCTTGGCGTTCTTTGGCATAAACGGTACGGACATTTGGGTTTTGACGCCCTGGCCAAGGTGGCCAGCAGTGATATGGTCACGGGTTTCGGTGCAAGTGTGGATGATGTGGTGGCTGCGAAGGGGCAGTTCTGTAAGCCCTGCGCCGAGGGCAAGCAGACACGGCAGCCGCACCCATCAACCGGCAATGTTACGAGTAAGAGGCTAGATTTGGTGCATATGGACCTTTGCGGTCCATTGCCAGTGAAGTCGTGGAATAATGCGAAGTATTGGGTCACGTTCTACGATGATTGCACGAAGTTTTCGGAGGTGCGGTGTATCACTGACAAGACCGTGGTTCCTGAGACGGTGAAGAAGGTGATAAAGTTGTGGGAGCGGCAGACTGGCGACAAGGTCCGCCGCATCCACACTGACCGTGGCTTAGAGTACGTAAATGAAGAACTGGCTAGCACTTTGCGGAACATGGGCATTTTCCATGAGAAGACGGCGCCGTACACACCACAGCAGAATGGCGCCGCGGAGCGTTTGGATCGCACTCTGGAGGTGTGTGTGCGCACCATGTTGGCCGATTCAGGTTTGCCGCAGGAAATGTGGAGTGAGGCTGTTATTACGGCCAATACTCTTCGCAACGTATCTCCCACGAAGGGCAGCAATCTCACGCCTTGGGAGCGGTTCATTGGTGAAAAACCGGACATGTCGAAGTTGAGGGTTTTTGGCTGCCCTGCATACGTCATGATTCCTAAGCAGCAGCGCCATAAGCTGGATCCCGTGAGCGTGCCGGGCCAGTTTGTGGGTTACGCACCAGGCATGAGTGCATGGCGGGTGTGGATACCGAAGGATAGGCGTGTCCGCATCAGTTGTGATGTTAAGTTTGATGAGTGGGGCGTTCGTGGGAGCATGGAGTTCGACGCCTCAGAATCGGAGGAGGAGGATGTCTCTGGGTCCGATCCCGAGGCTGATGAGGGCAACGAAATACAGGAGGAGTCGCCGCCGGAGCAACCCCCGGAACCAGCACCCCAGCCGGAACCGGAGTTAGACGTTCCAATTGCATTACGTAAATCACAGCGTCAAAATACCAAGTACGCTAAGTCGATTTTAGGGGTAAACGTGGATATCCCCGCTACGTATGAAGAAGCAATTGCATCACCCTTGGTTGATTTCTGGATTGAGGCGATGGAGGAGGAGTTTGCTTCGCTGCAGGAAAAGGGCACCTGGTCGCTGGTTGAGAAGCCGGCGGACAAGCAAGCCCTAGGCGTTAAGTGGGTTTACTCAGTGAAGTTGGATAAGCATGGGGTCGTTGAGCGTTTCAAGGCGCGCCTCGTGGTGAAAGGATTCATGCAGCGTGAAGGTGTGGACTTTGAAGAGGTCTTTGCACCAGTTAGCAAGCATTCCACTCTGCGTGTTTTCTTAGCCATGGTAGCTGCGGACGACATGGAGCTACACCAGCTTGATGTGAAAACGGCTTTCCTAAATGGAGACCTGGAGGAGGAAATCTACACCGTGCAGCCCCCAGGCTTTGAGAGTGGTGGTCCAGGCCTCGTCTGTCGTTTGCACAAAGCGTTGTACGGCTTGCGCCAGGCCTCGCGCGCCTGGAACAAGACCTTGCATGAGAAGTTGATTCAGATGGGTTTTGAGGTGTCCAATGCGGACCCAAGCCTATACATACGTCGTGATCTAGATGGTCAGATATGCACGTACTTGTTAGTGTACGTAGATGACGTATTAATTGCATCTCACGATGAGCAGACCGTTTTGGAGGTGAAAGAGGAGATCAAGCAGTTGTATGAATGCCGTGACATGGGGGAAGCGGAGGTGTTTTTTGGGTTTAGTCATCAAGCGGGACCGTGAGACCCGCACCCTCACAGTGTCGCAGGAGCACATGATCCATGAGCTGATCGAGCGGTATGGCATGGTTAATGCAGATCCAAGATCCATTCCCATGAGCCCGGGGACGATCCTGATGCGGGCTGCTGACGGGGAAGTTTTGGATCGCTCACGATATCCGTACATTGAGCTGGTAGGCAGCTTGATGTACATCACAAATTGCACCCGGCCTGACATTGCACAAGCCGTGGGAGTCCTCACACGCCACATGTCAGCACCCACTGAGCAGCACTGGAGAGCTGCGAAGGCGGTAGTTCGCTTCTTGCTGGCAACACCTCAGTGCGGCATCGTTTTTGGTGGCGAACGTGTTGAAGAAGGTTTAATTGGTTATACAGATTCAGATTATGCAGGATGCATTGAGAGCCGCAAGTCAACTGGTGGTTACGTTTTCACTTTGCATGGAGGCTCAGTGAGTTAGTCGAGCAGGCTACAGCGTACAGTTACGAGTTCGACCATGGAAGCGGAATACGTGGCGGCATCGGAGGCTACCAAGGAGGCACTCTGGCTACGTCTTCTGCTCTCGGAGTTGGGTTACTCGTTACGTCCGACCACCATCAACTGTGATAGCCAGTCAGCGATTAAGATCACGAAGAACCCAGTAATTTCAGGAAAATCAAAGCACATTGCTGTGCGATATCACATGGTTCGTGAGCAAGTGGCACATGGAGCGGTGGTCATGGAGGACTGTCGCAGCGACGACATGGTGGCGGATATCTTGACGAAGCCGCTGCCGTTGGAGAAGTTTGCAAAGCACCAGAAGAGCATGGGCGTGTGCAAGATCTGACCGCGTGGGAGTGTTGGAATTTGGCTTTACGAGTTCGGTCAGACTTGCCTTTATGATGTTTTTGGTTAGAAGTCGTTTGTGTACGACTGACTATATCGGTCTCTTGTTCCTTGCCTTGAGAGCCTAGAATCTCTTGTAACATGTAAGCAATAATACACACGAAAAGTCCAATAGATTTGGTTTTTGAGCTCGGCCAACTCGTCCTGGGACATGCGGTACGAGTTGCGGCTCATGGGTACGGAGGTGGTGAGCTCGATTTGGTGGTCGACAGCACGCGTGGGAGGCATGTCCGTGGGTTCTGCAAAGACGTCGGCGTACTGGGAGTTGATGTGCGTCATATCGACGCCCAGGGTGCTGATGTCTTGGGTGTTGACCTTGTGTACAACGTTAACGGCCTCAGGTGGGTCGCCCTGAAGCACGTGCTTGGTGAGAGGGGTCCGCAGCGTGACCGTGTTGGACCTCCAGCACACATGCGGGTTCCACTGTGCGAGCCAGTCCTTGCCTAGCACCACATTAAAGTCACCAAGGTCGGTGGCGACCAGAGTGCTACGGCATTTGAAGGTGCGGATGGTGATGGAGGCGTTGGGGAGGACGTACGGGCAGTCTTGCTCTTGGCCGTTAGGCAACTTCACAGACATGTTGCTGACAGTCTTGGCGGCCTTGACTTCCCTGCGGGCAAGCCACTGCGTGTGGACAAAACTGCCGGTGGCTCCACCGTCGATCAAGATGACGGCCGTACGGCCGTTGACGGTCCCTTGAATGCCAGTTGCTGGTGTGCTGCATTGCATACCATGCTGGCAAACTTGATTGAGCTGAGTTGAAGCTCAGGTTCGGCCTCTGGGTAGGCCTCTGGGTAGGCCTCTAGGTTCAAGACTCGTGCGGAAGCGTGGTACGCGGCTTGTTGTGCTGTAGCCGTAGCTGCGTTGGTGACAGGGGCTTGCAGCTGTGCGAAAAGCGAGGGGAGGGCGGCCTCCAGCTTCTGTTGGAACAGGCACTCCACGAAGGCGCCGATGTGGCCGATGTTGAAGGCAGTGGGAAGCGAGGTGGAGCTGGCCACCGATGGTATGGCTGCGGGGTGGGCCGCACTGTGGGCTGCCTGCGAGAGCTCATGGTGCAGCTGCTTGACTTCAATGTTGGAGTGCGGCGATCCTGGCGGCACTCTCGCGCTGGGACGGTCCGCTAGCACGACTGACGCGTGAGTGTGAGCGGGACTGGGACCGGGACAATGGGGACGACATAGCTCTCGTCTGGACTTACGTATGGACGTCAGAGTCCTGGTCCACGAGCGTTGGGGCTGAGAGGTCTTGTGTGCGTCGGACGAGTAGACGCCGTAGGGAGGATGGGTGTGAAAAAAAATCCTCAAGGCGACTTGATGAGGCGACGACGGCTTGGTCCAGCGGGTGCGTGTTACCGCACACAATAATGCCGAAGTCAACCCGCAGGCGTGGGTTGAGTTGACTTGGGCGTCTTGGGGCTCGAGCGACTTGGGAAGCTCGAAAAAAACAAGGTCCCGGATCTTCAAGTTCTCAATCCAGTGTAACAGAGGCTTCGCCTAGCTGATAGGAGTAGCTATATAGGCGAGCTCCGAGTAACTGTGCCGTAGGGCACGTTGTTCAAGGGTGACTCCTCGATAGTTTACATCATAGTAGGTGATTTACAATGGAAGAGGAAGTGATTGTCTAGCCATTCGGGCGCTTTAAATAGCGCAATAGCGCAATACTAATACTATTCGGGCTCGTAAGGGGCCTTACGTCAATCCAAAACTGGCACGCACTCTACAACCGACGATGTTGTACGAGCGCTCGCATGCAAGTAGTTCCGTGCGACTTGTTCAAGTTCTATGTGTTTGATCTATTGTAATTAATCTATTATTATGTAATTATGTTATTTATCACAATTTGCCAAAGTCCGACAACTCAGTTTTGCTCTTTCTGGCGCTTTTGCGCCATACACGCTGTTACATCACACCATGCCCAACCCAGGGGGGCGTCGTTGGGTTCGTTGTTACCCAGATATATGATCACATAATCTCAATTTTTGATATCCATGGGGCTACCGCTGTACCTGCTCTCCTGCCCAGCCAGAGAGTTACGGTGGTTGTCTGGGTTGCGGTCTGCTGCCCCGCTTTCCCGCACTGCCACTGTCTTGGCTGACATGGCTCACAGATATTCGGGACGTTGACAGAAGTGTTCGCACAGGCATTTCAAGACCCGATAATCAATGTTCAGAGATATGAAGATAAAAACACCCTGGCATAAAAGCGGCAAGCTGATGTGAGGTCATTACATGCCAAAAACCTTAGCGCCCACTGTATGCAGATGTTGTCAAAGTAGGGAATGGTAGCAATCCCCGTGCCATCTTACAATCTTTTCTGTGATGAAAGCAATAAAGCATGCCAAGGTGTGCTGCACCCTTGTTCCATCGAAAACAAAGGTTTTATTTGGGACTACAGAGCAGCTTCCACCACCACATCCTCCAGCCATATGCACCATCCCCACTAGTTCCGCTTCTAGATGCCCCCCTCTTGGCTCCTACATCCCCTTCTGTAGTAGTTGAGAGCCACAAAGGCCTCTCAAGATGCTGACAGGGTGCTGGACCCTTGATATTGTGCTGGTGTATGGGGCGGACATGTAAGACTACTACACTCTCCGACCAGGGCACATCTCGGGCACATTGACCCTATCAGCTGATGCTAACCTTCGCCTACCCCAGCCAGCCAGTTGTATCCCTCTTTGCTGCTCATGCACTTATCTGCAGGAGAGGTAAGGAGTGAAAGGGTTACAACTCACGCTCCAAAATATGAGATGCGGATGTGATGGCTATCAGTGCCGAGTCCAGGCAATCATCATCTAACTGGATATCAATGCTCAGGCTTGGCTCAGGCCAAACGTAGCGTAATTTAGCTCAATATGATAATATCAGGGATAGTCCGATTATAGCTCTCAATTAGTCTAAGTTATCTGGGCGTCCTCGCACGTCTTATATTTGTGATATCAGTACGTGGTACATATCACACCAGATCCCTGATCTGCAAGTGTGATAAACCTTAGCAAGCGTATCACCGATATTCGCACGCAGTATATTATCAATATCAAGCCTTCCCGGCATTTATGCAGTGCGAATGGCCGAATATTAATATTTGGTTGTGTAGCTTAACCACCATGGTCGTCACTACGATCATATCTTACACCATTGCACTTATGCCATCGTAACCGTCGTGTAGATAACAATATTAATCAGTATTGGTCTAAGTGCGTTCTTAGATAATCATTCCGTGATGCGTACGCGAACTTGCCCTCGTGCGATGCTTCCCACCCAGGTCACACTTCTCACCTTATGCATCGATCATGCAAGCATTGATGTAAAAATATAGAAAACATCATTACTTATTGAATTGCGCCAAATATTGATAAACAACTACGTATGCGGGCTCAGTCCGTGCATCGTCAGTTGGTTATGCAGGCAGCACCACGCATATAATACCGAACTCGCGTATTTATCAATGCAAAAATATGGAAAATTATACAGATATATACAATCATCGTAATGCGTTCAATTACGGGTAAGCAATCATCTTGTCAGGTCCGATTCATTGACAATAAATGAACCGTAATACAACACCATGGGAGGTTATACTCTTCCCACGTCACGACATGTGTTATGGCCCACATGCACCCTAGCAATCACGTGTTTTTAAAGCTTCAAGTCTTGTAAGCTACTAAACTGCTCTCCTACTCTATTAGGGAACCTGTATTCCGTAAGACCGGACGTCATAACTGTGTCGTACCAAGAGTTTGTATCATGTCATATATCATATTAGCATGTGCAAAAGCTCTAAAACCTAGTCACGATGCTCAAGTCGCAAGAGTGCTCGTTCACGTACCGAAAGATGAGCAACGCCTGTTACTACGCATGGAATCCTGACAGAGCCGGTGCACTTCGTTTTATTTGCTTTCTTTCCTTTTTCTGCTTGTTGGGGCAGAGCAGTTAACGGTTAGACAGAGCTGGGTCTCCACTAGTCTGGATCGGGCCCTACACACCAGGAGTGTGCCTACACACCAAAAAACCCCCACAATCTCCCCCACCTCCACCCTCCTCACGTCCACCACCACCACCACCGCCCTCTCCACGTCCACCACCACCACCACCACCCTCCTCACGTCCACCACCACCACCACCGCCCTCCTGCTGTGAAATTCTGGTACGGCGAGATCAAGAGCTACATCTTTTCCGCTACACCCTTTACCGACAACCAGGCCAATTTCGCCAACATCGGCCACTTCACCCAGGTCGTTTGGAAGTCCACCACCCACCTTGGGTGCGGTGCAGCTCTCGGCGATGACGACACCTGTCTTGTTGTTGTGTGCTGCTACTCCCCATCGGGTAATGTTCGGACAGACGCCATGTACTTCGAGAATGTCCCCCCGCTCAAGTAGGAGCGTGCTATGTTTGTATGTCCACCTAGCGGCAGCCTTGATTTCCGTAAATATGTACGGATTTCCATGCCTTGATTTCCTTAAATATGTACGGATCGTATTACAACCGGGTCTGGGGAAAAGCTAGCAGTTGACCGTGACCCTTCTCAGGAGCATTACTCTATGCACATCCCCCTACCTGCCCAGGAAGTGTTGGGCCGTTGGTGATCATGTCCACCTCGTACGCCACTGTCCTGACCTTGGGAAGATGTGAAGCGTGCAGGAGCGGCTGTGCGATGTGGCGCACATCACCCACTCTGGTGCACGTTGTCAATAACCCCTTTCTTCGAGGGGGGGGCATACCTGATACGTGCGTACATGAACATGTTCGTTGATGTACGGAAATGATAACACACAATTTACTAATTGAAAAAGAGTGCATACATTGCTCACGCCCAAGCGGTTGTTTGTTGATATGGTACGTACATACATTAATACTAGGACCCCCGGTGCTCGTCTTTGAAGGGCGAGTCGCCCACAGTGTAACACCCAATATTAATACACACACATATATATACATATTATATACATATATATGTATGTATATATGTATACGTTGGGGGGAGTGGGTGTTGCAGTGCTAGAATGCGCACGCACGTTGCGCCAGCAGCCGAGCTGGGCCAACCCCTGATGTGCCATGTTGTGTGATGTGCCCATACACGTGCAAGCATGATGTTACCTGGTGGCGTCTAGGATTGGATGGAGGAGGTATATATGAGATCATGTATGCAATCGAAGTAGGTTAATTGGATGATATGTTTTATAAGACTCTGCCAACCTGCCGGAATGGAGATGAAGTTGTCGTACATAGTCGTACTTGCTTGGTGTATTGTCGTTACATATCGTTTACAGTCAATGGTGTGTGTCTTTGTGGTGCTTTTGAAGATCTGTGCACACACATGCATTCACCTGAGGGAGTTTGCTGCATTGAAAATACGGCATCACGTAATACGTCATGATTTGGATGGAGACCTAATTGATGATGCAAGGATGCACGCTGTTGGGATAACATTCTTCCGCCAGCATCACAGCAGAGAGCAGGGAAACTCTGCGGTTGTCGGAAGAATGCTATAAACTTGTTCTTTTGGGCAATAATTAGAATTGGTCAATAATCTATTAAGTTGTTATGGGCAGGACGACGCCTAGTTCTTTAGAATTAGGAAATTCGTTTCGGCCATTTTGGCGATCTTGTCACTTCATGCTGAGGCCCAACACCGAGACATGTAGGGCAGTTCGGCAGGATACCACGGCAAGTGGTTGTCTGTCGCTGTGGTGTGTAGTATCCTGGGGTATCTACGGGCAGTGTCAAAGGATCCTGGACCTTAGATGGTCATCCTTCCGATCGGGCCTTTGTTGGCCGACACAACAGAGATACAACATGGTGGTGGGTGACGGAGTCAACATTATGCGCCAACATATTTGTGCCGTGTGGCCGGCAGACCCTACGACTGGCGACTGGTTGGGAGACAGGACCAGGAACGTCTCCCTCCGCCAATCTGAACTCAACTGCGTCAAGGAAAGCAGCCCCAACAGCGTTGTCACAACATAGCAGTGGAAAACGTACATAACTCAACTCGTACACCTGCACGACAGCATCTTTGTGTGTATCGACCACACAAAGCGGAAGTGCCAGGTCTCCATCCCTAGAAGGAAAACAGAATGCAAATGAAATTCTATTGGCAACAAGTGAAAGATGCCACCAGGATGCATGTCAGTTGTCTCAGAGTTACATGGTCTTGAGGAATGGGGCAGAGCCCGGTACAACCTTGCAGCAGGTGGGACCATTGGTGTCACAGAGTCAACCTACAGGGGCATCAAGAACACAGTGTCAAAGTTGAAAGGTGATGCGTAATGTGAAAACACGGTAGTGTTCGAGGTACGGGCACAGGTCTTGGAAGACTTGTATGCGCCCGGGTCTGCAACCGGGTGCCGTGGGTGAATGCCACGGCCTTTATTTGCAGACAGATACAACTCTTCGAACACCACCGTGTTTTCACATTACGCATCACCTTTTATGCCGCCCTAACTGCTGGAAAACCCTGCTGGATGTAGCATCCCAAATGCACCAAGTAATGGCCGCAACGATGCTCGTTACAGTGTTGAGTGGAATGGTGTCCTGGTGCAGATCATTTACCGCACAAGTGTTGTTATGCATTATTGTGCAATTATGTGCTGGAAATTTGCACTATTGGCTGTGTGTATATCACTCATCTGAGTTACTTTTACCAAGATTAGTCATGCCAGCAGGATGCGGTCGGTCACTGATGAACGTGCTGAACATTAGAGGTTTACATATACAACTGCATATTAATCACCATTAATTCATATGCATGCACCTGCTGCCCCTTATTATATAGACCTCCTTATTTTTACATAGTCTTGCCTGCGTATCATGCGTGAACCTCCCACCTAGCTCATGCTTCCGATTCAGTAGTCATTCTTAAATGGTGTGTGACGCACCCTCCCATCCCAGCTCTTGTCGTCCATGCCAGGAAGTGACAACCTAGCGACCCTCCTTGCTCCCCCCATCTATTCGTAAGTCTCACCAGTCACTACACACTGCGCATCAGTGCACGCATCGGCAGACGGATGTTAGCCAGGGCAGATGTATAAATGCTTATGTTACGTGTTTCTGGGTGAAGAACCTTGGCCCTGTAGTATCCTGGGGTATCTACGGGTAGTATCCAGATTGGAGCGTGTAGGCCTATGTAGGCGGACACAACAGAGGTACGACGTTTAGTATCGGGACAGGTCACGGACAGGTCCGGGTTCGGAACCCTATGGTGACTGGTGGATACAGGAAGCCATGCCGAATGAAGAGGGATTACACTGTGAAGGGAGTTTACTTTCAGGATGGTGATTCACCCTGTCCTCGGATGTGCGGACACATCCACGAGAAGGGGGATATTTCTAGTATCCTGGGGTATCTACGGGTAGTGTCCAGGATGGACCGTGAATGGTCATCTTCCGATTGGGCCTTTGTAGGCGGACACAACAGAGCTACAACAGACCCATCCACCTTGCCATAATGGTGGTGGGTGCTGAACCACTTACCAAGAAAATCACTGGTTTTGGAAAAGTTAACATGGATGAACGGATGCGGGTGCCCAGGGCTAGGAAAAACTAGGCAAACCAGGGCTAGGCAAACCAGGAAATGCACCGGAAGGTAGGAACTGCTAGGTAATGGCCACGGGTGAAGCCCGCATATATCCCACACATAATCACACAGTGTATCATGCCTTTCCTTCAGGCCCCAATCCATGAAGCGACCTACATCTGCCGCCGCATAAACAACAAAGTTTGAAGGTCGATGATTTTTGCCGTACAACTCCACACAAAATCCTCAAAGGTAATTTAGAACTCTCAACACTAAAACGTCCCTAACTCTCATTGTTAATCATGCATAATGGGTTAGTAGACATCCTAGATTTCCTAGCTCCTCGCAAGCAGCACTGTACACAACAGCATCGCTGTACACATACATACGCTTCCCGCCTCGTATCCGCTGAATACACATACATATCCGTGTTTCTCCAAATGTAAAAAAAACGTTTGATTCTCATAAAAGAATCATTTTGGATGAAAAGCAGTTTTGATGTGCGGGAATGCGGGAAACGCGGGAAATTTGCAGATGGGACGGGACAGGACGGCGGGGGAGGAATGTCCATTTTCAGCAAGCTGATATCCACGATCATATCATTCTATTACCATCATATTACATACCTGCAGCTGCGACCTAAGATGATTGCTTGAAATGTAACCGGGCCCGCACCTTCCAAACCTTCGCCTCCGCCGTGATGATTCAAAAGCTAACAATGCCAGAAACGCATGTGAAGCCAAAGCATTTATTGCATCCATCATGTTAGTTTTCTAAACAATCCATCATCTTACCTCTTGTCGTGGCTACAGGTGGATTGTAGGTATCAGCGCCGAGCTAATTCTCTGCTTCTTCCTTTTCAAACATCCTATCATTATCACAATGTTCCTCGGGTCACAAAATGTTCCTTTCTGTATTGTTCAACCAAGAGCTGAGTCATCCAGTATATCTTAATCTGCACGGCCTGTCCCGTACATCATAGTACATGCCTATTAGAGCCTTTTCCTGAGCCGTAAAGATTATGTGTTGGGAAATCTGAGACAACGCAAGCTCTGATCTATATAAAATATATTAATATTTAATAACGCCTGATCTATATATAATGTATATAATAATGTCTGCATGCATGTCGTACGTATGATGCCTTAACACTCCTAAATGCCTATCTGCTCTGATGCCTATAAATCGGCTAGCAGGGCTTTGCTTGCATGGGTGTGAATGAGTAGCCTGCTGAACCTGCTGCTTCTTGAAGTTATTGTATGCTTCGTTCATGATACCTTTCGCATGTATATGTGGTGTTTCTGAAAGCCCCACAAGTAAGTATAACTGCGGAGGTTCTGTTCGTCATCGTGCATCAAACAGTCTGTCAATGAGATAGAAAGCTGCAGTTAGCCAGGGGTTACGAGTGAACCCACACACCGGCTACGTTACCCACAAGCCACAACATGTCAAGTTTGTTTTGTGCAGTTCAGGGTCAGTTGTCCTGGTGCAATTGTTATCGTTTCGTTCATTGCCCCTCCCCTTCGTTTGGTGGTTAGCAGTTGTCACCCCTCACGCAAGGTAGGATTTATCGGATCCGGAATCCGGGTGAAAATCCGCAATATTTGAGGGACAGAAGAGCGACGTCGTCCTTGGTGCTTCGGAGCAAGGTAAACCAGTCCCCCAAGAAAAACCGGAAGGCAAAGGGAAAGAAAACGGCTGTACAGAATTCCATGCATTTCGCATGACGGCCACGCACTGCCTCACTCGCCGCCGTAAAAGGCTCACTTCAGCTCATCCTCGTCCTCGTCCTCATCCTCATCCTCATCCTGCATTTCCCTCGTTCTCGTTCTCGGCCTCACATGCGTCCTCGCCCTTAAGAAATTGGCCGAGATTACAAATGGCCGCCCCCCGGTTTTCTCTCTCTCTCTCTCTCCCCTCTCTTTTCGGATATATTCCCGATTCAAGATATACGCCCTCATGGGCATCCCCTAAACATTTACTAAACATCGTGGCAATTCACCACCAGTCAGACGCATGACCGGAGGCTTCCATGGGTCTCTCTTTGGCCTCCGCAATATCTTGCTTGACTACGCCCCTCCATGAACCCCTGCATTCCAAGGCGAGCCCCTGCATTACAAGGCGGCGCCTAAATTGAAGGTGGCTCCAACAATACCAATCGATAAGGCCCAAGTTGCATTCATCATTTCATCTTAAAATCGATTCATCCCCGCAGGGGTGGCCGCATGTCCCCAGCGTCCATCGAGCGCAGCTGGGCCGCCTTCTCGGGGGAAATTTCTGTCAGACCGTTGCACGGCATGCGGTATAAAGTTTTGCTGTTAGTACGATAATCACGGTATGACGGCTTCTGTGGAGCGTTATTACGCAGGTGTATGTATTATGGCATGAGGCAGGTGTGCGTGGGTAAAATTCAAAAGCAAAAAGAAAGGAAAATGTCTAATCCATTCACGTCATTACCTCGACAAGGGAAAGTTGCCGATAGCCGGGGCAGAGCATTTTTATAGCGATGTGGCATTGCTGATAGCCACGTAGCTAGCGAATCAGCTAGCTACGTGGCTTGCTGATTCGCAGGGGAAAAGAATGTCCTCGGACGGTGCAAAAAAGGACCTTCCGAGTCTGTCTCTGCCACTGCCGCATCCCCATCTTTCCTTCCGGGTTTGGTGGTTTGTTGGGGTCGGCCGGTTTCCATTCGTTTTCTACCCTGCCTCAATCCTCCCGCGTCCTTCCGTACTTCTGTACATATTTCTTTCGGTACTCAATCTGGTTTGGTTTGCTTACTGGTTCCCTTGCATACATGTTCTTTGTTGCTTCCTCCCTTTCTCCCGCTGATACATGCAAAGAATACACCGTGTAAATAAAAGAACACTTCACGAGCGACTTCCATTGCGACTTCCATGACGACATACCCGTTGTGCTCATTCGCTTGCTTTCCTTGCTTCCAGAACACACCATGCCCCCACCGGTCTGCAAGTTATCTTATGCTGTGTAACGTGCACATACCGTATGATCCGCAGTCATTTTTGACTGCTTGGATGACGTTGTCCCGCAGGAACTCGTCGGCCTCGACGGCTTCCGCCAACTTCTCCTTGATCTGGCGCTTATCGGTGAGGTCGCGGTTAGCCTGTAAAAGGACAGATCGCAAAGGGGTGAGATACGAATAGTTCAAGGATGGCAACATACTACGCAGCGATGATAACTGCTTTGGGAGATTTGAAGGGGGATGTGGACGTTGGACATTTTCCTCCAGTGCTTGTGTCCCGTGCCGCTAAAGCATGGGCGGGCACCGGTTACGGCACACACATGATGAGCGGGACAACAGGCAAGAGTCAAATATTTAAGATGAGAAATAAAATTGAAATTAAAAATTTTCACTCAATACAGACCATGAATGCATTCTTGAGTTCCTTGCGAGCTGCCAGTATCGCAGGTGGGTCGCCCGAGAACGCTACAAGCAGGAGAGAATGGAGAGGACGAATCCTTATGCGGAGGACAGTTAATACGCTGAGTGCGACAATCACATACTTTTGTGCACCGTTCGTATGAGCTGACGGTAGACGCTAATTGATGGCTTTGACGCCATATTCTTTCCCAATGAGTACTTCCTGAGAATATCTGATATTCAATTGCTTAATCAAATGGACGCGACGGTGGATTTCTCAATCAGTGTAAGTGCCTGAACACATTGCTCCTTTCGCTACGGCAGGTAGGCTATCGGAGATATAAAGGCTGCGAAGCTAGAAGCTTTGCGTAAAAATTTGAAGATGATTCATACAATATTTACTCCATATTGCAAGGAGCGCGCTGAAATCATGTGGGAAAATGCCGTTACTTGTTACGACCATGTTGTACATTTCCAGCGCTGCGTTTGAGCTAATCGGCTAATGCTTACAGATATTGTCCTTCAAAATTTGCAGACATCTTCCAGACCCGATTCTGCACATAGAACATCAATGTGTGACCATAGGTACAAGTATCTACCGGTCATACCCCGGATAAGACTTGTTTCCCGCGCTATGACACAACCAACGAACTTAGAAGTAATTCTGGTGCATTTTAGACTACATGCTTCATTTACGCCGACGTGCCGTGTTGCCGCAGCTCTGCAAAAAATGACAAGACTCGTGCACCCTCCAGCATGCGACCATCATGCGCAACCCCACCACAAGGACCCGTTGCTACCGCCCTCTCCGTCCTTAACACCCATTCCCTCCCGTTGCATCACAATACCGAGAAGGTGCACCAGTTGCCGGGCGTCCCCGCCCCCTGTTCCCCCACCAGCAGCATTCGGCAGGCCGGAGGCCCGGCCCAACCCAGGCAGGCAGTTGCGCGCTAAGTGCGGCACCAGCCGCCGCAGCTGCGCAACACTTGCATCCAATACCATGGGGTCCATCAGCGGCGGGTACCATTGCAACACCTCTTCGGCAATCGCCAAGCCGCCCAGCACCTGGCTTGCATGCTCCACGCCGGCCAGTAATCGCTCTGCCCCATACGCAGGATCGAGAAATGGCGGATGGAGAAGCAGCAGCATGCCTACGTTGGTGGATGGCAGCGCAGCCTTGAGCAGCACCACCTTCGCCGCCATAGCGTGCGTGTCTGACATCGCAGCTACCAACTGCACTGGCGTCAGGGAGGGCAGCACGCGAGGCAGGTCTGGAAGCACTGCAGCTAGATCGGCGAAGCGGCAGTCGAAAAGTTCATTGTCCCAACCTGAAACCTCCAGTGCTGCCAGTCGCACGCTTTCAGTGCGGTCAAACGGTGTCCATGACAGCTGCGGACTTGCCGAGTTTAACTGCGGCTGCAAGTCAGTACTGAGCCGTGCATTACTGGTACCCTGGCTAACGCTGAACTCTACAGATTCCTGAACCTGCCATTGCACCTTCCAAGGCAGGGAGGAAACGCTAGGATATTGTGTGACAGCCGTCACGTTACCGGCTGCTGCAACGTTTGTCGGTGGCACCCCGCTGCTGCCGTTTCCACCTGGTGACGGAGAAGAGGCGGCGAGTGGCAGGTGGCGATATAGGTCACCACTGGCCCCCCGCGGAAACGGTTGGCCCCATGAGGGCGACTTTCGTGTAAGCCAAAAAGCGCCTCGGTGCAGCAAGGATGGGTGCGTCGAGAGCATGCCCGAGACGGCAGCTGATGCCACGCCCCCCCCAAATAACGCCATCAAAACCGATATGGCTTCCCCGCGAAGTTGATGCTCAGGTAGAAGGGATTAACCTGGAGGTGCACCACAGCCCAAAGAAGTTGCTGCACGCTGCCTGTGCTACCCTCACAACCACCAGGAGAGTTATGGCCAGCGCCAGTTGCTCCACAATAAATCCTAAGACTGCAAATGCTTAATGCCGTTGGATCGGCTAACGCTAAATGTTTGAAGGCACCCTTCCCTCGCGCCAGCTTTCCGGCTGGAGTAGAGCTGACGATAAAGGGACAGGCTGCCGACGGCTCGCAAAACCCTCCGACGTTCTGCCGCCTTGCTTAGAAAATCTTAGGAAAGTTCACTGGCTAGTTTTGGACACCTGTCAAGGTGCAGAGAAATGTGTGGATAAGATAAGCCAATCGCAAGAGGCTGTTTTTAGCGACAGCCTCTCAAACAATGGGTACAACGGGATATCTGAGATACATTGATGATTTATCATTCCAAATAATTAAGTTCACGTAGTAGCACGCAACCGCGAATAACGCAACCAGCACGTCATCCTTGCCTAACGCGAGTGGTCATTCGTTGAGCTCACCTGCTCTGCATCCTGCTGCTTGTGCACGCGGTTAGAGTGCATTACATAGTAAGTACCGCGACCAACCTCGTAAAATCCGTAAGCGGAAAAGGCTACAAGCAAGGTCGTGACCGACTTGTACATAATATCATAGATGCGAGCGCGACCGGGAGGCAGCGGCGTCAGCCACGGGTGCTGAAAGCGACCGGCATACGGAGCAGCATTCGTGGTAGAAGGGGCCATGACAGCAAAGGTACCGAGACCGAACTTTTATGGAAATTGCTGCGTGCAAAGTTGCAACGCGTAAAGTGTGGCCCCCGTCACATGTACGCTAATAAATCAAAAAATTGACTTGAGTATTTTTTGTACTTTAGGGTACCAAGAAGCAAAACGAAATTGTACGAGCCCGATAGGGCCCGGCAGGAACGCCCTGGACAAAATTAGCGCGGCAATTCGCCTTCATTCTCTCTCCTGCGAACCGCTGTGCGGGCGTATAAGTAACGACTCGCAACCATGGGTCGCATGCACAGCAGCGGCAAGGGTAAGACATTTATCAAGCGCCGCAAATGGTATTTTTGGACATTCTTAACCGGCTTCTTACTGATCCTTTGCGTAGGCAAGTCGTCCTCTGCCATTCCATATAAGAGGTCTCCACCGTCGTAAGTTCTAGTTCTCATTGTTTAAAGAGCCGCCAATGCTTCTAGGTGCGGCGCGCGTTTTGCCCCGCATGCTCACTACGTTGTGATATCTGTATGCATTCAGATGGTGCAAGACCACGTCCGCCGAGGTGCAGGACATGATCTGCAAGTTCGCCAGGAAGGGCATGACCCCTTCGCAAATTGGCGTTGTTCTCCGTGACCAGCACGGCGTGCCGTTGGTTAACACAGTGACCGGCAGCAAGGTTCTGAGGATTCTAAAGGGTGCTGGACTGGCCCCTGAAATTCCGGAGGATCTGTACTTTCTGATAAAGAAGGCCGGTGAGCCGTGCAGCTGCAGTTGTCAGTACCGAACCAAGGGGGCGCTTGCGCCCGGCAAGCGTTCGGTCCCGCCTTGCGCGGTTGCTGACGCTTCGCCATTCTGTCTGCAGTTTCTATTCGCAAGCATCTGGAGCGCAACCGGAAGGACAAGGACGGCAAGTTCCGCCTCATTCTGGTGGGTATTGGGCATGTGTGATTAGGGTACATCACAATGGAAGGGGCGGATTCTCCGATGTAGTAATTTAGCAGCTGGAATTGCTGCCTGACTGGGGTTGTGCATAGTGCCATAGGACAGGCTATTAGAGTTTAGCTTCCATGTGAAGGACCCCGCATAGCCACCCAAGGTCCTTGTGCATTTACTGGTTTCCAGAAGCCGCGTCTCTTATTTGTTTGCAGTTCATGCTAAGTCTCCCCCCTCCATCAGTTGCTACTCAATCCATGCGCTCCGTTTTGTGGGCACATGGCGGATTGGTCAACCACATTGGCAGGATACTACATTGTTGCAAATAGGTAACCCACTCAGGTGTCGTGAAGAGGCAAATTACTTGGCGAAATGCAACTTCATTTTTTACATTGGCATATTTGAAATAATTTTGCTCCTTTCAGTGAACAATATTGAGATTCTCATCGAAAATGATTGTACTGCCTTTGTTTGCTCTTCCGCTCATGCAGGTGGAAAGCCGCATTCACCGCCTGGCCCGCTACTACAAGCGTGTACGCAAGCTTCCGCCCAACTGGAAGTATGAGTCGTCGACCGCTTCAACCCTGGTGTCCTAAGTGTCTGGCTCAGGGCCTGGGAGGGGAAGAACAAAAGCAGAGCATCATCAGCTTCGCGACTGTTGCCGCGGCAGAGCAATATGGCGGCTCGATGGGGTGTTGCAATGGTGCTGAATTGGGCGTGCTGTTTGTAACATCACGATCGCAACAGATGTGCAGTGTTTCCGCCTTTCTAGGGAACTTTGACTCGGACATCGGAAGCCATTTTAGGGAAGCAAAGTCAATATGATATCGACTGGGATTTAACCATTAGGCTAGTTTCCTACTTTCATACTCTCTAGATGGCTAACACACTGTATACATTCAGCATCCATTGGCGTGATTAAATGAAGATAGAAAACATATCCGACATTAAAATTAAAGTCAAATAAGATCTCTTGCGCTAACATGAGTTCAAGGTTCACTTGTATCCTTCCTCGTCCTTGTAGCAATCGCCTGCCCTTCTGTTTCTTCCGGTGACGATGGCATCGTAGCGGAGCTCGTTTCCAGGAGAACTTTGGGCCCTCGCAAAACGTACCCCAGCAGAAATAGCGCTGGAAGCGCAGAGCTCAGAAATGAGGCCGCTAGATTACCGGTGAACGCATACACCTGCAGGATTGTGGGTACCGGAGATGTGTACTTTTTAACCCGGCTGCGAAATGCGTAAGACAAAAAACACCACACGCCTGGGAAATACCTCACCAAAGGAGTCCCCAGAGCCCACCCACGACAAATACAGCTCCCAGATGACCGGAAGCACCTAAGTGGCTCAAGAGCCCCTTTACCCTTTGCGAAGCGGATGCAAAGAACAGATGAGGAAAGTCAGAAGCTGAATTGCATCTGATTGCTGCCCTGTACAAGGAAGACCCGAAGGCTTATTGGTGGTTTCGATTTTACATTCGGGCGAAAAGTGACCGAACCACACCCGATGCAGGGACATGAAGCAATGCAAGACACCAATGAGCAATGAGATTGTCAGCGAGGGATTCATCGATGAGTTAGACAACTAGACCAGGCCTGCAAGATACCCCGGCAGGAAAAAACGACTGCGGGCTGAGCCTTTAATGTAACAACCATGCAACGACAACGTACGTACCAAGTTGGGCGCTCCAAATCGCAGCAAGCCGCGCAGCAGCGTCAATCCGTATGTGAGGCGGGGCGGCCCCGTTGCGGTGCACCTGCGCAGCGGCATATCGCATAAGGAGGCAGATGACAAGGTAACAGTCCACCCTCCGACGTTCGGCTATCGAAGGAGCGATCATAACGGAGTGAAGCGCATCGGGGTCACACATTGCAGTGACTGGTGGTGACCATGGCGATCAGCCACCAAGATAAAACACCCCGACACCGTCATTGGGTACATCCTTTTGTAACGAACAACAAAACATACTATACACGGTGCCAGGCACCTGACCAGGCTTACGGGTTTACCGGTTTGCGTAACAGCGCTGCTCCTTCCTGCCCTTCCTTTGATGAAGGCAGCCGCCGACACTCCGTAACCGGTACCAGACTCACACCAGCCGTAGTAGCACGTTGGCTAGTGATCACGGTGTGCTCCTCAACGGCACATCTACGTCTCTGAAATTCGCCTTGCCTTGTAGCACGCTCATCTGTCTCCTATCTCCTCCCCTCCTCCATGGCGTCAGCCTTCCGCGCTGTCACTGCCCACCCCCAAACCCTTTTCATCATTCGATCATCAAGCTGCTACACGGTACAGCCGTACCGCCATGCGGTTCTCGAACAACCAGCCTGCACTGCCCTAAACTCGTAACTCCCTAACGCCCATTCCATTCGACGCAATGGACATTTTTCGGACTTCTTTTCCTACCCTCTCGCGCGCGACAACCCTGACGTCTTTTACCTTCCCAATGCGTCGTACAATCGATACTCCCGCAGCATTGCCTCCGTCTCCTTCGAATCCAGATCTTCGTCGTACGCTTCCGCCGTGCTTCCTTCCTGTTGCTGCCCGCCCAACCCCTCACCACCTCCAGCTACTGACTGCTGTTGCTGCTGCTGCTTCTGCCGCCTCCGCCACTGCTCCCTTATTTCCGCCTCCTGTTGCTCCTCCACCATTACCAGCGCTAAATTGCTCGCCACACCTATTCGCATCGCCTCAGCCTCAGCCACCACCGCCGGCATAACTGATGCCGTTACCAGCAACCCCGCTAAGTAACGTGCTGCGTCCGTCACGTACAACTCAACCCCAGCCATCGCCGTCGCCGTCGCCATGGCCGCGGCAGCGTCGCTGCCGCTGCCATGACCTAACAGTGCTGCTGGCAGTGGCAGTAGCAGCGTGTCGTCTGCGCCCGCCTCGAAGGCACGGTCCGCCAACCAGGCGGCTAGGAATGTAAAGATCAGTCCCCGTTGTAGCAGCTCCTTAGACGCTTCCCGTACCAACACAAGGCCGCCCTCCAGCAGCGCAGAGGTGCGGGTTAGGCCTGCTCGCCGGACCACCTAAAGGGGTACATGCATGCGGTGAGCGAAAAGGAGGCAGGCAGGCAGGCAGACAGACAGACAGGTAGGTACGTAGGTAAAGCTTCCTCCCATAACTGATATGGAGGAAGCTTTTGGAATGTGGGCTATGGGGAGGGTATTCTTCCAAACATGTTGAGTTCCCGTTTTCCCACTACGCCACGTCCGAACAACACACTCGGCAACCCAATGCACACCCACACCCAGCACATGTCTCCATTCATTGATGTGCAAGTACCTGCGCGGCCACCAAGCATGCCTGCTGCAGCGCCAGCGTGGCCGCCACTGAATCCGCGGACAGCAGCTCCCCCACACGGGCAGTGCGCAGCTGCAGCCCCACTGCACCTGCTTTGGCACCTGGACGACCCGAGCCAGCCAGCAGGCGGTCGTAGGGAGGCGCCAACAACAGTCCCTCTAGCACCATTAAGAAGGATGCGGAAGTAAGGCCCAGGCCCAGGTCGTCTGTGGAGAACCTTCGGGACAGAAGCAAAACGGCACAGTATAGGAAGCCAGTTGCCATCAGGCAGCATATGGGGATTCGGTGAGGATGGGGATGAGTTGATTGGCTCGCGTTTGGCGCTTTCCGTTTGGCCGAATTCATTATTACCAAGGGAAGGGAAGGCCGCGTGCGACAGCCGGATAATAGCCACGCCAGGGGGGAGGATGGGCGGAGGTTGGAGGTAAGAGAGAAGGAGGCTGGGGGTGAGCAAGAATGTGAATGTGATTTGCACCTGGAAGATACAACAGAAAATAGTAGGGAAGGGCAGGATGTGGGTCGGTACGGGGTTAAGGATGGGATAATGATCTGCGGGTAATTCAGGGTGCATAGGGACTACCGCACAGCCCAGATGAGGGATTCAGGGATTCGACGGGTGATGAGCCCAGGAAACGAAACGAAACGTAGAAATGCATTTGACGTAGGTTTTGGAATGTCGTCATCCTAAGAACCATGTCCGAGATACTTCCAAGAGCCCTATGCCGCAGGGGTACCTCCATGGGGATCCAGAGAGTTCGTATGGCTCACCAGCGAATTTGCCCGAAGAGGTCAATGTGTGCGACGGCCGCTCCCACCACGGCCAAAGTGCCTGAGAGCCCATAAGTCACGAGTGAGGAGGTAATCCGAACTCTAGAAGACGAAAACGGGTCGTTTGCGTCTTCATTTTGCGAGTCCCCGCCTCGCTGCCGAGGCGATTGGCTGCAGACAGGTACGTGTGCTCGCCTAAAACGGTGGTTGCAAGGTCCATTACATAATAGATGCTGAAAATATGTTTGAATTGGTCTGTAACCTGGAGGCCATGGTTGAGCTTGTCCGTGTGCTCGAGGTGGCTCACGACCACTATTGCTGCAAGACAAAGACGTTGATCTCAATAAACGCTCCATAATGTAGTATTTAGATTACTCAAAAAACTTTAGTATGAAGTATGCACTTTTGACAAATACCGGTATCCGTGCAAGTCGTTTGGATCCTACGCGCCTGCAGTAAATCGAGGCGACCTTTTCATACCGCGCCATCTGCAAATCACATAACAAACATTTTAAGCCGGACCTAACCATGAATAGTGCCGTACTCAATTTCGGAGCGCGCCCATTCACGTTTTCACTTTCAGCACGTTGTAAACGTCAGCAATGTAGCCAAATGCCGTGCCCAGTGGCAGCACAAGGGAATCTTAGAGTACTTCACATTTCTTGTCAAGACGTGGCAGAGTTGGTTGCCCATCGGCAGGGCGGCTCTCAACTCACCTTACCCTTGCGTTTAAGCCTTTCGAGTCTCAGCTCCGTCGCCTGCCACGTCTCCAAACAGACAAATATGGTCGTCGAATTCACACCCTCTATCCGTGACAAGCCGGTCGTGGTAGTAGGTCTGGGCGACCCAGTCATGGACATCTTGGCAAATGTGCCAACCGAATGGCTGGCGACCGTGACACTCGAGCCAGGCGGCTGCCTTCCAGTCCCACCGGAAGCCATGTCGCAGCTGCTCGCCAACGCTAGCACGCAAAGCGATCTCGTTCGGTACGGTCAAGGGAAATCGGGCCGTACTTCCATCTTCATCACGCACCGTACACAGGCCGCACACGGTTGCCACGGGCCAACTTTCCCTTAGAACCCTATTCCATCCATCATTACTTTTGCCTAACCAAGAAAGAATGAATCTTCCTCCCAATACGAGAGCACCTGAACCATCAGGGTCGAGTGTCGACCAGCCTCGTCCCACTGAGCAGCCAAGCATTGGCATTCGGATTCGCATTCGCCCTGCCCCTCGCCGTCGTCTTATGCGGCCAATTTACCGTCGGCTACTGTGCTCCGGCCTTGTACCAACACATAGGATTCCCGGCGGGAGTGCAGCGAACGTGGTGAAGGGTATCGCGAACATCGCCGGCGGCAATGGCGGCATTGCTGCCGCGCAGTGCCGCTTCGTGGGTATGATTGGCAGCGATGAGACCGGGCGCGAGTACCGCCATAAGCTAGCAGCGCAAGGAGTGGAGCCGTTGCTGCTGGTGAGACCCAGGCGGGGCATTATTTAGAGATCAGACGATGAAGCAATATTATACATTATAACATGATTATATAATGATTCACTCTATGCAAGATTCCTTAGGGGACTTTATTTTACGGGAAATGGAAGTCTGACGTGTAAACCAGCTCCGGAGCTATCGTACAGATCGAGTGACACTCATTGATTGACATCAATTCATTATGATATGGAGTGATTAATTGAGCCATCAATGATTGTTGATCGGTTGGGTGAGGCACGAGTTATTAAGTCCGCTGTGTCCAGCCCAACCCACACCGCCTAACTCGTCTCTCACCTAGCATTCTTCACCCCGGACGGGACCCGGACGATTTGGGCAGGGGAAGAGACAGGAAATCTAGGGCAGATTGTGAGAGGAGCGAAGTAACGCGGGGACGGGGAAGGGAAGAACCAGGAGAGCGCTGATGACGGCATTGGCGGAAGTGAAGGGGAAGGTGAAAACGGCGAAGGCACTGAGACGGACACGCCCAGCTGTGCGGGTTTGTGGCAGGGAGTATGGTACCGCATGTAATCTGGGCCCTGCCAGTCCTGGCTGAACGATGGACAATGAGGTGGTCGCAGCTCAAGGTGCTAAGTAGGATTGATGGTGATCATTAAGAGCTCTCGACCGGGCAGCAACAACTTGGGAAAAGTGGAAGACTACGCGTATGTTGTACGTGTACGCTGCGAAATTTAGCTGCAGTTTTCGTAAGTTCGCCTTGCTTATCCTCCCATTCACTGCCGCTGCCGCTGCCGCAGGAGAGCGAAAGCGGTGCACCGAGTGCCAGTGCCGTGTGTTTGGTGACCCCCGATGGTCAGCGCACCATGCGGACCTGTCTGGGTGCCTCGCTGGAGTTGAAGTCTTCTGCGCAGTTGCCAGCGGGGTGGGTCGACGGCTGCCGGCTGCTTCACGCTGAGGGTTATTGCCTGTACAGGCCACAGGTCGGTTTCCTGTGCGTATGTGTGTATGTGTATGTATATGCGTGTGTAGATGCATGTGTGTATGTGTTGTATGTGTGTGTGTCCCCGGGATGAGTGCCATCTCAGTCCCCTCCCGGACGCGACCCTGGTGTTTGGATGGATGAATGGACAAATGGAAAGGAGGGAGGCAGGAATGATAGCGGCCGGTTGTTAGCGGCCTCAGTCCATCAGACTTGAATGAGAGGGGCAGCTAGATTGTCATGTGCTGGATGCTGCGTCAGAGATTGGAAAGGATAGGGGTCAGGTGTTCGGATGGAAAATGGGAATTAGATACTATACCAAGGAGATGGTGTTAGTGGGCAGCTTCTGCTGGGCGGTGTCCACACGCCTCTACCACCTCCCCTGTTTGCTTGTCCCCTCCTCCGGCCCCCGTCGGTCCCTCCGCCGCCTCCTCCTCCCACGCTCGCAGCGCTCCCTCCTAAGCCAGCGTACTGGCGCTTCGCTGCCTCCGCGCACCATCCCCCCAGCTTGCCCGTGAGATGATGGAGGCGGCTCGTGAGCGAGGGGCTCTAGTCTCAATTGACCTGGCCTCGTTCGAGCTGGTGCGGAACTGCAAGGATGCACTTCTGGGCTTGCTACAGGTGGGCAGTGGGCGGGGGCGGGAGGGCAGGGACGACGGGTACGGGGGCGGGAAGGCGGGGACGGGGAGAGGATAAACATTCCACGAGACCAGCAGGGACGAGGGAAAAGCTGGTCGAGAACGGGCCCGTGGTCACATGCCTCCTGCTATTTCCCTCTTCTGCCGTACCTTTTAACGTGCATTATTACCCGCTACTCTGCCCTCCCTTTCCCTTCCCTCAGCACGATCACCACCGTTCATTTATTCGTCTCCCCCTCCCCTCCATCCCTCCGCCGGTAGGATGGTCTGGTGGATCTCATTTTCGCCAACGAGGAGGAAGCGGTCACCCTATGCCAGGTTCTGGGGATTGCACCTTCCGGCTCCGAAACCAACGACCCGGAGGCTTGCGTGGCGGCGGCTCAGCGCTTCCTGCTGTCTCCCCTGGGTGGTCGGGTGAAAGTGGCGGTGACCAGCCTTGGGGCTCGAGGCTGCGTGGCTCGGGGCGCGGACGGGGAGCAGGGCGCGTCGCCGGCGTCTCGAGTTATGGTAGTCGACACGATTGGGGCAGGTGAGCACGGTTGTGGAGGGCAATTTCGATTTTGAAAAAACAAACAAGTGCGAACTGGGACAGAAAATAAAGCTGTTTCTTCCTCTTTTTATATAAACACATACACGCATACAGACGTGTATGTGGCTAAGTGTTCGTCTCCTTCCGCTTCCCCCAACATGCGTGCCAATCCCGGCCGCCGAGCAGGTGACTTCTTCACAGCGGGCTTCCTGTCTGCCTACCTCGGGGGAGCCTCCCTTCAGCAGTGCTGCGCCGCCGGGTGCGCTGCAGGAGCGGAGGCCGTACAAGCCGTAGGTGCGGAGCTGCCGCCGGCCGCCTTTGACCGCCTGAGGGCTGCCATGGAGGCCATCCTCGCCACCAAGAGGACGATCCCCGGGCCCGCCGCGGCGGCGGCGGCGGCCGCCAGTGTAGCTGCGCTGGCCGCAGCGCTGGCCCCTGGCGGGTCAGTGGCGACGGCGGCGACGGCGTGTCCAACGGGTACACCGGTCGCTGTGGGCGCCTTGGTTTAGTTCTGTTGTTGTGCACAACTTTGGGAGGCGTTTGAAAGTAAATTAACTTAAATACGCCGGTGTGGCGGTGCTGGTTTTGTTGTTGTGGTGGGGGTGCTGTAGTGGTCGTATGCGCCCGGCACACGCTTCCACGATATAAAGGCGCAGAAGCACCTTCGCACCTTGAGAGTCCTTTGTGGCTCTCAACTACTACAAGTGTGGTTTTGGTGATGGTGTGGTGTTGACTGAATTATAGGTTCGGCCTTGCCACGGTATGGCTGCCCCTGCATTGCGTTGGGCGGAAAGGGGAGGGAGACGAATTTAGATGATTTATAAAGTTATCTGGATCCATTGTATAGAAATGATGGGGGATCATGTTACTGTGGTGAGGGTGCGCAAGTTTTTCATTAATACTTGTGTTTGTGTATGATGCATGTGTATTTCAAAAAGAGCTCTGCATCCCTCTGCATGAGAAATAGAAGTAGCAGAACTCCGTCCGTACTATGAACATGAGTCCCAAGTCACGGCAGTGCCCGGCGGTAGTAACGACCTTTTGTGCGTGTTCGTTCTTTGGTTGCAGCATGTGTGTGCAGCAGCATACTGGGGGGGAACATACGGCAGATACTACATCGCAAGCATTGGAGACTTGCTTGCAAAGGTCTTCAGGACTGTTACACCGAGGGCTGAGAGCAGGGCAACTCGGTTCCGTACACCAGGGCGGGGCTACTACTCTCCATCGAGCTATGCTCCTTCGGGCAGTAATTTGAGTCCTTTATTTAAACATATATGCAGGAGGGAGAGAGGCGGCAGGAACAGTGGGTGTAACCCCCGGCCTGACCGCAAAACAGTGATGGCTATGATCATCAGGCGGCTGGGCTGGAGACTGCCTGATGGAGGCTCAACCACAGTGCCAATCTATGGACTAACAGTCCGCCAAGCCACACAGCTGCAGCTTTATGCAGGCCAGCCCAAGAACAATGACTGCAGCTGATGGCAGCCTTAGTGTGAGAGGCCGTGGGCCTACCGGGAGAGACAGCCCAGCTCAACTTCTGAGACTGAAGCAAACCACTTTTGGGCCTGAAGTAAACCACTCGCCTGCCTGTGGTCTGATGTACACTGGGAGAACCAAAATAAGGAGACGCTGTGGCGCCTTGCAGTGGATGGAATACCGCTACCAGGCAACACACACCTGTCCCGGATACCCACACAGCCCTGTGGATGCGGGACCTTTGGAGGCACAACTAGCGATCTCTGCTCCCCGCGCTTGCTTCATTTCTGAGAGTGCCCCATAGCGCAGGCAGTGCGGGAACAGATTGACAGACACTTGCCATCATCAACCACCACAGAGGGACGCATGGGCCGACAACATATCTGGCTCATCCAAGCAACCACTGGCTGTGGACAGGCCCTGCGGAACGTGAACGGACAGCAGCAACAACAGCTTCACCCCTTCACCATACCAGTACCCGGACAGTCACAAGCTTTTGGGCACGTCTGCACTCATTTGCAGCTCTGGGTATTCCGTGGCGAGGCTGAGATCGGTCATGGCCACAATACACCCCGGCCTACTGATGGTGGCCGGAGGCCAGTGTGCAGTGCCAGTGGAGCTAAGAGATTAAGGGTCAGAGCCAGCTGTTCAGGTTCTTTGATGAGCAGCAACTAGGGGGAGAGGGCGGGTAGTTTTGGGAGAATGGTGAGTTGGGGATGTAAGAGGAGAGGAGTGTCATCAGAGAGGCCAGGGCTGGTTGGTTGCGGGGGGGAGGCAGGGAGGTGTGTGCCTGGGTAGGGCTAGCTGGCCTTTCCATGGCCATGGGGCCCGGGAGGGATTTTAGAGGAAGAGAGGGAGGGGTCCCCAGTGTATGTCTTGCAGGCAGGTGTAGGTAGGGCTCTCTGCGGGTGTAGCCGTGGAACCTTTTAGGGGGGCGTCTTGGTGCATCATTCCCCCCCTAACATACAGGTGTCTTGCTTTCCTGCTGGGCTGTTTGGGAGTGCCCTTGTTTAGTGCCCCTTCCCTTAGAGTGTCCCTGGGTGGGAGGGCCAGGCCGTTACTAAGGTGGCTGTTGAGGTGGAGGGGGAGGGTTTACCTAGGTTTTGGGTGGGAGGGCTTGATTGCTAGCCTGCTTGTCCTCTCGTTCTGGGTGTTGGTGTGGTTGGCCGAGGCTCTGTTCCTTTGGGTGGCCAGGCCAGAGGCCCATGAGGTTTGTGCGCCCTCGCTGGCTTGAGCAAGGGAAGGAGCGCTGTTGTATTACGGTACTAGCCTTAGCTCCTTGCTAAGTAAGTAGTCGCTTGACTACACCCTCTATGTGTAAGCTTAGTGGCTATGGGTTGCATGCCCTAATGTAACCGTGACCCTGTCACTGGTAGACTCGCTTGAGTTGGATCTCGCAAGTTGATCCTTAATACATTTTAATCTATTCCCTTCCTTTAGAGACTACAGGTCGCTATGCTGGCTTGCCGTACTGAGCACAGGGTACTTATGCCGGTAGTTATCACTACCACCAGTTTGGGGGTGGTACAACGAGCACACAGCAGGACAGACAGACTAAGCCGTGTGTTCCCCCTGCATTGTGGTTTGGCCCATTCAGGGCCCCTGGCGCTTGTCCTTTCCGGGCAAGTCGCCCACGGTGTAACACCTACATGTATGCAGGAGTATTTAAGTTGGAGCACCCAGCAGAACATTGACCTGCCTGAATATCCATTTGAAGGTTGTGAATGCACAAACAGTATCATCACACCTTTACATAGATGACTTGATTTTTTTGGCTCTGTCTGTCAGCATTTGAAGAGCATCAAAATTGCCTATGCATCACCCTTAGTCTTCACACATAACCATCTTCTAGATGGCCTGGCAATCCGCTATGCTTGACATTTTTCCTGGCTGGACACCCGCTGCAATCCCAAGCGCGGAAACTCTGCGGAGAGGACATCTATAGTTGTACAGGTATTCCCTTTGCATTTTATGCACAATTCCTGTTTGTCTGCTTCCTCCCGCAGGAAAGTGTTAAAGCGGAAACTTCTTTTCGTGAAAAAGACAACTTCTTGGCAGAAGGAATACCTCAAAACTTTCAGCGTAAAACTCATGTTATTACTTCAAAGTCGCAAATTACGGAGAGAACTGCAGTTGAAACGACTTGATGCGCATCAAGTCGCATGCGACTGAACTGGCCGAATTGTTACGCATGATGAGCGGTGCACCGTGAGACCATGATGATTGATGTGCGGTGCGTGAGACCTCATCTTCCAGCCACTTTTCCTGCTTCCCTGCTCCCTTCTCCTTGCACAGGACGGCAAAGGCCTTCATTGGCCAACAGGCTGGATAGGATCCAAGTGGCAGTCAGGTTCCAGTCACGTTCCATTTTATTTAAAGTGTTTCTATTAATACATAATATTTTCGAAGCTTTGATTTGAACACCATTTGTATGGCTAAGCATAAGCTTAAAATCCGATTTTCTAAGTTATAATAAAAACTCTCACAATTTGGGTTGTAAAAGCTGGCACGCCTCATAAAGAGTTGACACCAGACATATTTAATCCTATTATCTCGAAACTGATTATAATACATTCTTATTATATAGTTTTTCTAAAACAGTATAAGAATATGGCTTTTTTATTGATTTATCTAGCTCTTCGGCAGAATTTCCTAGCCAAGATTAAAATTGATTTATCCCATGACCAGGAAAGTCAGGTTATATAACATATTATATCTTTGTGGTCCCCATTCCCGCGGCCACGAGCGAGGACGGCAGGGACAGGAGAGTTCCTAGGCAGTGTAATCGGGATCGTGGTTGGAAGATATTACACCAGTGCTGGATATAACTATTCCAGATAGACCAGGCATCATCGAGGGCGGCGCCAGCATCGGAGACATCATCGCCACCATGGGTACGGCCAACGAGGAGGAGGGGGAGGTGTTCTCAAGTGGCTGCGGCACTGGACGGGTATGAGACCGCGGTTCTGCGAGCTGCGTCTATGATAGAGACGGAGGTGGGCGTCATTGGCTCTGTACCTCACCATGCTGCGTACGGTTACACACTGACGGAGTGTGCACCTACCAGCAGGGCGGCCAGCGGAGCCGAGTGCTACCGCTGGTCTAGTATTAGCTGGTCTAGTATTCGTAGTGTTCCGCAGGACGGATGAACAGCGGGGCGGACGGACGGCCGGGTCCATTGCAGTTACATCACGACTTCTTGAGATGGCTTTTACCACCCCATCACAACTATTTAAATCGCCGCTATGGGGGCATGCTTGGGACATCTCTTCCAACAAGTTCGGAATTTTAATGGCTGGTAGTAGAAATGATAATTCCTATGATTTGTTCGCTTGAGCTGCTGTGCACGTACGAGGTGGAGGAATCATATTCCATCCCATGCCATATCAGATCGCATCGCATCACGCCGTACCATACTTCAAACTATATATATATATATATATATGTGTGTGTGCTGTGTATGACTATATATATAAATATATAGGGTTTATATATATCCTCATTCATTCATTATCAATATTACGCAATAGGGCTCGGCAGCAGGTCGTTGGTGAACAAAGCCGCGACGTCCACCTCTTCCCGAGGAACTTTCTCCCCAACATCTCCGGCTCTCAATCCATCCAGGGAGGTTGTTAGGGTGCCGGGTTGGGGCTGCCGGCTCTGCACCTTTCGCGTGAGCAGCCCGCTATCGGAAAGCCAGTCAACGAAAGACGACCACACGGAGGGCTGCATAAGGCCCCAGCGACCCGAGGCGTCCAGGAAGTGGGACGAAAGGTACGCCTGGAGGAGGGTGGGGGAGTCACGTGTGACTGCATAAGGTTGCAAGGGAACTAATAGTGACATCAAGGGGAAGGGAGGGGAGGGATACGAATAAACGAGACATGATTCCGCTGTACGCTTCTGTAAGCTACCCGTGATGGCGGAGGACGATGGGAAAGGGGAGGGAGGGGAGGGCAGGGGCCGATAAACGGGGGAGAGAGGCAGGATTGTATTGAGATTGTAGAGAAGGCGCATACATGCGTATACCTGCGACTCCCTGACTACTTCGGGGTCCAGCGGCTTAGGAAGTGGCGTCTGTTCGTGCTCCGAAACCACCGCCTCCAGAAGCACCTCCACTGCCTCGGCTGGATGGGCCGCGGCCCACTCGTAGGCCCGGGCGGTGGCTGAGAGGAAGGCACGGACGACGTCGGGCTGGTTCCTGACAGTACGATCCGGAGGATGGCACATGGCACCCATGTGTGTCAGGTATGTCAGATAGATATGCCGCACGTACCATTGCTGAAATAAAAACGTGGCGGTTGCAGGTTGGGGGTTAAAAGTTGGCGGAGAAGCACACAGACAACTTGTCATTTTTCAGCTCAATTCAAACCCATCCACCTCCCCACACCACACGGAGGGGGGCACTTGCCTAACGGTATCTTGATGTGCCACCAGCAGCGGGCTGTATCCGTACGGCACTTTGTACTGCTCCAAACTGAACGCGTTGAGCTCTACTCCCCGCCGCTTGGCCTCGATGCCCTCCTGCAGTATCGTTACGGGATATTCCCCAAGAAGAGAGTTGGGGTTGCAGGAAAACAACATACCAGGTTTCTCATGGTCCAGTACCGGATCACGAGATCATTTTTGTTTAATGTCGTTGTTACAGTTGGCCATCAGGTTGCCGTTTTACCATGACAATATTCACTGTTTAAGCAACACCTTGCACAAGCACATATATGTGGCCTCCATCAAGGGATTAATCATGCAGGATGTCGTGAAAATGTGCAAATACATATACACTCGCTCTTAGCTCTCGCGGTTATCTTCGTATGCCATTCTCCAGCCCGCCCCACCATCCCCTCTGCCTCGTCTCTCCATGTACATATACCCAGCCAGTTCTGGTGAGGCCCTATAAATGTACATATGTGTGTATGAATATTCTCGTACATAAACTCAAAAGGTTTTAATTGATAAAAATGATAAAAGAAGTGACAAATAAAAACAAAATAAAAATTAACAATGAACAATTTTCTCTACCTCGTCCATGAACCGGATGATTTTTCCCTTCCCCTTTTGGGACCCCACCCCGCCCTGCCTTCTTTGCGTGTTGGGTGCCCCTCGGCCCCGGTGAGGCAGGACCACCCGAAGAACTGGGCTGCACGCCCTCTTCCCCTTCGTCTCCTCGCCTCACCTACCCAGCCAAGGAAGACCCACGTTGCGTCCGCCTCACCCTGTTGGCGATGGTCGTTAGCGACATGTGCCGGGGCGGGTGCGGATTTAATCAAATTAAACTCAATGATTAAAATTAGAGTGAACTGCGAATGGAAGGTTATAAACGGTGACCGACCATTTATAGTCGGTTTACCAGGTGGTAAGGAGGGCCTTCAGTCGCCAGTACGGAGTGGTCTCAGTCGCCAGATGAATAGCGCAAATAACCCTAATAATAACTGAGTAACGAACAATTGATAACGAGCTAACGCAAATAATTGCTTTATTGCATTATTCCAGTAGAATCAGGAACAAAAAATCACTTTTTAATCGCCTCTCCATGACTGTACCTTGAGCAGGCTGTCCCAGATGCTCAGCATGGGCGGCGTGCTTTCGTTGAAGTCGCCCGCACCACCATCATTGCGGATGAGCTGCTGTACGATGCGGCCCTCGAAGCGCGCGCCGTACGAGGCGTACGTCTTACCATCCAGCTGGGCGGGACGTGAGATGCCGCTGCTGGCCAGGGTGACGATGGCAGAGGTGGAATCCTGGCGAGTGCATAAGCACGTACGAAGCGGCAGTGAATGTGCAATATTTTAAGAAGCAGGACGAGCGCACTCTGTCTCCTCATCCTTTTTCTGCTCTCCCCTGCCTCTTTCTCCCTTCTAATCTTTCCATCTCGTCAGCTGAAGCATCGGCGTGTTGGGAGCAGCCGCCATCAATTTGCTCCTGACACGTTTGGCAAATCGATCCTATGCGCCTTTTACCTGGTGCCACGACTGTGCTAACATGCACGTTCTCAAGACTAACAGAAGGCTATCCGAAAATACCGCAGCAGCACTTAAGGTCGTATAATCTGCAGCCGCTGTGTAGGAACGTGTGGAAGTATGTCTTCGGAAGGTTCGGCCAACGTGCGGGTGGCTCGCGGGGGAAAGGTAAACGAGCGCCGCGGGACCTTATGGGCAACGATGGTTTGGCACGACAAGAGGCTGCAGGGCGTGGTGGTCTCAGCAGACTGAGAATTGGTTCTTCCGTGATGAGCTGCTTATGTACCATAAAGCTAGCCGCCAGTTTTCAACCGCAACCGATGAGTGACTCCAACTGTCTGACTATGCGTGAAAAGTGTCGACATCGCCGCCGGCGCCATTTGCTAAACGCAAAAAGATGAAGCAACACACCTGAAGTAAAGCAGCTACAGCGACTAGCTTAGGCTTGGCACCCGGCGCACCGCCCCAGGTATGCGCTGAGATGACGCTCTCCGTTGGCGTTACGCAGAACATGCACGATCCGTCCGCCACACGAGATGCCGGAGTTGCCTTGTAGTTGTCTACGTGGGGACTAAGGATCTTCACATCGAGTCCTGAGTCAGAGTACCATCCCTTCTGCTTTGCGATGTAGAAGCCAGCATGGTTGGTGTTCGGTGTCCAGTCGAGAGCAATGCCTACATGCACAGGCATCGACATTCCTGCGAATTACTCGTACCAAACAACTTCGTTGGACATATGCGTCCGTTTGGGGTTTTATCAAGTGATCAGGCGGACACGACGGAGGTGCTCGTCCTGTTCCTTCTGCAGCAGTCGTACACAAACTTGCACGCGCGACCGCGCGACCTCTGTAACACTGTTAGTTACTGAAAGACTGTAGGCTTTTGTACTAGGCCCTTTCTGGGGCGTCACATGTAGGGCTTTGACGCACAATGATCTCCGCCCGTTAGTTTTTCTCTGAGGCTCTTGGGTTAATATGTTAAATTGCTAACTAAGGAGCCATCCTTATAGTCTAATTAGTTGATCTGGGAGTCGGTAATTGCGCCTCCTGCCGGGGACAGACCACGATGTTGCAGACCGGACTCGCCACGGTTGAGCGTGTAGCTCCTGTGCCGGTCACAAGCCGCACAGATAGGCTTATGGCTCGCATTGCTCTTATAATCGTAGCTGGTGGATTGGTCTATGGATTCTACTCGCTTGGGGGTCCAATTTACTGGAAAGTCTACGCAACGGTCATCCACCCGTACCAGGACAAGCTTCATCCCAGTCAGCAGGCACCTGTGTCAGGTATAGCAGTTTGGAGACAGTTGGAGGGCAAGAAGGTGTTCTGGAACGACATGTTTAGTTTTCGCACTCGTATCGGCCATGACCCGCTGGCTTTCCTGATGCTGAAATCGCGCAGCGACCCAAGCGCCTCAAGTAAAGACAGTAGGCGGCAAGGGAGGCTCGGGGATAGCATTAAGCGACGGTAGAGGCGATGGTGGAGGGACAACGCAGCCTAAAGAGGAGCCAAAGGAGCAGCCTAAGGTTAATCCGCCACCTTCACACTCACCGCCGTCTCCACCATCACCATCACCCCCACCCCCACCATCACCCCCACCTTCACCATCACCCCCACCACCACCATCACCCCCACCACCACCGTCACCATCACCACCACCATTACCACCACCACCACCACCACCATCACCACCACCATCACCATTACCCCCACCGGCGCCTAAGTCATTTAATCCGGATGACTATCCACTGACAAGGTACACGGATTCTTGGGCCCCTGAAGCGGGAATGGAGACTGTTGACAAGTTTTGCTTGTAGGCATGGTCACTTTATGCGGAGCATTTGATGTTCTTCGCTGATAAAGGCCATCCAAAATATCACACACAGAACCACTCATGCACCCGCGCCCAAACGCGTGCAGGGCTCTGTTAGCAAGGAAACGGCCTATCAACCAACCCTGTGATGCTGGCGGTTTCGTTTTTCTATTCTGGGCATCTGGGTCCATCTGGGTTCCAGACCTCCTGTCCTGTGCGCCCGCAAACTCACCGTTCACAGCCCACTGCTAAATACACAATTCTGCACTTTTGGTTTTTGTTCTTAGTTTTTTTTTGCACGTGCACACGCACGCACACGTATTTCTTCCTTTCCTCCACACATATACATAAACCTGCAGACATACACACGCTTGGCTGCGACTTCCAGTTCAACCCCTCGGGTCAGGGGCCCACATTATCTGTTGTGTGTAGGATAGGGGGGTACATCACCCGTGGCCACTAACCTGGCAGTCCCTACCTTCCCCGGTGTTTCGGGGCACCCTCATCCAGTCTCCCATGCCGACTTCTCCGAAATCAGTGGTTTTCTCAGGTTCAGCACCCACCACCAGCATCTGTTGTACAATAGGTCCCGGTCTTCAATGAAATACCTGTAATGAATACGCTTTCAAGGCTTCTTTATTCTCTCCTATCCGTAACCCCACCCATGGTCATCGCACATCGCCGCCACCGCTACTGTATTCGCAGGGAGCGCGTGGTACCGCTCCTCCAGGACGGGCTGATCATGATCACGTGGGCCAACCACCACTACCTGGACTTTGCGAAGACCTGGGTGTACAACCTCAAAAAGGTGGGTCATTGAAGGAGCGAACTTAACGAAGCAAGCGCAACCCATACAAGTATTTAGCGAAGGAAAGCTAGGGGAAAATGGTTAGGCTTTGTTGTCAGGGAGCCTAGGCCTAAACCTTGGCTAGAAAGACAACGGAAGCCCGGTCAAAGGAATCCAAGGGCATGGGAAAGAGGGACAACGGAAGCTCGGTGAAAGATGTTCATAGGCAGGGGCCCCAGAGGAGGCCCAAGGGCAAGCTGACTGGTGGACAGAGCTCCCTACGGAGTACGGGGGCTGCGACGGGTTGGAAGTGCGTGGTGGGTCTCGAAGTTCGCTTTTGAAAACGACAGGGGGTGGGGCGGGTAAGACAAGAATCCAGGACGGAAGTGAGAAAATTGTGCTGCACGGTGGGTTAGGAAAGGTGGTTCAGGGCAGTAGGGCGGTCATAAGCTACAGGCTTGGCACCAGAAACCCACGAGAGCGGATGGGTGGTCATGCTTTGCAACGGACTCCTTAGGAAAATCAACCCCATTCTGCAGGCACTCAATACGCATACGAAAAATGTCGGGAGGCCTGAAATGTGGTCGTGACGATCGCAGCTGTAGCGGAGGGGAGAATAGGCACATGTAGGGACTGCTAGCAGAAGAGGGCTTCTCTTGACCCGCGTGCGCCGCGTACCCATGCCTTACCTAGGCCAATACGCCTTACCTCACACCATCGAGGTCCTCCTTCTACCTTGGTGTCAATCCGCCAGGACTCCCCGCCGTTGCATGTCCTTGTCGCTGCTTCGCAACATACATGGACACCACACACGCACGTGCGCACGCATGCGCGCACATACACATACACATACACACTGTACAGTCACGATTTTTCCTGGATATATGTACGTATTTGTCTCTTTGCATTTCCACGCTCCTGTTTCCCGTTCCCCCCCTGTGCTTGATTTGATTCTGAGTTCCTTCGTATTCGACCCCATTCCTATAGTCGGGCGTGAGTGGTTACATGGTGGGCGCCATGGATGATGATATGCTGAAAGACCTGGTGGAGCTCAAGTTCAACTGCTGGCGCATGAACACAGGCATCACCAAGCGAGATCTGGGTTGGGGCAGTCAGAACTTTCACCTCATGGGCAGGTGAGGGCTTCTGGGATGCTCAGGAAGGGCGGGGAGGCTTGGGGTACGAAAGGTGACGGATCCATGGTCACAGGAACCCTCTCACAGACAGGGTCGGGGTGGGCCAGAGAGAGTTTGTGTTAACAGCGGACCCATGGGTCGGCTCACAGGAAAGAAGGGGCCCATGCATACGTTTTTTTACTCAAACCTGGAAATGTGGGTGAGATCAAGGTGGAACCAGAAGTGGACTGCAGCAAAACTCCACTTGACATACCGGATGACGGACGAATGCGCTGCGCAGAGCGAAATGGGACCGCATTACAAAGCGAGTAAGACAAGACAACCATTTTGTTTGGGGCTTGGGGCAAGGTCTTGGGTGAAGAGGATACGTTAATGCACACATTCGTGACAGTCCAGCGGAAAGATTTGGAAACACGTGGCCCCCAGTCTCATCTGGTCTGATCTGATCTGGTCTGATCTGGTCTGGGGTGCAGGTTCAAGATCAAACTCATCCGTGATGTGTTGGCGCTGGATGTGACGGTGGTGGTGTCCGACATCGACACCGCCTGGCTGAAAAACCCCATCCCGTACTTCCACCGCTATCCCGATGCCGACATTTTGACCTCCACTGACCAACTGTCGCCGACTGTAAAGGACGACTCCCTGGAGCGGTTTCCCGACGCGGGCAGCGCCTTCAACATCGGCATCATGTTGTTCAGGCCAAAGAGCAGGGAGTTCGTGGGTGAGGTTATGTTATGGCTTACGGGATGCCGAGTGCATTGCGACCTGGTCAGCCTTGCCCCGGTGTGAGGTCGTTCGAGTATTTGCTGTATGTGGCAACATGGCTGTTAAGTTAACCGTCTTTCTTACGAAGCCTTGTCATCGTCCGTGTCTGTGTCTGTGTGTCTCTGTCTCCTCACCGGCGGCCCCCGGCACCGTACAGATGAGTGGGTTAAGGCCCTGGACGATCCGAGGATGTGGGACCAAACCGCCTTTAATGACCTGGCGCGGAAGGTGCGCTACGTCCTATATTTGGAGGAGGTGGCGGTCAGGAGGGAAAGGGGACGGGGGCGGTCAGGAGGTGCACCCACACGCCCACACGCTTAGGATGTTGGGACGACGCATGGGAACGATCTGAATGGATATGCCAATTCCAATAATTAATAAATACACAAGATATCGGTTTTATATTAATTATAGGACTTCGGAAATGATTAAGATTCCTAACGCTATCATCAGGTTGTACGCAGGTCACGCACATGTACTGTTGATAGCATATTGTTGCGCTTTTCCCACACACACTCTCAGTGTTACATCTCTGGGTGGTTGGTAATTTGTGCTCCTTAACAGCTGTACCAGGTCTCATCTTGCCGTCCTCCGTCCCCCCCTTCCCACAAAGTCACCGGGAGCTCTTGTCATCGGGTTGCCCTCCGTCCCCCCTTCCCTTTCCATCATCCGCTCATATCACGACTAGTCATTTTAATCTTTCGCTCCTCAACTCCTCCAACTCCTCAACACCAGTATCAGGTCTCGTGTTGCCCGTCCCTTCCCCTCCCTTGCCCGTCAGGGCCACGGTCACTCAGAGCCCCCCAAGAACCTGTGGCTGGGCTACAACGGCAAGCTGCGTGTGGGTGTGCTGCCCTGCGCCCTGTTCGCGAGCGGACACACCTTCTTCGTGCAACACAAGTACCGGGAGCTGGGGCTGGAGCCCTACGTGGCGCACGCCACTTTCCAGTACAGCGGCACGCCAGGCAAGCGACACCGTTTCCGCGAGGAGATGCTCTTCGATGACCCGCCCGAGTACTACAACCATCCGCGTGGCTTCGTTGCCATTGAGTGAGTGTGCAGCGGCAGCCGCAGCTGCAGCTGCATAGTCTGTAATGGGCAGGGCTCGAGGGCTGGAATGGGTCGTTGGGTTTTGGCGATTGCAACTGTACCTGTAACGGCCAGGGTCAAGTCGGGATGAGATGCATGTGGTGGCGTGTCTGGGCCCTCGGTGTAGTACGCACCCAAGCAGCCAGGCAGCCAGGCAGCCAGTTCCTTATGAGAACTTCCCTTAACCCGACTGAACTCGTTAGCACCGGTACAAATTCAGGCCATTCACGAGCGCCCTGTAATAGGAAAGTTATTAACAACAATAATAAAAGGATAAAAGTATAATTTATTGATAGACAAATTTGTGCTTGAATGTCTTATTCGGTTCTTTTGTTATGCGGCATTCGCGTCACTGTCCTCCCAGCTGCGGCTTCCTTACCCTGCCCCTCGGCATCTCCGTTTGGTTTGGGTCCCCGCCTAACCCTCGCGAGATTTGGTTCGCCTCGGCTCACCCCGTTTGATTTGGTCCGCCCCGCTTATTGCTTCTCTCTCGTCACTTATCATTTCTTGCTGCTCGGTTATGGCCCTCGTGGCGCAGCATGGACATCCCGCAAGAGCTCCTGGACCGCGCCGCCGCACCCGTGGAAGGTTCCATGACAGGTGACAAACTGGCAGATCACTTCGCTCTGGTGCACCACCAGCTCTTCCGTCTGCGGGCTGCTGTGGCAGTGGCGGTCATTACGGGCCGCGTGGTGGTCCTGCCACCCATTTGGTGCCAGTTGGATAAGTATTGGGCGCCGCTGTACAACGGTAAGCGGGACAAGGATTGCTTTCACAGCTTCTTGGTTATAGAACTGGGGTCATGGGAAAGCGGTCGTGTCTGCAAGCGGAAAGTGGAATGTAGCAGGAGCGAGGTGTATGTGTGTGGGAAGGGGGAACTGAAATGAGGTGGGGGGACGTAGGGTGTTGTCCAAACCATATCTTACAATACTGTCCTTCCCCTCGCGAAACGCGCCCTCTGATTCACTCAAGCCATACGGCGGAAAGCCATAGGGCACTTCCGAAGCCCTCTTCCGAATCTCCACCAATATGACCTTGATCTTCTTATACGGCTGCTGTCTGAGCTGCTCTCGTCGACCTCTCCCCTTTCCTGCCATCTGCTCCCTCTTTAATAGATCGTCTAATCCCTGCCACATCTCCTAACTAGGCAACATCCCGGGCACCGCGTGGAAGAAGCCCTTCATCTGCCCAGCTGACCACGTGCTGGACCTAGAGGGCGGCTGGTACCCGCAGCGCCCCGAGTTCGGGCCACACCTGGAGTACCGCGAGTACTCATTCTTCAACAACCCTAGGTGAAAAGCAGTTGTTGGGGGCTTCGGGGGCGTAATCAGAGTCCCTATTGGCCTTAGCTCTAAGTCAGCCGCGTCATAGTCCTATTGCCGCAGCTAGACACGCGACACTAAGACAACCGCGATCAAATGAGCTACTGAGACTGCAACGGCAAAAACACGTAGGAGGACCTAGCCTCCCGCAAAGCGGGGCACGAGAGCGGTGAGGCAAATAGCAAATCGAATGCTGATGAAATCTGCGAGGTGGTGAAGGCGAAACTACCACAAAACACAGCGGAGCGAGAGAGAGGCAACAGCAGCGATATCGAGGGGGCAGGGGGCGTGGGGGCAAGGTTCGGGGAGGTTTACGGTTCCAGGGGTTGAGAGAAAGAAGGAGGAGTTCATCCATCCTACATGCCAACCCTGGCTTTTATATCTTATGTTGTCGGTTCTGATGCGCCGTCTTTTTCAATCGGCGAGGTTCGGGCACAATAAGGCCACTGTTCAATTTGCTTTCATCGCACCGTTTACGGATCCCTCCATTCGGGTCCATTCCTGGAGCCTCCATCCTAATGGGGTGCTAAAAACGCGAAAGAACAGCGGAATGGGGGGCAAAAGCTGCACACCTGGGGCGCTAACCTTGGGGATGGGGCATAGAGGATCTCCAAAGGGTGTCTGGGTGGGTTGGGGTTACACCATTCTGGGCAGCAATGTGGTGCCCCCGCTTCAAAATCCAGGCACTCGTGTGAGAAATTTTATATCAGAGTGCCTGCTTACGCCACTGAATCATGGACCGGTAAATGCGCCATTGACCTGACATTCATCGCCTAAGCTTCAAGACACGTTGCCGCATGTGCATGCAGGATGTCAAAGGCGGTCAATGACAGTCGAGTCACGGTGGTTATCTGCAAACCGGGTGAAGCTGACTGCTCCAATGGCGACGCGCCAGCGCCGGTCAAAGTAAGTGGGTCTGGCTCTGCGTCCGCTCCCGGCTATGGCTCAACCAGAACGCGTTATCGGGATATAGGCGTAATAGGAAAGGAGAGTTCAGCGCTCACCTTAATGCTGTCGGGGAGCGCACCAACACGTATTCGGTGGAATGGGGTCACAGGGCTCATTTGGACAACCATGTAGCGATGAAACCTCGTATCGTAAGGCTCCCGGATTTTTGCTGCGAGTTCTTAATTGCGTTCCTCCGGTACCGCTGGTCGCCACTCCGTCCGCTTCCGCAGGACGGCGCGGTGCGGCTGGCGCAGTATTTGAACAGCGACCAAATCAACAAGGCGCTGGAAGGAGTGCGGGATTACAAGATCATCACTCTGAAAAACGCGGCTGCGGCCTTCAAGGAGTTCAGCAATCCCGAGGTTCGTTGATGGTTGGTTATTGGGCAGGTCAGGTGCTTGTGTGTGTGTATTTTGGGGGGGGGGATAGTCATTAGAGACGAGTATATCGGACCAGCGCAACTTTATCGGATTGACCGCCATGTAGGTCAGACATCCTGCGAAAGCAATCCTGGTGAAAAAGGGACATGTGGTTATCTCCGATGATCGCTGGCGATGGTGTCTCTGGCTGGGGTGGTTCGCGGCGGCAGATCTCCAACGAGAGCGTGTCAGCAGGCTTGGGATGTTATCAGCCATTAGCCGCCCCAAAAACCTCTCGTCCAAAGCCTATGAGTGAGCCACAGCATCGATACACGTATGCATGTCGAGAAGATGGGCCGCAGCCTTCATCCCCAGGCGTGGCAACTGAAGATTTAAGAACTGAAAAGGTGCCAGATTAATGCTTTATGTGAAGGGCGATATTATATATACACATATATAATCTGATTTAATGCATGTGTGGGGCGAAGTTGTCTCAGCCCTGAAGCTAGTTCTTCCTTTTGTTACTTGCTCATTGGATGTTTCGTGTTGTCGGTTATATTGATCCGATGCTGGTTACACCCCTCCCCATTGCCTGAGCCATCCACAGAAGCAGCAGCAATACGTGAACCGCATGAACCATTATGCTTCGGTTTTCTGCTGCCTGGCGAACAACCCGGGCTGGATCTGGTGAGGAGGGGGGACCGGGAGGCGGTAAAGAGGAAATGGGCCCTGGACAGGAACAGGGTTAGCACACGTCCCGCGCCGCACCAAGGGCAGGAAAACGAAGCGGGAGGGAGGACGGGTGGTGTATGTATGTGTATTTGTTGTGGGTATGGGTTTGCGGAGAGCGAGCGAGCGGCAGGCGCATTACTATGCTGTTCTGGCCATCCAAATGATTATTATAATTATGGTGTGTCGTGTGCAGCATCGTGTATGTCTCCTGCGTCATGCCGGTACTGCGGAAAAGCAAACATTGTGTGCGCGATGTCATGTGCATATAAGCGTACATGTCAGTGCGTTAACAGTTCGAGTAGATACAAGAAAAAAGGGGAACATGCAGTGGCGCGAATTAACTTCATTTAAAATGGTGGAGTGATTTGGGAGAAGAAAGCTGCCGAGGGGAAAAAGAGCGAACCCAGACGCCTTCGCGCAGTGTTATCTCTGACTTGGCACACGGCGCATATGCATAAATTTGTCCTGGCAGCTGCGTTGCCTATTGCACTTTGCGCTTTCCCTTCTCCTCCCTTTTTTTCATTCCCATTTCATGTATCCTTCTCCCTCCATTCTCTTGCTGCCGCCACCGCCAACGTCCAACCTATGCCACTCAGGTACGACTTCTTCGCCGACCGAGCACACCACGACCGCTTCCACCGCGAGTTTGGTGAGCAGTGGATGCCCAGACACGGCGACACTTCCACGAAAGTTGAGGGCTACCAGCCTGCTAAGCCGCTGGCTGGTGCCGGCGCCGCCACACACCGCCGTGGGCTGCTGAACGCGCTGTTGGCAAGCGGCGTCCTCCACAAGCAGGGCCAAGACGTTATCATTAAGGACGACACAGCTGCCCAACGGGACCAGGAGGGGCACCAAGGTGGTGTGGTGCTGCAAACCGGAGTGGGACCGGAGGCACTAATGCAGCTGCTGGATGTTGGGCTCCCCCGCCGACTGCAGAGCGAGCGGGAAAAGCTGGAGGTGGGTCCGGTTTGGGAAATTTGGGGCATCGGGGACGAGCAACCGGAAGTTTTAAGGTGCTGTTGTGGGGCTTTTTTGGGAAAGGAGCTGCGTGCGCTTCTGGGTATGCTTTTACTGACTCCACTGCTCTTAGCGGAGGCGCATAGGTTGCCTAGGGTGGGGTGGGGTGGGGGGGAAAGCTCAGAGGCAATGGTGAGGGGGGTGGCAGCGTGAGGCTAGCCAGTGGCACAGGGGTCGGCAGGAGGTCATCTGATCGGGATGACGCACGGCTCCTGTACATGTGACTCCTGACTGCCTCGTGACCAGCTTCAATCACGGCTCACAGAGCCAGGGGCTGTCGGGGCAGTTTGTTACGGTCATCGCTAGCAGGGCTAGAACTCCCTTCCAGCTGGCCGTTCAAATGGAAAACACCATAATACATCTGTTTGCACCCGCGCCTGGCGAGTATGGCACCAACCAGACTCCCTTGCTCACAACTTGCCTTGTATCGTGGTGGGAACAATCCACAGGAGGTGCGCTTCGTCAGCGCTATGGAGCTTAATGCGATGTACTCCTCACCGTAAGAAGGGACTGACCCACAATTGAAGATGATCTCTGAGGGGTTGTGGCCGGGGTGCACACCCGCCTGCTGACCGAGAGAACGGTAGGGCGACATTCCTATGCCAACCATTTACCAGGATGTCAAACGTGGAACCATCCACCCAGTGATGCGCTTTTTGAGCGTGCTTATTTACATGCCTTCCGGACTGCCTGTTCCCATGGCAGTATTCTGCCCGATTGTGTAGAAGAGCGATAACCGAGTGGGTCCAGTGTGGGACATGGACGACTACTGCAAAGGCGCGGACCCCCAAAGATTGTCGGTTAGCTATAGAGGGGGGGGCGTCGTATGACTACTGCGAGTGCAGGTGCACCGGTTTCGTTGGAGCGTCTATGCGAGCGGGAGGGAGGCAATAGTGATTCGCGTGGTTTCTGGAACCACACCTTCAATGTGTTTTTTCGAATGATTTCCTCAGAACTAACTTGAGCTGAAACCATGTGCATATGCCATGGGCTGCCCAGGCAAGCATCCATTTCAAGCCATCGTGTACTTTGGCTGGTCTGCTCACTTGTACTGGTTTCTAGAAAGCAGGGGCGATGAAACGCTGGAACATGCACACCGCCCCACAATTATCCTTTGACTTCAGTGCAGGATGCAGTGTAACCCGAAATGATAATCCAAGCCCCTGTCATCACGTCAGGACGCACGAAATTTGGAGGATTGCACCCGCTAGGTGCCAGGAATAACTGAAGCAATTATAGCATAGAGAGATGAATGACTGATATAATGTCAGCAAAGAACAGGGTGTTAGGACAAGACACTGACATCCACGATGTGAGGCCGTAACACATTAATGACCAGCGAGGACGGGCTGGCAGAAATTCAAGTGCATAGGGTATTATGCATTCCAGGCGCACAGGGTCTATGGCCCCGGATGAACAGGGGGAGATGTCATGATGGCAGCTTGCCGGTGGTACTGTGTTCCTAATTTTTCCACTCCCTGCCTGGTCGCCTCCCAACACTTCTAGCAAGTTAAACACATGCTGATATATTTGTAGCCTACGATGACCCATCCAGTGGTAGCTGCATGAAGGAATGATCGACTCTTCATAGTTATCAAATATGTGAAGGCTGGACTGGTTTTGCCATGCACACAAGTGGGTTACGCGCATATAGGGGTAAACTCCTGGTCAGGAGGAGTTTGGCATCGGACTAGGTCATCGCAAGGGATGTCACCACCTGCGCATGGCCATGTACGCACTGACTCATGAAGGATGGGCATTTTGAGAACTAATCAATGTTTAAGTTTGGAATAACGAATGCGCGTCCGTACCAAGCTGCCACCGTCGGTACGCGTCGGCATAAGTCGGTAAGCACCTGCATGACTACGTCCTTGCATCTTCCTCGACCTGCACGGCGACCGTCCCCGATTGTCTCACCTTTTCATGGTTATAACCGTTGTTATTGTACTCGTTAACATCTTTTATGTCCATCCTCCACCCGATAAGCTCCCCTAGGAAACCATCCTTCATTTTGGGCATATATACACCACTCCAATCCGGCTGTACGACTTCCAACATCATTACATGTATAGCTTGCGGAGGCCATCGCCCACAACGCGAGTAAGAGAAACAGATGAGATAGCCACGCAGTCATAGCAATGAAAATGGACCCGTCCTGAACTCCCTGCCTTCCATTTGTTCCCAGTACAGAACCCCTCCCTTGCTTCGCGAGTAATGGATAAATGAACGTAGCTATGAATTCATCAGCAGCTGCTACGTGGAACCTTGCGCGGATGGAACCTTCACATCTTGGCAAGATGACGCTTGTTGTTTGGCCGAGTCTCCACCTCCTGCCAATGTCATTGCTTTCCCCCCAAGTCCAATACGGCGTGCGTGTTCCACACCCGTATCATGCTGCGTCACCATCACAGGCACAGCCGGGCCTCACTTCAGCCTTACGATAGGCACCCCCAAACCCCGCTCCGCCCTTCTCCAAGCCCACCCCTTCACTTCTTTCTTAGTTGTAGATGCCCATAGCCATTTCTTTTGTGCGTGAGTCACCAAGTATGCGCTTTCGGCTACCCTTTCTAAGCAGAATGAACCCCGGACACGTCGCGGCGACGACGTGGCGCAGTTGCCGCAACACCAATGACGGCCGCAGCAAAAGCACTCCGTTGCGCCCACTGCCCAGATCCCGCTATTGCGACTTCTTGCTTTCCTCCGCACCTTCATCACCCCTACCCTCTGCGGCCTTTTGGGCCACCTCCGTAGCCTCCGGTGCGGCTTCACTAAATTTGAGCACATCATTGAATTCACCCGCCAAGAAGGCGTGGCCCAACACGGCACCCAGTACGGCAGGTACGATATACAGGAGTGCAGGCTGCGCGGCCTGAGATGGCAATGATCGGAGAGAATGGGACAAATGGAGGCAAGGGGGCAAAGAAAGGGAGATACGTGATACAAATACTACTGGGTTTGTGGCGCAGTTTGCTATCCATGGAAGCGGGCATTGTTTGGCACATGTAGTGTATCTTAATACGTAGTGCCGCGCGAGTGAGGATCTTCGGAAGTTTACGTCACTTAACAGTCTGGTGCCGAAGCCAGGACTCTAAGTGGCATCTAGCTTTCTCCCCTTGAACCATGAATCACCCAGCCCAACCCGAGGGCCTACAGAACAAACCAACTTTAGGATAACCCCCTGACCATTTCCTGTGCTAGAGCACAATACATTTCCAGTTTTCGCTGTCAGACCTTTCTTTGAGTATAACATCATATAAAGTATCCAGCTTACCTGAAACACGTTCATGACCACGATTGTGGCCGCAAGGCCCGCTATATAGCCTCCAAACGCCGACCTGAAATACTTTGAGCGGAAGTTGCGGTGCACGTCATAGCGCAGGATTAGCGCCACAAAGACACCTGTGCACAAAACGCCGAAGAACGGCATCGCCAGCCGGAACGGGGAATGGCATAACGTAAGCATCTATTGCGGAACCCCAACTTCCGGGCCACAGGCAGGGACAAGCTCGGGCACTGTCGTAAAATTGGGGTATCTCTGAAGGGCCAGTACAGCGAGTCGAGGCACGCATCTAAGAGCCAGCGCTTGCGATGGGACTCAAAGATTGCCCTCCAGTCCAAAAGTAAACAAGGGCGCAGTATAATACGTCCTCTTTCTGTTATGTAAGCAACGCGCTGGGGGGCTGAGGATGATGGGGGCAACGTAAGGTGTTTCAGAAGGCGCAGGAAGGATGGATGGCGATTCAACTTGGCCTCCATGGGTCACGTCAAAACACGCCACACCACACCACGCCATGAGCGCTACATACACCCTCCATACAACCCACGGCGACACGGACTACACGTTTGTGCTTTGCTGCTGCGTATGTTGCTGTGGATTGGGAGGAATGTGCGCGAAAACGGAAACCGTACGCCACGCCTTAAAAGGAGGATAGTGGCGTATTAAGTGGCGTATTAAGGAGGATAAGAGCTCCGAAACCCAGCTAATCCCACAAGGCAATTTCCCAATCTGCACTGTTAGCATGTTTCGGCTGCACGTCTACACCTCCCTTAACGTTTTTTCCTCATACTATGCACCATACGATGCCTAAGATTTATTTCTTACCTGGGATAACGATGTCTCCAAGGCCCAGCATTGCGAAAGGCCGCTTTCCATCCTCCAGCATGCCGGGGCGTGGGAAAAGCAACTTGATAGGTCCGTCAAAATTCTTGGCGACGGACACCATCACCGGAGTGCAGAAAACCCAAAAGATATCGTAGAAGAACAAGCCGGTGAGCAGGATGGTTCCCACTTGAACCGAGCCCAAGCTGAGGTGCTCAATACCCTCCAGGCAGAACGACAACCCCAACATGTTGTTCGCAAACCAATGCTTCTTAACGTAGTACCAGGCACAGAAGCCCAAGCTGATTGTCCCCAAGATCAGCTCGGGAACTGTCGGCCTCATACTGCCATCTGAATTATCAAAAACATAGGGAATTTTTATCCGCGGCAGCCCCATCTCCCGGTGACGAATACTCTCTGGAAATAGATCCAGTAAATATGGAAGGACGGACGCCGTAAGGACAACGATAGCGATACCGCCCAGGTACAGGGACAGCAACGCATTCACAATCCACTTAGGCACAAACTTAAACAGCAAAAACAACCCAAAAAGGACAGCGCTGCCCACAATAGGGAAACGTATTGCATCCTTCTTTGTCATGCTCTCAGCTGGAGGTGCAGGTTTGACAGATCTCCATGACCCCGCATAAACTGCTAATGATGCCGTCGCCACGATGTTAAAATTTGCAGGCACATTAACGAAAAGGGGTGCTATACTGAGGCATAGCAGAAGGATATGGGCTGCGAGTGCTGGTCGGTCACTATGTGAAATTGAAGCTTGGGAGGTGACGGCTGCCATGCTGCTTCCAAGATCGCCAAGGCGCGTGTAAGGTTTCAGAGTAATAAGGTTCGTCAAACAAACTTGAATACCTTGGCCAACCTTGAAGTATAGGTTGAGTGCCCTTTGATGTGATTGCTACAGCAGCTCACGACAGCCGTACGACAGCTGTCGATGAGTCCCTAGCCCTTACCTCACAACCTCCATGATGATAGCTAGGGGTTAGCTTGCATGGCCCTAGGTATATCTAATCGTATAGGTTGTGCCGAGAGCTTGTCGAGAGCTAATAATAAGCCCTCAGGCGATGTTATCGTGTTGGGACGTGCTGAACAGTCATCCTACCCAGCCCCGCCAGTACCGGGCCGCCATCACGCTCTCTACATATTCTTCTGATACCTAGTTTCACGCTTTAGGTTGTCAGGAGGATCAGTACAATGGTGCTTATGCCGTTTTTTTAAAGCGCCAATACGTGCTAATTAAGAGACATTCAATTAAGTCAGTTGCACCGCCGTGGTCGACATCCCGCGCAAACTTTGAACCTGTACTATGATCACATGGGTGATCAAGGCCAGAATAGAAAGACTTGATTTTTAACATCAACAGACTTGAAATTGACATAAAGACACGCACAGGTACGCACCTACTTGCACGACAACGCACGTGTTCAGGATATTTCGGTTCCTGTTGCAGTTCCTGGTCCTGTCATTATCATACCTTTCAGCAACTTTGCACATCAGGAAAAATGTCGCCGCCTAGCTCCACCAAAGCCCTACGGCCCCGGTACGATGCTGCACGCCACCCCCGCTGAACCCGCCTCCATTAATCGGCCCCTGGCTGATCAGAACGAGAGCACGGCATCTTGTCCGTACACGCGATGCATGCACAAGAGTACCACCACCAGGATGCCATACCTGCTACCGATTATACATATTGAGTCCATAAGGGGACATTGTTAGCCTTACCAGTTTGCCGTACAATTTTGCAGGCTGTTAATTTGAACACAGTAGACCTAGGAGCGCATGCATCTAGACGCACACCCGCGAGTTGCACTTTCTTCAGGGGCTCATCAAATCATCTTTCAGGGGGATTTGCGCACGCGTAAAACTTATGGATGACCACCCTGGATACCATCAATTACTACCTTCCATCGCATGACAGCCAAAGATCAGATCGACACAATCGATTACCGCAGTCTTGCGCAAGGTCCACGAAGCCATCAGAGGAAAAAACAACGGCAAGGGGAAATACAGCAGGTGCTTTCGCTCACAGACAACAGCAGTAGCAGCAGGAGCCGTAGCCGTAGCCGTAGCCGTAGCAGCAGTACCACGATAGGAAGTAGCATCACACCAATGTGCCAAGGTCGTTGCGCAGAGGCCAACCCCAACCCCAAAATGAAATAACATGAGACGCGAGCCATAGCCCCGGGCCAGCAGAGGCAGCTCCCACACATGTGGTTGCTGCAGTTAGTGCCTGCACTGGTTTCCTTATGGCCGTGTTTCGTTCGTTTGTTCCTGCTACCTCCCATGTCCATCAAAACAGCAGAACCGCAGAGCCTACTGCCCGCTTCAGCTCGTCTGATGCTAAGCTGCAAAATGGTTTCTCCGTGCTCCCCAAATATCCTTCCCTACCCATCACCCACCACCCACCCAGGAATCCACCTTCTCTTGGAGGCCACATTCATCAACATCCAGAAAGGGCATGACCATGGTGGCGCAACGGTGCGGGCTGTGATCGCCTTGACATTTTACATACTAAGAACCAACCGTTTCTCTCCCCAAACCTTTTCCTCCAACCTCACCCAACCGCCCTGCTGCTCCGTACTAGAGGGACGCCCTCATCCATTCACCCCTATCGCCCCAAAATCGACTTCACCACGTGTATTTCGTTGCTTTGGGTTCAGCGCTCACCAAGAGCATCCAGCAGAGAATCTATCGGATCAATCTACCGGATCAACCAACCACATCAACCAACTCAACGACGTGCACCTGTAGAGAGAGAGAGGGGCGCTATATGTGTTTGTTAGGCAAGTACATCAATATGTATATGCATCCATATATATGTGTATGTATATATACTATACATGTACATATATCGGTCATTAACACACTCAGCACCTCACCCTTACTCAACCAGTCCTTCATTCCATTAGGTAGTGCATCCCCTCATCCGTTTGCTTCTGTCCGCACCTATCGCCAGCCAGCTCGGCAGTCAGTACACCGCATCCTCCAGGTCGAGCAGCCCTTTGCTGCCGCCCAGGCTGCCCGGCCCGTCATCTCCCCCAGCCCCGCGGCGGCCGCTGTCCCAGCGGCGGGTGAACCAGGCCATCACGGCGGAGGCGCCCATCACGGCACCGAGCACTCGAAAAGCGTCACCGTAGCCTGGTGAGCGGGAGGTCAGGAAGGGTAAAATGAATGAGGCCCCAGGCCGGGGCCATCGGTGAGGAGGGGTCATTATATAAGCGGGTTAAACTCCTTAACAATTCACGATAGTTTTAAATCATAGCACGCAATTTTGCTTCTTCTAATAAATTTAAATAATAATTAATGCATTAGAGCTTTGTTATATTAAATAACATATGGCAGGGTTGAGTAATGAAAAACTGGAAGACCGGACCAGGGATTTTAGATTCACGTTCATGGCGATGCGGTAACCCGGTGCGGGTGGTGGAGATGCAGCCCAACGACGTGGTAATGGCGGGAAATGTATGTTGCGGCGATTTGAGTGTGAAATGCAACACTTTTGTTTCCTTCGGTTCCTCTTCCATTTATGTCCCGCTTAGGTACCCCCGGCCCTGCTTCCCGTCCGCCGCTTTTCGACAACCCGCCGCTTACCGCCCGTCGCCGCCACCAGCTCCCCTATCAGCCAGGGCCCCACCAGGCCCCCCAGGTTGGCCACCGCGTTGTACAGCGCCATGGCTACGGGTACGGAGGGGCCCACGGCCACCACCGGTATGAAGCTGTTGATGATGCTGTTGGTGCCCTATCAGATCAAGAAGGGAGAGAAAATAAACAAATAAACTTATTGACCAACCAATCAATGGTGTGTAAGTAACTCACCCAGGGCCGTATTAAACCATTTTCATACCGTTCTACCATTTTAATACGTGAAGTTAAGAGCTAAATAAGTACGACAAAGTAAATTAGGATACGTTCGCGTACTTTCTTCAAGACATTGTATTATACCATTTAATATGAGTGTTTTTCGGGTTTTAGTGTTTTTTCGGTTTTCTATAGTATGGTACTCGAGTGCAAAAATGTAAATTGAATACCCCGCTACATCTTCACCTGCACGCACGCCATTGCTGCCGCCACAGCCATGAATCCCAACGGGGGCGCCGTGGCCGCCAGACGCGGCAGTGACGCCAACAGCAGCGCTGCCACGAAGTACGGCACCGCCAGGTGAAGCGCACGCTCGTGCTTTGCCTGTTAGTTATGCAAGGTATTCAAAAAGGGAGGAGTCCTCAACGCATCAAGTGCATGTTCATCTACAAAGCGCCATGAAAAGCAATGAGGGCAATGAGGACTTGATGAGTGGGGCCACGTTACAAATAGTAATAATAACAAATATTATAGTAAATAATAACTAATTAACGATTATGATTATAATTTTTATTATTACAATAACATTAATGGTACTACGTTTATTGAAGTAATTATTTCGCTCCGCCACTCGATAACCCCTCTGAATACCTCCCCCCGAACCCCCCAACCCCCCATCCCATACCCTCAACCTGCGGCCCCCCGCCCCATCAGGCGAGGGGTCGTAGCCTCCCATAGCAGCTTGGGAGTCGGGTAGAAGACAGCGGACCCGGTCACAGCGCCCCGGCGAAGGGAACAACAGGTGAGCTCGTTCATACCCACCTGTGATCTGCGGCCCAACCACAGCGCCATAACAGCAGCGCAGGCGAAGGGAATGCCCGTTAGCAACACCGCAGTGGTGGACATCCGCGAACCGATGGACCCGCCTCCGTCATCCCCCTCGTCACCCGCCACCGCGGCGTAGGGTCCTGCCGCTGCCGCCGACGCTGCCACCAAGTCGCCGCCGCGGTGGCGCGACCAGTCGAGCTGTACGGGATCCATGTCCCGTCGCTCCAGGAGGGCCTTCGTAATGATTGGTGCCTGTGGTGGATATTGGTTTCGGAGGGGCCGATTACACGAGATGTGGATTTAAAGAAGATGCGGATGCAGATGCGGACGCAGAGGATCCCGACGAACAAGGAATGGCACATACAGGAGCCCTACTCGCTGCTAACAGCTAATAGCCAACTTCCAACAGCTAACAGCCAACGAGGCCTTCTCGCTGCCCCAAGACCTCTCTATCAATTCGCGCGCCATGAGGAGCGCTTCCTGATTTGCTGAAGAACGCCCTGGGACTCACCCAAAACATGATTCCGTGCAGGGCCATATTCTTGAGAAGCCCCATCACAGCTACGTACCTGTGGATGTGACAGTTAGCGGTTGGGAGTTAGTTTGCGGCACGATTAGATGTGGCGATTGAAAGTCTTACTGGTCGGAAATTTTTTCGGCTAGGGAGTTGGTGGTCGGGGTCCTCCGCCTTACCCAACGCCTTACCATAACCCGCCCACGGCCCGTATCCACCACACGACACAACAGATATTGACAAAAAGTTCGTAAAGCGAAACAAAATATCCCGCTGGTTATATATGTATGTGTATAGATGTATGTGTATAGATGTATGTGTATATGTGTGTGTGTGTTTGTGTGTGTGTGTGTGTGTGTCTGTGTGTCTGTGTATGTATATGTATATGTGTACATGTAGGTGTACCCCTCAGGTTGTCCCGCAGTTGTGCCGAGTTTGGCCCGCTGCTTCAACGTCGTTCCCTAAATGGTTTAGTCTCTGTCGTGCAATCCGGCACCAATTGTCCGCCACCAATCAGGCACTCACCACACGCGCCCATTAAGCAGCGCCTCCGCCAACGGCCCCCGAATCCCCCCGCCACCGCCGCCGCTGCCACCGCCCGATCGAGGGCTCAGCAGCAGTAGCCCCGTGCCGCCAAAGCCAATACCGACCTCCTTGGTCCCCGCGCTCACGTCGAGCCCTGACCCACTGGCGCTGCCAGCTGAGCCAGGCATGGCCGACCCATGGGTCGGTGACTCAACCCGCTGCACCAGCCAGTGGCGTTCCTGGCCGGTGAGGAACGTGGCGGTAGCTAGGCTGGAGGGCAGGGAGGAGGCGGTGGTGAGGCCGAGCGCCACGGTGGCCAGGCCCTGGCATATAATGAAAGAGGGCGTGGGAGACGGGGATATAGTAGTAGAATGAGGATGATCTCGGAGGGAACTTAGAAAATGTGACTTGTGAGGTTGGGGCTGCGGGTGGAGGCTCCAGGATAAAAAGCAACAGTGCAAATTAAAGTTTACATTAGACAGCTATGGAGGTTAAGAAATCTACCGAAAATCCGGTATGGTGAAATAAGGGTGGACGCCCGACCGGGGTCGCACCCCCCCCACACACAAAATGCACACACATACACATACATGCACATGCATACAAACAAAGATACATAAAACACACACACACACATGCACTTGCCTATAGGGGCACGCCAAAGCAAACGTTTTCCACCGGGGTACGCTTACGTCTTGTTCCCCCGCTTCGATTGACCCTTCCCATGCAAGCTCACACCCACCTCAAGCAGGAAGAGCCATTGCCAGCCCGCCAGTCCCCAGACGCCCTGCATAAGCAGGAGCAATGCGGCCAATGGCGCCGAAACCACGTTGGCCACCGCCACTGCCGCCTCCATCACCGATAGCGGCACCGTCATTTGGTCAACCGGATAGAACAGGTAGCTGCGGAAAACGTACGTACCGCGGGAATGCACGCATACTTACGGAAAAAGAAAACAGGGAAGCCTGGGAATCGAACTGAAGAACTATGGAAGTAGAAATGAAGTACGACGATTGGGCCGGGAAACGATAATTAAATGAAAGACAGGTCAAGGAAGATGGGGATTAAGGAAGATGAGGGGACATTGTTGCACATACGAGCAAGTAATATGATCTGATAGGGGACAGTGTTTTGATGATGGATTTACATCGGAGGAGGGGCACAGCTGAATCACTACTAGTGGGGAAAATCAGCAATGGTGTGTGTCCGCCGGGCCACGACTTACAGGTAGTACCACATCCCTGGGAAAGCCCCCGCCTCCACGACGCCCAAAAGGAACCGCAGCCAGTAGAACTGCAGCGCGCTGTTCAGCCCCGCGAACAAGGCCGCCACTGCGCCCCAGCAAACTACCAACAGACCCAACCAGCGCGGGGCGCCCACCTGAAAGGATAAACGGATGTGTCATGTGCAAGAGCCGGTCGAGGAGGGGAGACAGATTCGGATGTCCTGATTTCGACGATTGAAATGCGTGGGGATTTTGCTAGCCATGTGCTCGTGCGAATAATAAATTTTTGCATTTGTGTGAGTGAATGTTTCTGTGTACGCGTGTTTCTGTGTTTCTGTCTGTCCGTGTGTGTTTCTGTGTATGTGTGTGTATTCATGTGTGCATGTGCTCATGCGTTATTTAAGTGAATGTGTGTGTTTTGGGGGAACTATAGGGGCTTAGAAGGTCCCGGAGGAGGCGTGTGACATGTGGGGTTGGCGCACTGCCGCTTGATAATGCTGTGGCCCAGGTTACTGGCCGCACACTGGTCCGCACTTACCCGCGTCATGATGATGTTCGAGGGTACCATGAAGAGCGAGTAGCCCAGGAAGAAGAGACCCGAGCCAAGGCCGTACACTGTTTAATGAGGGGAAGGGAAGGAGGAGGTCGACGTTTGAGGAAGTGAAGGGAGGTGGCAGGAGTCAAAGGGATGCCGATGCATCATGTGGCCTGCTGAACTGCGACAACCGTCGCACGCACCCTGTGCATCGAAGGCGAGGTCATGATTAAGTTGGATTGCTGCAAACGCCAAATTAGTCCGGTCAATGTAACAGAAGGACGCTATGAGACAGAACAGCGGTAGGATGGCCCAGTTCACTTTATGGTAAATGGATGCTGCCGTTATGCTAGGGGTTATGGTCGCGAGTTCGTCGTGAAACATTATAATTCTGCTGGACGTGATGTGCTAGGTTGCAGGTTGCCTAGCCCGTGCCGGGCTGCTCATCACTGCTCAGATAAAGACAGGCATTTTGCCAAGATACGTAACGTGCAAAACAATCTGCTGATTGAAATCTCCATATAAACGGATACGGTGTTCATTTGTGCAATGAAATTCTAATCGAAAGCGGTTGGAATCTGGTCATCCATCTGCCGACAACCCGTCCGAGCAAGTCCAGCCCTCAGTGGGATCAGGTGCGCATTATCATATCGTCATATGCATGTCAGGTTAATAGTATTTGGCATTGCCATTCTCATTACAATCGGCGGTTCAGGATCACCCTAGCCAGCCGGGCAGTGCCGATTAACGTGAAATCTTGATATGCCTGATATTTCATAGTATCCGGCATGACTTATGAATTAATTTCCCAACTTCATGGATGTTCTTCCGGACGCTGTCGTTGTAACCACAACTGTCTCATCGAGAAATCGCGGCCCGGGCCACGGAAGCTGTCAGTTTCACAGCCATGTCTTAGGTATCTTGATCTGCGATGAAGTTTGGCATGAAAGGGTCTTCAAGCCTTCATGCCTACGCGGCGGGTGAGACGGTGCTACCTCGTGGCACCATGACCACGCATAGAGACTTTGCAAGACCTTGCCATGCACTCTGATTCTAACAAGCAAGCTCTAGCGGGGTCTGCAATTGGATTTTGCTTTCCCCTTAAAGCATTCGCGGTGGGGCGAGGGCGAATTCGCAGGGAACATGATGACCAGTCCAGCCCCTCTGCTTCTCGACGCTTTAGGTTTCCTAGGTCCGGCCTGGGCATGTGCATGGCGTGCGCTTATTGTACCTCTCAAAGCATCGGTTGAGCCGCTGGTGTGCAGGTGCGTGCTCGCTCCTGCGTGAAAGCACTGTCCCAGAGGGGGTTAAACAAAGTCCGCATGGGCATGAGTGGGATGAAGGCTAAAAACAGTAGCCTTTGAAAAAGGGAGGTCACGTCAAGGCGAGGGTTACTTACTCACATAATGGATTTAGAGTGAATGGAATCCTCTGTGAGAAGCTGCGGTTTTCAAAGCGACGTCAGCGCGTTTGACACCATGGTGGCACGAAATGGTTGGGGAGGCGTGATTCTGAGTTACGATCGATCTTTGTCGTATGTGACCCCCGTGGCTCCCTGCTCGCAACTGCGGGACTGAACCGATTGCGCATCATGACCTGTTCTTGTGGTTCTTGAACCAGGTAACCACGTACCGCCCTTGCTGCCTAATACAAAATCCCTCCCTCCCTCCCTCCCTCCCTCCCTCTCCCTCTCTCCCTCTCTCCCTCTCTCCCTCTCTCCCTCTCTCCCTCTCTCCCTCTCTCCCTCTCTCCCTCTCTCCCCCTCTCCCCCTCTCCCCCTCTCCCTCTCTACCCCTCTTTCCTTTTTGTTTGTTTGGACCACTTGACAGTACCCTGCGCAGGTGCCGGCGCCTACGACGATGCAACGAGCTGTCCAAATCCAACTCCGCCCCGGGCAAGTCGCAGACACCGGAGCCACAGCCACGTCCCTGTCTTGCGGATGGCTGCCTTGCGGGATGTTCAGCTGCAGCCAGGACGCTGCCGAAAGGAGCAGCACTGCCAGCACCGGCACTGCCAATATCACAACCAGCACAATGGAAATCGGATCTGGCAGTTGCCCAGCAATGTCTAAACGGGAGTTCCTGGTCCCAACAGAGCCGGTGCAGGGATGAGCCCTTTATCCGGAGTCGACATCCGGATCCAGATTCAGTTTCAAATCCAATTTTGAATCCACGAGATCCACATCTTGTGGCATCCCGTGCCAACCCCGTCGATAAGCCCCAAACAAATTTTGAGAGAGGCGGCGGTGTCATACCGTTCATCTCCCACCGGAAATACACGGGCGCCCCAGGTGTCGCTGCAGGAGTAGGCGTTGGCTCTGGAGGCAGCCGTGAGCGGCCTGGTTTCGGAGTATCCATGGCATCCGAAGCGTTTGCGGGGCCGAGCGCTGCGGTCGGTAGCGATAGGGGATCAGGAGGCGCTGTGCCTGTAAACCCCTTACCACGAACTGCTAGTAATCCTAGCGGCAGTCGTGGTGGCAGCGGCGTTGGTAGTGCTGAAACGGGCAGCAGCCGTGGAAGTGGTGCTAATGGTGATAGTGGCAGCAGCGGCAGCGGGAATGCTGAGCACCCAGGGTCAATGACGGCTGTGCAAATGACACGTCGTGGAGTTTCCATGGCAGCAGCTACAGCGGCAGCAGCAGCGGCGGTGCTGACACCCAGGGGGCTGGACTGCGTGGTGGCAGTGCACGGAGCCCTAGATGCAACCGGGGGCGTGCGGAAAGCACTTCCACCGCTCAGTGTGGTGCTCTTATCTATCATAAGGAACGGCAAGAGCATCAAGCTTCCGGACGCCACCGCCACCGCCACCGTCACCACCAACGCCACTGTCATCACCACTGCCACCGCCACCCCCACTGCCACCGCCACCACCACCACCACCACCACCAACGCCACCGTCATCACCAACGCCACCATCACCGTCACCATCGGAGCTGCAAGTAGGGGCGTTGCGGATCCTGAAGCTGCTACTGGCCTCCCAGGTGATGCTGCAGCCGGCGGCGGCGACAGCGGTGGCTGTGCCAGGGTTGCTCGGGATGCAACGGAGGTGCCTTCGGCAGCTGCCATCCAGCTGCTGCAGCAGGCAGTACACGGGATGGTGGGTTCAGTCAGCGTGCGTGTGGCGCGTGCACATGCTCATCAGCAATGCGCCCTACTGGCACGTGTAGTGGAGGCGGTATATAGCACCGCAGGCGTGTCGCCTGTGGATGTGGTTTCGGAAGCGGGACAGATGCTGGCCCAGCTGCCTGAATTTGCGGATCTGGAATCCATAGCGTCAACCAATAACACGCCATCAAAAGGGCCGTATACATCGTTAACATTACAACAGCATCAACAACAGCAACAACAGCAGCAGTTGCCATCAAACCAGGAACGAGAACAGCTACAGAGTGCAGGAATCAGCTCTGATCTGAGCCCTGGATATCTGCAGCTACTTCATGCGGCCCTGGCGCCGGTGGTGGCGGCCCTGCCGCCCGGGTCATTCTCCCCCGACATGCTTGCAACAGTGTTGCGGCAGAAGCGAACCTCCGTCGCCGATGACACGGCCCCAGGCCCCGCCGCTCCCGCCCCTGCCGCCCCAGCTGCCTCACGAACACATGCGGCAATTTCCACAGAGGTGAGGGCTTCTGCTCACCCTGACGCGCTGCGTCTGTTCTGTGCCTTGCTCCGCGCCGAATGGCACCATCAACAGCTCAAGGCATGGGGCCCGAAAGCTTGCTTACAAGCAAACATCACCAGACCACGCGATCGGGCCGGCTGCAGCGATGATGCAGTTGGGGCTCTTGTGCTTGGTGTGGCAATAGCGGAGCTGCAGTCGCCTGGGCTGCTCTTCGCCAGGGCTCGTGACGGGGGCGGCCGAAGCGGCAGAGGTGCTAGCTCCTTTGAGCTAAGCGCTGGGGTGCTGGCAACCCTGAACGAGCTGGGATTCAGGATACGTTATCAGGGTCATGTGGATTTTCTAGCCTCTTGCTTGTGCTGCTGGCGAAACTTGCATCAGCATCAGCGGGTGTTATCAGCACCGCTGCAGCCAGCAGTAGCACCAGCGATGGTGGGCTCGGCCCTCTCTTCGCCGACTGGAGGGAGAGACTGTCCGGCTGTGAGCGGGGCGGATGCAGATGCCGCGCACGGCAGCGAAGGAGGCAGGGTTATGGCATCAGGAAGTTCCATTACGGCCACCAGGCTGGGCAAAAGCATTCTGGACCGTGCTAGTTCCCATGAGGAAATCCAGGAGGTCAATGACAGCAGTTCAGACGGCAGCTGTGTTGGCATTGAGGGTGCGAACAATGGCAGTGAGGCCAAGGGTAATGACAACAACAGCAGCAGCAGCAGCAACAACAACAACAATAACAACAACAGCTTCAAACGGAAGGGCAGCGGCGGCAGCAGTAGCAGCACCCACGGTACGTGCGCAGACATCAACAACTATACCACCAACACCACTAACACCACCAACATCACCGGCGACACAGGCAACTGGTGCAAAAGCAGTAGTAGTGGCAATATTAGCAGCAGTACTAGCGGTGGCGATAGCACCTGCGCTAGCAGCAGTAGCGACAATACTAGCAGCAGCAGCGGCAGGAACAGCAGCGCCACCAGTAAGGGTCTTCATGATGGTGGCGTTAGTTGGGGTGGATCTACATCTCCAGTATCCTCTCCAAGCTCATTCGTCTTTCGCGGATCCAATCCGGCAGCCGAGCCCGCACTGGCGCGTGTGGTCATGAGGGTGCTGATGCATCTTGGCTACTACGAGCACATCGTCATGGAACGTTTGGTGGCGGTGGCCAGTCGGCGGCGGGACGGGACTCCACTGCAGATGGACCATTGGCGGGTGCTGCAGCCCCAGGATAGCCAGGAAGTGGCTCACAGGTGTGTGGCTATGTGCGTACTGTGTGTGTGACTATGCGTGCTACGAACAGGAAAGTGACAGGGCAAATCCTACATGAAAGGAGGATGCGAACAAAAGCATGAGAAACTGTAAACGCAGAGAAGGAAGGGTTGATTTGAAGCAGGTGTAAGGTCTGCGGGCAGCTGAAATAAGCCGCTGTCACTGTGGCTTTCCTCACCAGCGGCTCACAATCTGCTGGGAGTGTGCAGGCGGGCGAGGAGGTGGATGGGTGTCCAAGAATTGGAGCAAAAGTCTGAATTGTGGGAAGACATTACCTTAGTTCGTATATATGCATTTGGCATTAACCTGTCGCGTCTTACTGTGTCACAACTGGACTTAGCGGCGTAGAAAGCGACCCTCAGACACAAAAATGAAAAGAGGGTCAGTGCGCCATCTGTATGCTCGATGGATAGATGGAAAGAGTATACGGTGTGGCTCCAATAAGCAAGCACGAGAGCAAGTGCGATACTGCTGCTACAGACCTTCCCCCTCCTCAGGCGACACGTGCCTGGACTACACCCTTCAGAAATAACGGTATGGGTGGAAATCAACTGACCCGTGGGTCACGGGTCCGTCCAAGCCGCGGACGCTACACAGTACACACTTACCAGGGTCTTCAATTAGCCGGCCCGATAGTCAACAAGTCGACTGTAACAAGCGTCGTGTGACGTGACGCTGTCGAGCTCTCGTACTTTTTCCTCTAGCTCCCGTATTTCTGCGCCATTAAGCGAAATCGGTACGGTGTGCAAATCGTTTCGCATGTTTTCACGCACGTTCATTCCTCCGCATGGCGCCTGCAGGTCGTCGGCCGTGTTTCTGCAAGACCAGCTGGCCCTTGGTGTCCGATATGGCTGCAGCGCTTGGTCAGGGAATACCTTCCCCGCCAACGCTTCCGTGGCCCCGACGCCTTACCCCGGCTGTGCCGCACGGGATTCGCCCGACCTGTACCACAACCACTATCACCAGCAGCGATCACAGCAGCAGCAGCAGCAGCACCAGTACCAATACCAGTACCAGTACCACCAGCAGCCACAAGGGCAACCACACCAGGACCCGCAGCACAAGCAGCAACAACAGAAAGCATACCAGCACCAGCACCAGCAGCCACACCAGCAGCCACAGCAGCTCCCCCACGCAGTAGCAGGATCAGCAGTGATTGACTCGGCACGGGCCCCAGCAGTTGCCCCACCAGCCAGAGCTGACATGGAGGAGCTGCGGGATGGTGAGTCCTCCCAGCTGGAAGGTATGGTCAGCAATCAGCGCTTGGCCGCACAGCTGCGTACCGTAGAGGCAGTACTGCGGCTTGCGCAGGCTGCGGCAGCGGCAGCGGCAACGGAGCGTCAGTCGACGCCGAGGCCATCATACTCCAGGAGTTCCACCCAGGCACAGTCGTCAACCCCTTTATCAGCCTTGTCACACCCTTTTTCCTCCCCGTCTCCCGCATCGTTGGCCTCATCTTCACCCTCAGCTGTACCCCCTGTCGGTCCCGCCCCACCATCTCAGCTTATAGCGCTGGGATGCCTGGCGGAAGCTGCGAGGTTGCTTAAAGAGGTAATGGGCTGGTCGAAACGGCTGAAGAGAGCCCCCGCCAACGCCAGCGCCAACGCCAACGTCGCCACTAGCGGTGATAAAGGCGGCAGCAGTTGCAGCAGTGGCAAGGAGGGCGGTAGCAGCACCCTGGGCGCATCGGCGCTGGAGCAGGTGTTGTATTCCAACCTGGCGGCCGTGGAGGCGTTGGCAGCGGAGCAGTTGAGTGCGTCGTGGCTGGCAGTGCGGCAGGTAGCGGATGCGGCGGCGCCAGTAGAGATGATGAAGTCTGGTGGGCAGGAGGCACCGACGGAGGTGGTGCCGGGTGTTACCGGGACGGCTGCTAATGTGTTTGTTGTACAGTCCGTGCCCCCAAGTCACATGATGGCGGGGCGGCCGGAGGAGGCTGCAGCGACTGCTGTTGCTGATGCCGATGTCAATACAGCGGTGGTGACGGCGGCGGGGTTGGAGCCGACGACGTCAATATTGTCGTCAATTTCGTCTGGGGTGCCGCCGGCCGCCTCCGTCAACCCCTTGCTGCTGGTGAGGCGGTCTCGGGGTCTGACACGTGGTCATCGAACGAAAACCCGAACAGAGTTATCGCCCCCACCATCAACCCATCACATATGGCCCTATCACCGTAGCACCCAGGGGGGATTTCAGGATTGCTTACGCGTACTTACAATACCAGTATCGCTATAATGTGAGGCTCTCATGTCATGCTCCTGCCAAGCTAGGGGCCCTTGCGAATCCGGTCATAAGGCCCCTCTGTATGCGAACATCGGTGTATGGTCAGCGTTGACAGTGCCGTTCTCGAGCCAAAGGGAGGGTGTATCGGCAGATCGAGGGGACGTAAGAAATGACGTTTCCGAACAGCACCTGCAGTATTTATCATTATACGACTCCTAATTTCCTGAAGACATCACTAATCCAAGGATTTGGTTATTGGCTTCAGTGCATTCGCACACTCCTCTTCCCTCCCTCCCTCCTTTCCCCTCGAACCGCCCCAATCCACCGGCCCTCTGTTTCTGCAGGCCGCACAGACGCTAAGCTGTCTTCAGATGGCGGTATCCCGCATGAAGCGTCGTCTGCACCGAAACTTGGATTCGAGTACACAGCTCAACGTTCGACGGTGTGAAGCACTGCAGGTACCGGTGTGTTTAGCCCTGGGCGGTGTTGCAAAACTGACTTGGCCTTCCTACCGAGCAGTAGGAAGGGGACCTACCCCGTATCTTGTTTCCTACTTTCATATCCGTACTGGAACGGCGTACGGCTATTTGACTGAAAGTAGAATATTCTGAAAAATGCACTTGAAACGCGATCCATTGATGCAGGGGATCAAAGAATGATCCCTTTTCGATGTTATGGATTTTAAGAATCAAATTTAAATTATGTATACTTTTTATGAGTAAAGTCTCTCGTTAATGTTTTAGCTCAAATATGTTAAGCGCGGCCATCTCTCACCATCACGCTGACGTGCGTGGGTTCCGCTGAACGGGTGTGCGCATGGTATTCCAACACCACGTCATGCTGATGTCGCTCGCTTCTCTCCGGCGCGCACTTAATTGAGTTCGCCTCTTAGTTTTCTCAAAACGTGTGTGTTGCTACCATGCAACCGTACCTCTAGGCTTCCCTGGAGCGGCACATCTCAGAGTTCGTGCCCCAGGTAATGACCACGTGGACTGAGGAAGGGGGCTTCCCCGTCGCGGATGCGCAGAAGAATCCACTTGGGACACAACGAGGGCGACAACAGCAGCACCAGCAACAGACAACACATCAGTTCAGAAGTTCAGAAAAGGGAGGAAAATTTACTGACCCCATTACAGGAGGGACAGGAGGACTGGTTTCGGAGCTCCGTCCGGACGAGCGGCTGCGGTGCTGGCAACAAACGTCGGAGAGGAGCATCGGAGAGGGGTCGGTTCCGGAGCTGTGTTCAGTGGAACAGCCGGATCGACGTGCCGAGTCTACGCAGACCTACGAGTCTGTGGGGGACAAGGGCCGATACAACGAAAAGGCCAGCGACATGCAGAGCGGCAGCAGCTGTAGCAGCTGTAATACCAGGAGTGGTGGCAACAGAAGTAGTGACAGCCGCGGCGGTAATATTCGCATCCGGGTTGATGGCCACGGCGGCAACGATGGCGGCAGTGCAGTCCTCACAGGGCCTTATGCGCCGTGGCCGCGATGGTCGGCTGAGCAACAGGTGAGAGGGAGCCTTGTACTCCCTCGAGGTCTTAAAACGCAATAATAATAACAATAATAAATTATACTTGATATATGATATCCATGGGGCTACCGCTGTACCTGCTCTCCTGCCCAGCCAGAGAGTTACGGTGGTTGTGTGGGTCGTGGGGTCTGCTGCCCCGCTTTCCCGCACTGCCACTGTCTTGACTGACATGGCTCAGAGATATTCGGGACGCCGACAGAAGTGTGCGCATAGGCATTTCAAGACCCGATAATTAATGTTCAGAGATATGAAGATAAAAACACCCTGGCAAAAAAAGCGGCAAGCTGATGTGAGGTCATTACATGCCAAAAACCTTAGCGCCCACTGTATGCAGATGTTGTCAAAGTAGGTAATGGTAGCAATCCCCGTGCCATCTTACAATCTTTTCTGTGATGAAAGCAATAAAGCATGCCAAGGTGTGCTGTTTATTGTCAATGGAGATCTGGCCGTATATGGACGTCCGTGTATGGGATATTACAGCCATAGCCGTAACCATGTACATTGATGCACAGGATGTAATATGTACCGCTGTACTGTAAACGCCCTCATAATATTTAGTATGTTTAGGATGGAATATCAGTAAAAACTTTATTAAGTACTGACGTAGTTTGTTACATTCCCCCCCACCTGCAGCAAAGTCCCTGCGAGCTTATTAGCCCTACAGAGTGTTCAAATATCCCCGTCGGGGGTGCGCGAAGTATACTTTTTCCGAGCATGCTTAGCCTTAGGCTTGGTTTGAGGTTCTTGTTTCTGCCTCTTACGTGTTTTTTGGGTAGCCCAATATTCATCAATAGATGCTTCTGTAATATTGGTCTCTGGCTCCCAACTGTTGTGCTGCCTTCCCACGACACTAAGTACTCCCGTCGTGTTTTTCCGCGACCATATGATTTGTCTCTATGATCGAGTAGTTTGTCAACAGCCCAGTAGGGTCCATCATCCAGAACTGCTACTGGTCCGGCTGGTGTCCGACCTGTCCCTTCGATATAGGGTTTTAACAGGGATGTGTGAAAGACACCATGAATCCGATATTTGGATGGCAAGCTGAGTTTGATTGCAATGGATCCAATGAACTTGATAATTCTGAAGGGTCCGATCCATTGTGGTAGGGATTTGGATGTTCTTGGGGTTTTCATCCGGATATTTTTTGTACTGAGGATCATCTGCCCTACCTTATACTTTCCCTACCTTAAACTCAGAATCCCTACGTCTCATATCAGCATATGTTTTGAAATTATCTTTAGCCCGTTGAATGAACATTTTTGCTTGGTTGACACATTTCTGTACATCACTGCAGAACCTTGCAGCTGCAGGAACATTTTGTAGTATCCTGGGGTATCTATGTCTGCGGGTAGTGTCCAGGGTGGACCGTGTATGGTCATCTTCCGATTTGGCCTTTGCTTAGGCAGACACAACAGAGATACAACACATTTTTACCATTCCCAAAAAATTGGAAAGCTGTGGTGTTTGGCAATCATTCAGCTGAAAGGGTGAAGCCTTGATGGACTCTTGGTATGAGTTATCGATAGCAAACTCAGCCAAAGATGATTATATCATCCAGATACACCAGCACAATGTTTACCGATGTATGGTCGGAATACCATGTTCATTACAGTTTGGAATGTGGCCAGTGCAGTAGCTGGTCCCATGCCTAAGACTAGATATTCATAATGCCCGAATGGTGTACGAAAGGCAGTTTTGTGCCTGTCTTGCTCACTGATTCGTATCTGATGATAACCTGACTATAGGTCGATTGAGGAAAAAAACAGTTGCACCATGTAAGGTGTCGAAAAGGTCCTCTGTATTAGGAATGTGATGGCGATTTTTGACTGTGGCTTTATTTAGTTGCCTGTAGTCTATGCACATTCGTAATTCATCTTTTTTTGCAGCAAATAGAACCTGTTGTACCTCTCCTTCGTGTTTGCTCATAAGTATCTGCACGTCTGAAGGCTTTCGACACCGATGCGCGAGCACTTGCAAGTACAGCAAGGCAAACGCGAGCAAACAGAGACAGCGGAAGACTTCAAGACAAGAAGAGATATAACTTACAGTCTTACAGATCGAAGCGGTGCAATGGACGTAATCGCCGTCAGCGCCGGAAGCAAGCAATCATCACGCGGCGGTGATAGCGAAGTTTAGGCTTAGCTCGGGCTAAGTAGAGTAGCGTATAGCAATGATAATGTAGAACACACGAGTGTTCTCCGGTGTCGAATCTCTTATCTTGCTTAGCCGTCCTCGCATCTGTTATACTCGCAGCATCGCAATGTCGTACGATTCACACTAGGAGGCCGATCCTAAGTGTGACAACCCTACTGTGTATAGGCGATGTCCAAGCATAACAACGTATAAGCCTTTCCGGCATTCGCATGATGCAAGGGTCCGAATAACGATATTCGGTTGCAAGGCATGCATCGCGACGAGTGCGGCGCTCTCAACGTGTGCTGTAATGAAGTAATATTATATCAGATAATATTACTTATCGTTTCGTAGCACGAGCATAATGCGCACTTCAATGATTCGGGATTTCATGCATGCTAGGCGGATTCGCCATGATGCGATGTCGCGATGGACAATGATGACATGCCAAATGTATATATAAATGTATGCGAATACATTTATATCATGCAGGTTCATTCATATGCAATAGTCATTCATGCGTCATCAAGATAACACTTCGCCTCGTAGGGTCGCATCGACCTACGCATCGGCGGGAACGAACCGTAGCACAACAGAACCCCATGGAGATGTGGACGGCTGAATGAGGCCTTTACTTAAAAGGTCCTCTACCTGTCGTTTCACCTCCTATATCTCCTGTGGAGACAGTCAATACATTTGTAAAAAGACGATTACAAAGGTAGGGTTCTGCTGGAAAGCATTTCAAAGATGTTGTTGGTGGTGGTGGTAATTCCACTTGCGCTACCCCTGCGATAGGATTATCATCAGTTGATTTAATAATTGGAGTATTTTGTTGCATTTCTCGAACAACCACCAGCATTCCTGGTATCTTTTCCTTGATTGCTCGTTTAGCCACACTTGCGGACATAAGATCTGGTGTAGTTGTTGATGCTATTAGTGCGCAGACAGGATGCATCACTTGGACTCCTGCATTCTCCTCCCCAACTGAATTCTTTTTACCTTCGAGAATACGCTAATAGCTGGATAGGTTTCCATGGTTTCCATAGGTTGCCATTCGTTACGGAGAAGGCAAGTGAGTCTAAAACATGTAATAATGCTCCATTGGCTTATAACCAATCCATACCCAGGGTTAATTGGATTCCTGGTAGAAGATTTGACATAACTAAAGCTCGAACCCTGCCAAAGTACTCAGGAACTTGGAGAGCCAAGTCTGTTTGACCCTTAATTTGGGAACTTTCTTCCCATTGGCTTCAACATCTAAGGCAGGTCCATTGATTAGGTTGCCTGTATTAATTACTGATGCGCCAACAATGGTATAGCTAGCACCAGTATCCACAAGTGCAGTGACATCAAAGGCTCCTATTTTACACTTGAAGAAGAGTATAGGAGTTATCTGGTTCTGCCACCCGGAGACGAGGTTGTTCTGGTGGGTCATATCACACTTGAATTGTTCTGTCTGTACTAATATATTTTCTACCACCTTCCTCAGTAGGAAAAGTGAATAGTTGGGTTCCTTTTGGATACTCACAGAGCAAGGTCATACCTTTTATAATCTTTTCAAATTTATTTGTTTTAGGCAAGACAAATACAGCACTCAAATGGGCTGTTTGCTTTACAGTGCTTATAATGACTGATCCACTGCAGTGCCTGCTCAAGGCGTGCATTCACCCATACATGCTCACCCATAACCTTGTGCTTAAAGAATGATTTATGTGGTGAAGCATAGACCGAGCAATGAGAATTGGAGCCATCATCTTTACATGCCGCATCTAATGTGAATTCCCGTCCTGTCATAGCCTGGATACGGAGGAATCCTGCTCGGCTAAACGTTTGCTCTTGCAAGCTTGCGTGCCCTGATGAGGTAACACTGCTCTCTCTGGCCCTCAAGTCCATTTCGGACACAGCGGAGTCTCTGCCCAAACCATCACGCTGTGCAACCTCCTAGTGTTTGCGCTGGTGGTGTTTGTTGCACTTGCACCACTGCGCGGGCTCCTTTTTCTCTGGCAAGTCCTCCTCCTTCACGCAATGCCAGCAGTAGCCCTTGTCGAAGCAGATCTCCTGGAGGTCGTTCTCCAGTGCCTGCTCCCGGTTGCCCTCCGGTCGTGCGGTCTTGTTCCGCTTAGCCAACCGCTCTGCCATCAGTGACTGCAGGATTTGGGTTTGCAGGATTTATGAGAGGATTAAAGGGATTTGTAAGTTGGCTTTTTGCCATATTTTTGAGGCCTGGATGAGCCTTTACCATGCTTATTGTTATATGGGCGCTTTTTAGCATAAGCCACATGTGGCTCTTCTTCTGACCCAGTGCTTTCACAGCAGTTCATCTGATTCAAAGGTCAGACCTGCTTAGTCTGCCTGATTTGTTTGTGGAGCCGTCGCTGCTGCTACTGTAGCTGTGACCCGCGCGGCCTTAGCCACTTTGATGCAGTGATCTGCAGCACATGCTGCTTTAATTGCAGATCCAAGCGTCTTATGATGTTGATTATCCTCATTTTCTGCCGCAGCTTTAGCTAAGCTTGGTTGCATATGAGTAAAGAACCAGGAGATTTTACCTGTTCCTGCCATGTCTGGGGCAACTAGAAGAATGAGCAAAAACTTTTGCACATATTCTGAGATGGTCATGCCCGGAGTTTGTACTGCCTCCTTACGCTGAAGCCGTTCACATGCTTCTGATAGCTCATGCATATACGTGGGATCACTGAATGCTTTTTTGAATTCCTGCGCTAAGGCATCCCCATCTAAGGTAGCACCATTTATCTGGTAATACTGCTGCAGGCTGTCAAACCACTTGCTAGCGGCTCCTTGCAGGAAGAATTTAAAATTACTTACATTATTTATGCTGGCAAGTTTCATGTACTATACTATGGCATTGTACGACAGATATCAACTACCGAAAGTAAGATATTTATACGCCTAAAAGAGATAAAAAGTATAAAAATAACTTACATAAAGATAACTCAATATAAAAGATAATATCTACGATTACTAGACAACCTATTCATAGCGGTAGCAATAAATATAGTAAATAAACAAATGAATAAAAACAAGAGGTCAAGAACAATCTTTTGAAAAATAATATTAATAATCCTTCTTATTATATATTCTTGATTATTCAGGAAATAAAAAGTATGTCATGTATAACAAATCCCGTTCAAGGATGATCTTTTTAATCGTAATGTGAGGGGTTTGTCCATTTGTCCGTCTGTCTGTCTGTCCGTCCGTCTGTCTGTCTGTCTGTCTGTCCAGCAAGCACTAGCCCTGCATTGGTGCAACGATCATCAGATCACCAGCAGCACTTGTCAGAGCCGCATCTTGTGCGCTGCCGACATATATATATGCTCAGTATTATGTTAACAGATATTTGCTTTTGTGCATGTATTCTGAAGTCCTTTTTGTTTGCCGTACGCTTTTCTGCTGCCCTGCTGTTCATGGGCTCCTCCCTAACACCCCCAACACGGCAGGACGTGGCGGCGGCAGCCTCGCGTCTTCTTGCGGCAAGGGTCGGGATGCATATGGACCAAAAGTTCGAATCAGACGCCAGACCCAGACCCAGACCCCAGACTCCAGATTCAGCGCCGAGCAGGAGTCGAAACACAGCCACTCGCAAAGAGGACCTCACCACGCACCCGTCAGGACCGGCCGCCATCGTCGACTCTGAGGCCAAGGCATCCGACTCTGCGGTCAGCTCAGTATCATCCCCTAGCTGTGCTCCCACGCTGAAATCGCTACAGGCCGCTGCGGTCAGGATGCTGCCGGCAATGCGGGCCAGGGATGCTGTCGTTACTTTGGAGGTGTTGCGGCGGCTCAAGCTGCCGCCATCAGCGGTGCCGCCAGGGGAGCTATCCGCCGCCGGACAGGGCCTCATCCTCGGCGCGGCGGAGTTATCGGACTCGGAGTTGCAGGCGGCGGTGGCGGTGGCGGCGTGGGTGGTGGCGGGGCACGACCGGTCGCATGGAGCACGGCGGGCAAGTGGCCGGCGGCCGCCGTCCCCGCGGGCCGCCTCCGTGTGGCCGTGGTACGTTCGGAGTGGTGGCAGTAGCGGCGGAGGTGACGGGTCTGTTAGCACTGCGCTGGGGACCCGTTCATCAGCATCCGCGCGGGGTCTGCAGCAGGGTCAGGTGGATACTGTGGGTGCCTTGGGCAATGAGCTCGTAGCACGGGAGCGCCTACGAAGAGCACACGCTGCCGCCGCTGCCGCCGCTGCCGCCACTACCCCAATGGCCACAATGGTCGATAGGACAGCAACAGCGGCAGGGAAAGCTGCGGCCAAACCTGCTCCTGTAGCGGCGGGAGTAGATGCGGCATCGGCAAGGGCGATGCATGACGTCCATAGATGTACAGAATCCACTTCACCGCCTGCAATTGACGCCTCTGCTGCCACGGCCGCCGCCACTGCTCTCGCTACCAGCCCAATTCTCACTGCGCTCCGCACCCTCCGCCGTGCAAATATGACCCACTCGCGCTTGGCGCTGGCAGCGCTGGGAGTGTTGCCGGAACAGGATCGGTACGGAGACATTGGAGATGGTTTCCATGCTGGTTCCGGAGCAGTGGGACAGCGATCGAGTGGGTCGCTGCCTCCGCTGTCGGCTGTCCGTGAGAGGCTAAGGGAGGGCCTGCTCGGTGCCGACGACCTGGTGGAGCTGCTGAATTTGGCGGCAAGGCACATTCCGCCATGGCAGGACACGCCACCGGGGCCGCCGATTGCAGTGGCTCCGCCCGTCGTGCCAGTGCGGCAGACAACACGTTGGACCGGAGGAGTTAGCGGAGGTGGTTCCGGAGCAAACTTGGCGCTGCAGCTAGTGATCTTCCTTCGCAAGGAGCTGCTGGGCGTGTTGCGGGATGTGGAGGACAGGGAGGGGGAGATGCCGCTCACGTTGCTCCTCCGAGCGCTACAGGTGCATACGCGGTGTCCGGTCACATGGCATCTCCGCCGGAGGCATTACTTTTGGGAATTTGGGGGTTTAGATATTTTCAGATACTGGATATGTCTTATTCAGATACAGATTTATCGCACAACAGAGCGTCCCTTACGTTTTTAGCTTCGACGTTTTATCATTTTCCTTTTACCATGTTTATATTTCATTAATCATGAGTCATAACTAAAATCAATAAACGAAAGGAGTATAACGACACATTAGAAGATGTCGAAAAATTCCCATCATGCACATTGCTTTGGCGTTGGCTTGCCCGTGCCTTGCCGTACCTTCCGTACCTTCCCCTGCGAATTTCCGCGTTAACTTTGAAACATATAAATTTCAAGTTTCGGTTGTTAAATAAGTCTTACGTCCATGCCTTCGGCGATTCCAGGAGGTGGCTGCCAGGCCCTTGACCCGGGAGAGTCTCTGGGCCCTCGGCGTCAAGGACACGGTGGAGTACCAGATTCGGTTGATCAATGCCGTACATCACGGTTTGATGGGTGAATTGCGTAGCGGTCAGGCAGAACACGTCAGCATTAGTGGCGGCCCCGTCAATCGTCTAGCTGACGGTGCGCTGCGTTCTGCAGCCAGTGACGACGGCATTGGTGGCAGCGGCGGTACCATCACCAAGGAAGCCGATGGCGGCGGCGACGAAGTTGTCAGGCTCCGTTTGTGCCGCAACACCGACATTATGCCGGAAGCTGTTGGCGGCGGTGGTGTCGCCACTGCCGCTGCTGGCGGTAATGGCAGCAGCGGTATGGCTTGGTATGGCAAGTATAGGAGGGCCTTATTATCCACGCTTGCGAGTATGGAGGTTGCCGTACAGCTGCCGAAGCTTGGCACGAGCTACATTCCGGCCGCAGAGGACCTTATGACAGCCGCCTCCGCTGCGGTGGAGGACATGTTGCCGTACGCGCCCGCGGCGACGGCGAAAGGTGAGCTGACAGGCCAGCGGGCTGCGGCCCTGGCGGCACGCCTCGTTACAGTCCATCGGTCCTATGCCGCAGTGCTTACAGCCACGGGAGCGAAGGGGCAGTTCCCCCTGCCGTCGCCGCCAACGGCGACGGTAGCGCTAGCGGAGGCGCTGCCTCAGCGGCAACGGGAAAAACATCGCGACATTTCTCTGCGGCAGCCGGCCCCGCAGCAGCCACAGCAACCACAGCAGCCACAGCAGCCACAGCAGCAACACCGTGTGACGTCGCCGGCGGCTGTTCTGGACCAGCTGTCACAAATCTCCCGATCCGCTGTGCGGTGTCTGCTGCTCCCGTTGGACGATGCGGCCTTCCTGTTGGCGTTGGAACGCCACCCCGAGCTACTGCAGGCCGGCGGCGATGAGGTGCTGCCGATGCGAGAGCCACCGCAGCAGCCGCCGGTGACACCGCAGCAAGGGAGGCCGATGTCAGAAAGCCCAGAAAGCCCTCAGTCGCTTGCGCCAACGATGAAGGCTGATAATGATGGTTTGGATGTGAAGAGGTGTCAGCCAGCCAGCCTTTCTCCTCCGCCACCTTCCCGGAACCAGACCCTCAAATCCAGGGAGGTTCCGGGGCCTTATGCCCCCGCCGATGACGGCTTTGCGCTTCTTCAGTCAGCATACCGGGCTGCCAGCGGCGCCGCCGCTGACGGCAGCATGGCGATGACGGCGGCGGTGCAGTCGGCAGCATCAGCGGCAGCGATACAGCAACCGCCATCGAGGACGTGGCCATCTTCCAGCGGCGGAAGCGGAGGCGGAGGTGGAGGCGGAGGCGGAGGCGGAGGCGGAGGCGGAGGCGGAGGCGGAGGCGGAGGCGGAGGCGGAGGCTCGTCGAGGCTTGATGACGCCCTGTGGCGGACGCCAGCGCTATTTCTGTCCTCTGCGCCGCACCTGCTGGGTCGCCTGCCGCGGATGAGGACGCTGGAGCCGGCTCAGCGGGACATCAACATGCGCCTGGCGGCCATACTAGGAGTAAGCTCTCCCGGGATGTGTCTATATTGCGGACGGGGAAGACACATGTGCCGCATGTAGATGCATTTGCACGTGTGTACCGTATCAACAGTGTTTGTCGTATGACACCCTTGGACTTCTCCCTAGCCGTACTCCTCACGTTTCCCAGACTTGCGATCTCCTGAAGGCCCCCCAACCTCCTTCTGTTCTCCCTCTCCAGATGTTTAGTCGTCCTGAGCGACACTGACAACGAAAGTATGATCTAAATGGAAATTTTGGGCATCATTATTTTACCATGTTGGACTTTTCTTACACATTAATAATAGCCATATTAGCTAAGGCATATTCAGATGCATGAAGCACGATAACGTACTCTCTCCGTAGCCCCTTCCTAAACCGTTTCCTAAATTGCCTTCCGCGTAATTTGCTGTCTCTCTGACCGAAGTGCGCGCTCACATCGCCCTCCTTCACCGCGCCCCCTCTTCCCCCGTCCATCTCCTCCCCCACCGAGTTGCAGCGTGCTCCCGCGGATATGAACACAGCCCTGGCCGTCCTGAGGTTGTCGTACGGCCACAGCCAGGCCATCGCGCTGCCCACGCAGGTAAGCCCGTTCCCACAACAAACATGAAATTTTGGAACTATTTACCAAGCTGGTCAGGAAATATACGAGAAAGCTGCCAGGAGTAGACAGGGTACGGCTCTCTGCTATTGGAAGGGCTTGCGATTTGTACCGCCGCCGCCGTACCCTGTCGAACGATTTGCGGGATATTTCGAGTAGACAACTGTAGATTTATGCCAGTGGCAGGTGCCGACGTACCGACTGTGCAAGTAGCACCGCACAGTGCAAGTATATACAAGAGTGCATCTCACACCGTTCGGTATGCGACATATTTTCATCGAATATTGGGGTACTGTGGTGCCGCCAGTGGAATATATATATATAATATATAAATTGATACAGAATTATTCCATGCTTGCTCTCTGATTTGGGCAGAGATCATTAGAGCTAGTAAGCAAGCTTTTACCAGGTTTAGACGAAAATTCTAGCAAAGCTTTTTTCTATTTTTGGAAGGCATAAATCCAACTTTGAACTGCAAGCAAAATATTCTCTGGCAACAAAAATCTATTCGTATTAGTGGAAAAGGCGGACCAGAAAAACAAAGGTTGTATCGAAGAAGGTTGAGATGGTCGATGCTTCAATAAAGCAGAAAAATATTGCATAACAGCAAATAACGGTAGCACACGATCTAGGTTATCCTAAACATAGTAAGATAATCAAGAGAGAGATAATAACCGCCGTAACGGTAGCGTCAATAACTCCGTCAGTTATCGTTGAAATTAAATCTTTAGAAATTTCTGTTTGGTCTGTAATATAGTTTGTGTAAGTTGCAAAAGGGTTATAGTAGAAAATACTATAAACAACTCTGTAGATATATAACCGCGATCTCCAAAAACTTTGCCATAAATACCAGAAATAGCCATAAATAGCATTTATCCTAATACGATTGTACAACTCTGTATAGTACATACGGTGAGGAATTCTGACAGATTCTGGGTTAAGATCTGATATATATATATATGATATAATATAATCAGATCTTAACCCAGAATCCGGGATCCAGATCCAGATCCAGATCTACATTGCGAACTAAAGCACGACACATATGAGAACCTCACACCGTGCGATATATATCATCATCGCACGGTGTGAGGTTCTCATATGTGTCGTGCTTTAGTTCGCAATGTAGATCTGGATCTGGATCTGGATCCCGGATTCTGGGTTAAGATCTGATTCCATGTCGCCATATCTCATTTAGTCTCTCACTGCATCTCACGTTCAGTCGCATGGTGGCATCGCAGGCAGCCTTGCAGCTGGCCTTGGTGGGCCTTTTGCCGGACGCCGGGCCCGTCCAGCTGGATCAAGTGCTGCAACTGGCCACTAAGACCAGGCTGTTCCCGCCTCCGCTCATACACCGTGCCGCGCGCCGTACACTGGAACTGTACGGCAGCGGTGGCGGCGTTGAGGCTACCACTTCCCCCTCAGCCTCGACAGCCGCAGAAGGCTGTGGCCGGGGGGCCGGGCATCATGGGACTGAGAGGGGGACCCTTGTGAGGAAAGGAAGGGTCACAACCTCAGGACTTCTGCCACCGGCAATCGTGGCGGCCGATGGCGGTGGCAGAGGCGCGAATGGAGAAGTAGGTGGCGGAGGCGATGACGGCGACATGTTGCCACTCCGACTAACGAGCCGCCTTGTCCACTGTCTCGCGAGCATGTCGCCGGCGACGGAGGTGGACGTGGCGCTCGTACGGTCTGTCGTACAGGTCGCGGCGGGGTTCGCCGTGCGCGCGGCATTGCAAACGACAACAGCGTCGGCCGCGTTACCTCAGTCACTTGACGTGGGCATGTCACAGCTACAGGGAGGATTGCACCCGCAACACGAGCAATTGCGCCAGTCAGCGTCCGTCATGGCGTCGTCCTCGTCCTCGTCGTCGCCACTGCCGCAAGAAACGGAGGGTACGGCGACATCCTTGACGCAATTGGCAATAGACATGGACCGTACCGCAACGATGGGGCCGCTGGTTTCGGAGCCGGTCGCGGCGGCTTCCGTCGACGTCAAGGAGACAACGGCCCTGCTGGAAGGGCTGGTGCGGGATGTGCAGGCGGGTACTGCGATACGGCTCCAGGGAGGAAAGGGGGACGGGCGGTTACCCGGGGGGTATGAACCTTATTGGGTATTGAGCACGTTGTGGTCGAACTTCGAGGGGGGGAGTGTACGTTCGGCATGGTGCGCCAGACCCAACGGCATGCTCCCATTTAGACGCTTTGTACGGCATACTGAGCCCTTTGACATGCTATAGCCAATTTAGGCTATATGTACGACATATACATGTATATATATATACACACACATATATATAAACCCTATATATGTAACCTATATATATATAAACCCTATATATATTTTTTTATTTATGCACCTTGTGTATTGCTATGACACACACACACACAAATATTTATTTATTTATGCACCCTGTGTATTGCTATGACACATATGTAGGCCCTATGTAACGGCATGCGCCCGAGTCACCGCAACGCCATCCTTGCCATCATCGCGCCCGTACGGGCTGCAGCAGGGCCACCCTCCGAAGCCACCGCCGTACAGGTATGGTATCACGTACACCACATCACGGGCTTGCCGGAAGATTGAAGCTTGCTTGGTTTTGTGTTTCCTTTCCTTAACTGACTTGGCGAGAGGTTGAGCTTTTGGACTATGTTGTAATAAAACCTAACTAATTCGGTACCCGGGTGTACGGATACACGGATGTACGGAGGGAAAGGCGCATCATTCTGCAGACCGAGGCGAACGCCAAAATGCGAACACGCAATTAAAACGTCGAATCCATCATGAAAACTGAAGCTCCCCCGGTTCCCATCAGCAGCAGCAGCTGTAGCAGCAACTCACTTATAGGGGGTAGTGGGACTGGCTTGCAGCCAGTTCCCGTATTCACATATGAATAATTATGCATTTGCATTTATTATTGGGGTTCTTACCTATGGGGTTCTTAGTCTCGATGGCTCTGATGACGATTCAGGCGCATGTATGTAAACATAAGGAATTAACTTACCCTCGGCTTTCCGCGCCAATCCACTGCACTTGCGTTATTTTTTCGCGCTGTAGGATTTGTTCGTGGGGCTGCTGGGGCCAGGTCCTGGGCTGGGATCAGCGCTTGGTCAGAGCCAGGCGCGGGCGCCGGGAGGGCGGCGGCGACGGCGCCCCTCCCTGGTGCAGCTTCAGCTCCTGGCGGCACATCTTCCGCAGCTGGGCTCCACCCCCGGCTTGTCGTGGTTGATGGATAGGTTAGCATCAGTTGTTGTACAAGCGTCGAAGATTTCACCGTAGGGACTGGGTATCGCGGACGGCATAATTTTTTTGGTGATAAAAACATGCAGCGACATATTTGCCAAATTTATTGTGTTTATTTTGTCGATCAAGTACAGAAAATGAGGATATAAGGAACTCCGGAAATGAAGAGGTTTGGAAGGCCTCGGCATACAGGCTTAAAACCGGTTCAGGTAGTACGGTAGCCCATATGATGTTAAAGTTGTGTAATGAAACCGTGGAAAAGGGGTTACCTGTCCTCTTCGATTTCGGATGGTCAGGTACGGTGCCCCTCCCAACTCCCTTCCTCGGATAGGGGAGTGTGAGACTGTGCTTCGTTTGGTTGGTGCGTGCACGGTCTTCAGGGTAGCCCGGGCTGGTTTGGGATGGTGGATTGGTCGGTGGCGTCAGGACGCTTTGTTGGGACAAGAAAGGGGGTTGTGGGGTTCACGCGCATGACAGCACCAGCGGTCAGATTTCTCATTTTCCACTTTTTCAGTGAACCCAACAATGTTTCCCCGCCACCAGCAGCAAGGCCAATATTACACTTAATTCGCGGCCTCCTGGCCTCCTGGCGGCTACCTGGTTTACGTTCAAATGTTTTCACCTTCCCTACCCTTTTGGACGGAGCTAGACGTCGTCCTCCACCGTCGCAGTTAGCAATCAGACTTTATAGCAGCGTCACATCAGCAGTGTCGGGTCCCGTTTATTCATCTTCCCCATCTACCCCTCTCACACACCCCTACCGCCCCGCAACCCACGGTGTCATCCTTTTCCCTCAGGCTGCTGACCGCGTACGAGCCGTACCTGGAGGGAGGCCTGCGGGAGCCCTCCCTGCCGCCTTGGCGGTTGGCCGATACGCTCCTCAGGGCGGCGGCCCAGTCGGTGCCCACCGTCCGGTTGGAGCTGCTGGAGGGGCTTCACGATCGGGTGGGGCCGCAGCTGGGATGTGTATGTGTGTGTTTTGTTGGTCCCGAGATAGGGGGGTTTTGCTTCTTTTACCCGAGGCAGTCCCTCCTGACAGTCCGTACTTCCTTCCCCTGCTGTATTTCGGGTCATCCTCATTTCGCCGTTCACCCATGTTGACTTGCTTCTTCGAAATCAGTGATGTTCCCAGTAGGAAGGTGGTTCAGCACCCACCAGCAGCAGCTAGTGTAATCTGCCGGATGATCGGTGGCCTCATCACCTCCATTCCTGGTCGGCTCGTAAATAGATCATTATAACCAGGGTCCTCACCGATCACCATTGGGGGCACGTTCACCCTCAACCAGTAGAAGGTCTTGAATCCCGAGCTTAGTCGTGATCGATCGAGAACCGCGTGTGTGGGATTTGAGTTATGTATGTGTATATGTGGATGTGGATGTGGGGAACGAGAGTATTTTGTTATGCGCAGATAGTGTACACAGCAGTCTCACCAGCGCTATGGAGCGCACCCAAAGAGGACTCGCCCTCGCAGCATTAGCCCTTTCCCTCTTTTCCATTTGGGCAGGAAAGGGGGCCCCCATCGGGTCCATCATTCCTCCTGCTTGGGGGGCAGGAACTCGCCCCTCACCCGTTCCCCGCGTCGTGGAGTGTTAAGGTTATTTCCATTATTCAGAATTCCTTCATAGTAAAAAAGTTTATTTTTTAATGTCTTCAGGTACATAGATATCTAGACCTCTTCTCTTGACCAGAAAAACAACGTTTAACGCGTACTCATTCGTTTGTTTGCTTGGTTGGTTGGTTGTGCGTGCGTTCCAACAGATCCTTCGGCTCCCGTCTCCCGACCTGATGACGTTGATGGCCCGCTGCGGGGAGCTGCACCTGCTACCGCCCCTGACGCTGGCAGCAATGGCGAATCGGTTACGGGTACGTAGCATGTGTGCTAGCTCCGAAACCGCGAAACTTGGCTTCGGGTCTGCTCAAGCCTGGTCACGGCATTCCATAATACTTCGTAACAAACAGTATTCCTTTTGTCGTATTCATGCCGTGCTGGTGTAACTCAACTCGCATTTAGCAAGTAGGTCTGTCTTATAACATGTTATTTAAGCATTACGAACATGCATTTTCTGGATCTTCACAAATTCTGGATCTTGCGAATTTCTTGGTTTGGTGGGATTGTTTTGGTTTCCTGGGTTTCAGGAAATTTCCTGTGTTTCCGGAAAATCATGTTTTGAATTGTTGAAAATCTTGTTCTCACCTCTTCTTGAGGCTCTCTTTCCAGCACCCAGGTCGTTCCGGTTGCTTTCAGCTTTTCATGGACACGGGTACATGGCAGCGGAAACCAGACTCCTGCCAATGCTAATTGTCCTTTGTTGGTTTTGAAAAATTTTACAGATTTACTACAGCGCACTCAACCGGCAGAAGGCCGCTCCAGGGGAAGTCGGGTCCCATAAGGCGGTGGCGGAAGAGGATCTCGAGGTTGATGCCCACAACGCGTCCACCTTCTCTAGGAACGATAGCGGCGGCGGCGGCGGCGGCGGCGCAAACGCTGCCGCGCCCTGCAATGCCATGTCGCCGCCGCCAGCGACGGCGGTGCTGCCGACGTCGCTGCCGCCGCCGTTGTATGGTGTTGAAAATCAGGCACCGCCAGTCAGCGTAGCCATGTCTGGCCTCGTAGACGCTATTCGCCGTCGGATGCTGTGCTCTTGGGGCGATGGCGATGACGGCGGATGTGGCGGCGGTGGCGGCGGCGGCGGGGTTGGATCTACTCGAATCGGCGGTGCATCATCTCTCCTCAGATGGGAACGACGTATCGTCACCAGCGACCCGCCGCAGCTGGCGCTGGGTATGGCGCATGCATTGGCAGCGGCACTGGTAGTGGATGGGGAGGCGGCGCTGCCGCTGACACGCGTGGCCCGGGACCAGGCGGGTAGGGTCGTATGTGCACTGGCGGCGCAGGCGCTGGCGGCGCCACCTGTGCGTCCCGCCGCCGTCACCTCAATCGCCGCCAACCCTTCAATCGTGGCGGCGGTTACGAGCACGATGGATGATGTCCGTAGCAACCGATTGGCGACGGAGGCGGGGGAGCTTTCATTGCCGGCGGCGGCTGCCAAGATGCTTGGGATAGCCCATACGGGTGTTGCAGAGCCCAGCAATCTGCCGTCACCATCACCGTCACCACCACCGTCGCCGCCATTACCATCACGCGCATCCCGACAATCACCGTCTGCGCCATCTTCACTGTTATCCGGAGATCCGTTAGCACACATACATCTGTTGCAGGTAGCAGCACAGCAGCAGAGGTACGGCATGGGGGCCGAGGCGCCGGAGCTGTTTCGGCGGCTGCTGGCGGCGGCGCTGAGTCAGAGAGCGGAGCGCCTTTGGAAGCTGCAGGGATCAGCTGGCGGCGGGGCGGGGCTGGCGATGGAAGGGGTTGGGTCGTTGGCACTGGCGACTATGTGGACGGGAGCCAGATGCTCTAAAGGCGGCGGCGGCGGCACCGCTACTGTTGCTGCCGCAGGACGTAATGTCGCATACCCGTATGAGCAAACATACCCGCCGCCACCACTGCACCAGAAGGAACCCGAATTAAACGAGATTCGCCAGGTCGTCAGGGCAGAGGCTGATGAGGTCATCGGCCTCCGGCTCCATCAGGGAATTCGCCTGGCCTGGTTGCTGCAGCTTTCCAAGGCTGTCCTCTCGCGGCCACCGTCTGCCGGACTCTCTGAGTACACGGCGACGGCATCTTATCTCCGCCGCCACGGCACCGTCGTCAGCGTTGGCAGCGGGGGAGCTGCTGCTGTAGAAGCGGCGGCAGCAGCAGCAGCAGCAGCTGCCTCGGGCAGCACATTGCATGGCGCGACGGCAGCTGCAGTGGAAATGGGAGCGGGAATGGGAGCGGATCCCGCAAGGCTCTGGGGAGTCAGAGTCTCGCCGCCACTGCTGCCACCGGGGGCCAACGTGTTGCCACAGCCGCAGCCGTCGACGGCCTCGCTGCTGCCGTCTCGTCGTTTGCAGCGGCAAGTGCATTTGCCGCCGCCGCCGGCAGTTCAGCGGCAGCTTCAAGTTCTGACTGATGAGGTCGAGGAGGAGCTGAGCCTCCTCGAAACGGAAATGGAAGAGGCGGATGGATTAACAGAAGGCCCGGCAGAGGCGAAGAGCTGGTTTCGGAGCAATCACGGCTCCATGGCCGGGCCGCCGCCGGAACCAGAAGTTAGGGAGGCGATAGGTAAGGAGCTTCTGGAGGAGTCTTATTCGGTGAAGACGACGGCTGCGGCGGCGACTTTGGGGGTTCCAGGAACGTGGGCTTTTGGCGAGGCAGCAGCGTCGGCGGCGTCGGTGTTGGCGGTGCAGACGTCTGAAACCACCAGGATGACTCGTCCGGTAATCGGCGACAGCGCTGCCGCCGAGGGCACGAGTACAGGTATGGTTGGCTCACTGGATACCGTGCAGGATAGATTCCCGGATGAAGAGGGGGAGGGAGCGATGGAGGAGAGTGAGCTCAGGGCGCTTGGCGCGCCGAAGGGTTTACGGGTGAAGCGGCGCGTCAGCACTAGCAGCAACAGAGGCGGCGGAGGCACCGGCTCCAAAGTTTTTGGGAATGCGCCAGCAGCCATGAGGACTACGGCCGAACCGGCAGTGGAGCCTGCGGAGGCGGCGCGGCGGCGCTTGCTTCACGCCGCACGTGACCGACTCGAGGTCTTAAAGGCGGGACTTGACGCACAGGTCGTAGGACTTTTGGCGCCGCCGCCGCCGCCAAGTTGGCTTGCGAGGACGGAGGCGGAGACGGCGATGGTGGCGGAGGCAGCGGGAGGAGGTATCGGCAGGGGTCGCTCAGGCCGCCCGTCGTTACTCGCACTCCCTGACCTGGCACTTGAGCTACGGTTGGGTCTTCGGTCTCCAGGGAGGGCAAACGCCGGTGGGGCGGCGGCGGCGGCGGCGGCGGCGGCGCCGGCGGGCGGAACCGTTGGAACTGCTCGCCATGCCGATGAGGGCGTGCACGACAGTGTTCGGCAGCTTTTGGACGAGCTGGAGGTCGAGTTGGCGCTAGAGGTGCATTCGGGGGCTCTGCTGCCCCCGTCTGAAGAGGCCCCCTCTCGCAGCCTCCCCGGCTACATTCGGCAGTGCAGAGACGTACGGCCTCAGGCCGCAGGCGCAGGCACCAAACCCGCAACAGAATGCGGCGACACGCACGTCGGGGACGTGAATGCAGCCGCATTCACGCCGACGCCGACGCCGACACCTGCATTCCCGTCGGCATCCATGGGACCATCATCTCCATCATCATCATCATCATCATTATCATCGCCGCCGCTACCTACACCGCCGCCGCCGCTGCCGCCGCCGCCAGCGGCAGGACCAGTTAAAGTCGCAACCTCCATCGCGGCGCATTGGCGGCGGCAGCTTCTGATGGACACCGTACAAGTGCTGGCGTTTTTGCAGCGCGACTGTCTCAGCATGTCCTTGACTGGCGCCCATTGCGCAACAGCCGCCGCGGCTGCAGCGGAGGCGCGCAGTCGCCAGGCGTCTCTTTGGGAACTGCTGATGCCGGCGCTGCTTTCTTCCTGTCGGGCCCACGAGCTGGGTCTGGAGGACTGGCTGACGGTCCTCGAGGGCCTGCCGGGGGCGCCCCGCCATGGTGCCGCCGCCGTCGCGCACAGCGAGCTTACGGAGCGGCTGGTTGCATCCATTTCATCATGGCTAATGCAACAGGCGGCGGCGGCGGGGGCGGGGGCGGGGGCGCCATCGGAGGCCATGGACATTGCAGGCAGCCCGGGCGACGCAGCGACAGAGGAATCGTCAGCGGCGGTAACAACCGATGCCGTACGAGCTAAAGCGGTCGCTGCAATGCCAGCGGAGGCGGTGGAAGTGTATACCCGAACCGTTGCCGCAATGCGTGCCCTGTCGTATGCTTCACATCCGTTGTTGTCTCGGTTGGCGGCCTGGTTCGCGCCCTGGCTTGAGCGGAAGCAGCTGCAGGATCTTTTGGCATCGGCGCTGAGGCTAGATGCGGTACGGCAGCGTGCCGCCAGTGGCGGCGCCGTTGGCGAGCATTCAGATGGCACTGTACCGGAGATGGACGCTGAGGTGGCGGCAGCGGCGGTGGAGGCGGCGGCGGTAAAGGAGCGGCTGTTGCGGGCGCTGCAGCGTGCTACGCCTGACCAGCGGCTGACAACCTTTTACCTATTGTCTAGAAACCGGGCTGTGGTGGACGAATCGCTGGTGGAGGCGGTGGTGGATTTACTGTTGCAGGAGATCACGGTGTGTGAATTGCTTTCATTAGAGCTGGTTTACAATATAATAAAACATATAGTATTATATAAACCCTAATAATACCCTATCAAACCCTATAATATAATATTTTAATTAAGTTATGTTATATAATATTTATTTTATTTTATATAGTATTGAATAAAATTAATAAAATATTATCTTATATTACAATTATACGTAATATAACATATTATAGTATAATATAACATAGTATCATTTCCTGGTGGTCGTTATTGCTTTCGATTACTACTTAACGGTTAATGATGAGCCATCAAACTCCCTGATAGGAGCATCTGCATGCATCATCCCTACTTAGTTATTGAACCTCCCGAGCTCATTCCCTTGTCATTTTTATCGACATCGCTGCAGGCTCTTCTACCTTCAGACGAAGTGCGGGCACTCAAGGCCGTGGCGATGCTTGCATCCAGCGCCTCCGCTGCCATCCCCGCCGCCGTCGCCGCCGCTGCCATCGCCCGGGGCCCTGCCGTCACGGAGCTCGTTGCACGAATCGCTGCAAGACTCAAATCACGCACCGACGACTACAGCAGCCATCAGCTTGCCACTGCACTGCCTCTGCTGGAACGCCTGGCTGCCGTTGGCTGTAGCATGGACCGGGCCGTGGTGCCAGCGCTACAGCGCAGCTTGCTACAGCGCCTCGCTCAGCCTTCCTGCGGCCTTGCAGACGCAGCGGCAGTGCTGCAGCGCCTGGCGGCAGTAGCGCAATACATGCCCTCAGATGGCATGGCAGTAGCTACAGTGACGGCGGCGGCGCCCGGGAACCGTGAGGGTATTGGGGAGGGCCGAGTGCGGCTCCTGAATGCCGTCGCAGAGGCTATTCTCCGCACTCCCGAAGCCAACGCTGGCGATGACCTCGATGGCGGCGACAGCAGTAGCTGGATTGGACGTCTGGACCGTATGGTTGCTTCCCCCGCCGCCGCCGCCGCCACTGCCGCCGCTGTTGGCGTCGGCGTGACGGACTCCGCCGAGCTGTACCTGGACCTCCTGGGATGCTTCTTCACACTGGGCTACAGTCCGAATAGCAGTAGCAGTAACGGTAGTGGAGCCAGAGGTGGTGGCAGCAGTGGTGGCTGGCGCTGGGCCGCGCTTTTAGAGCGGACGCAGCGACTCGTACGGCGGCGGCTTCAACGGTGTACGGACGTGTTGGCAGCGCAGCAGCAGGCTGCGCTCGTCTTGCATCAGCGTATAAAGCAGCTGCAGCCTGGGCTTGCGGCCCGGCGGGAAGAGGCGGCCGCTGCTGCCGAGGCAGCGGCGGCCGCCGCTGCGGCGGCTGCGACCGCCGCCAGCGAGGCTGCAGCTGCGACCACTGCGAAGGAAGCTACACGGGCGGCAGCTTTGCAAGCTCAGTCGCGGGCATCAAGGGCCGGGCGATGGGCGAAGGCCAGTCGAGTGATTCTCACGAAATTGGCGGGAGTGGATGAGACTGTAGCAAACCAGCAGGGCACAGTAGCTGGTGCCGAGGGAAGGGGAGACCGAGCCATATTGGAAGACGTGCGAGCTGCAATAGGGACCGCAAGGGCGGCATCGGCGCACGCGAAGGCGAAGGTTGCCGTAGCGACGTCGGCCGTCGCAGCAGCCGAGGCCAGTGCGGCGGCGAGTGCTGCTGCTGCTGCTGCTGCTGCGGCCGCGGCCGCGAAGGCTGCTGCTGCTGCGGCGGCTGAAACGGCGGCAGTGGCGGCGATAACAGCAGCTGAAGCCGAGCTGAAGCAAGCTGAAGCTGCAGCTTTGGAAGCCAGTGTTGCGGCGACTCGTCTTTGGCTTCGGACGGTGCGCGTGTTATTGGACGTTGACGCTTTACCCCTTGATGTGTTGGTGGTGTGTGGGGACCAGTTAGCGGGTCTGTTGCTATCGGAGTATGGGGAGCAGGGGGAGGAGGGGGATCGAGAGGAGGAGGGTCTGGAGGGCGCCGGTACCCGGGCGATGGCTGCACTTTGAGATGCGGTCGTGTAAGGGATTCCTTTGTTTAAAGGGAGGGCTGCGCGGGATGGGTCGATATCACCCTGCCTCGGGTGGTGATCGTGGTGGTGGCTGTGATGATGGTGGTGGGATGAGGTGGGTCGTTCGGTTGTTTGGCTGAAGGGGGAAGAGCAGGATTGGTGACCTGGTCTGGAAAGGCTGTACCTGTAGCTGTGGGGAGTGGAGTCCTACGTTAGTTTCGGTGCTACTTTCGGATGGTGGCCTCATGACGACGCTTGTGCATGTGTGTCATTATGTGTGTACATGGGCATGTGTTACTGCCCATCTATAATGCAAATTCCGAATAATACTGTCAATGGTATGGGTCGACCCCTGGTCGCACGCAAACGTGCTATTCACATAATGTGGGCGTTACATTCTACTATTACGACAACGCACAGCATATACATGCACGCGACGATAGGTTATACATCACGATGCCCTAACGCTAACAAGGGGGTTGGAAGTTAACGTCACAATCAGGAATCCTAGTCCTAATCCTAATCATTATCATTGATACTACAATGTGTCCGCCCTTAGCAGCCTGCAGGGAGTGGCCCCGCACCCAGTGAGACAGGATCTGACTCGTTACGTTACGTTGAAACCCTCATGGCCGATTTGGGTCGACACCTCACAGCCATCAAGAAGTCAAACGCATAAACCACGCAACATGCTCCTGTTGTTGGTGGTGCTGGTGCTGCTTGCCTTCACCTGCATGCATAGTACCTACATACGCATCCAGCCATGTGCATGCCGGCGAATGGCCCGTCCATAGGGGAGTTCTAGGCATGGATTCCTGGAATGTGCAAGGCATAGTGCAACAAAGGCATTGTACGCGTGGGCAAAGCCATGGGTGAAGAATGTGATGTAATTATTATGTTGTTTTGTATGTGTCAGCGCATCAGTACCCCCAAACCAAACAACTGGCTGAATCATGATGGTACGCTACCTGGAGGCCATTATAGGCCAGCTTTTACCATCAGGTGTCTCCCAAGCTCCTTAACGCCGTGCCGCTTCTTGTGGATGCGGTGATTTGACTTCATTCGTCCATGCATGATGCATGCAATGAGACTGCAGTCCAGCATATTGACGCACCTGATCACACACACGGATTTTACATCATTTTATCCTATATATTATATTAACCCAAGTCTACTCCACAGCCGTCGCAAACAGCATATGGTGACACGCGTGAAACAGGCTTGACATCCTTTATTAGGTGTGAACTAGTTTGGACTCCAGCGAGGCAGTTCACCCGATCCAGGCCGGAGTCCAGGCGGGGTTACATAACTCTGTTAATAGCAGGTCTTATGGGAGCATGAGGTTAATAACTTTCCTAAAATTATATAAACATATTTTACGGTTATGTCTGGGCCACTTCTGGGCGATGGCAGCCGCCAGGACCAAAGTTTGGCGGTTGAACCCATGTGGCTGTTGCGAACTGCCGAGCTGTGCACACTCCTCTCGTCTGAGAGGGGTATGCAGTGAGGGGGTGTGCAATGGCCACGGCTTACCATGCAAGAAAATGCAGGATCGCTCCCCAACACGCTCTAAGGAAAGGGGGGCGGACAGTTGTCCTGAAGAGTAATCCTATTCACGTAGGGCGTAAATTAAACCACCATTTTGAACGTCATGTATTTGTGCACTTTCTGTGCAGCAGCGGCCAAGAGCACGGCCTATCTCGCTAGGCAGCCACGGTCAAGCAGGCAAGGGTGCATACACCCATCGTCGTCGTGCGTGGTCGTCGTCGTAGTAGCTTATTATCGTTGTCCATCGTTGCGCATTCGCGTCAGGAGTCCAGCCAGGGTTTTGGCGTTGTGATAGCAACGCAAGGCAACTCTGGATATCTGCGATGTTCATTACGAAACTTTGTCGCTCATCTCTATGTGTATAACAAAGGTCTACAAGCAAGGCTTGTACTTGTGTCGATGAGCCGTTGCAGTCAGTGTCTCGGTACCGCAGTCGGACATACAGCAGTTGATAGTCGGTAGTTGAACTGCTGCATTGCAACCTGCATGCTATTAGGAATTCCTCGAGGCACATGCGGCGCTTCAGAACTTTTATTACAAAAGTATGTATGGGATAGACGTTTCCTTCTCACTCTCATGTCACATCAGTCATCACCTAATACGCATGACCAACAAACACAACGCAACTGCTCTGCTCAGATACAAATATATTCCGCCTTAATATTTTCCTTATACAAGATTACAGAACGAAACTGATGTTGTTAATTGTTATTATTATTGTCACGCATTTCAATTTGAAAAGTCCGGTATGCAAGCTTGACATTCAACAGGATCAACAGGCTTAGGCCGACTCCAGTTATTTATTGATCGAGATATTTTAACGCACGAAACGACCTCAGGGGCCACGTATCTGCAAGAAGCGAAAATGGTCGTCGGAGCAACATCCGACAGCAACAGCAAGACCAGCAGCTTTATCAAGAACACGCAGCCCGCTGCAGAGCTGGACGCCGAGGAGCAGCCCTTGGTCTCCCACGTGAAGGTGGTGACCGCGTACGACAAGGATGAGCAGCCCAGCTTATTGGATATCAAAGTTCTTGGTTCCCGTACATTTTTCATCATTCTCTACTATGCTTTCTGCTCATCGCTTATGTTGGTCATTAACAAATTGGCAGTTTACCACATCCCCGCACCGACCTTCATCCTGAGCACCCAGCTCGGCGTGTCTGTCGCTGTCGTGCTGATTGGTGACTGGGCGGGATGGCTGGTGGCAGACAAGATGGAGCGGGGAAAGGCATTGAAGTTTGTCTGGGTTGTGGTCGGGTAAGCGTATAGGTAACACAGTCATAAAAATGGCAACATTATCGAATAGTGTGAGAGATTGATTGATTGATTTAATGTCATCGATAGGAGACATCACGATATTGCTATGTTCTGGAATGTTCTGTGTGAATTTGTGTATAAGTGATGGGTGGGGGTGAGGGGGAGAGCCGGTGTTTGTGAGGGGGGGGGCCGGCGGTGTGTGTGTATTTCTGGGAGAGATTGTTTGTTTGTGCGTGTGTATTGGGGACGGTGTGTGTATGTGCGTGTGTGTATTTGTGATTTACTCTTTTGGCGCTCGGCTTATGCACGCCCTTCCTTAATATGAATTTTAAAGCTACCACAACGTACTTCCGAACGTCGGTGCGCCATACATATCTAAATGTGTTGCTAGACGCTGACGATGACGGATACATCATCCTTAGCTACCGTTCTACACTGTACGACACTCGTAATCCCTGTATGCACGTGTGTTTTCATGTGCTTCTATCGTACTTGCAGTTTCGTTGGGACCCTCGTGGCCAACATGAAGGTTCTCCAAAACGCCAACGTAGAGACCTTCATCACTTTCCGCTCGTCCACACCCTTGGTCAGTAAATACGGGGCGGGGGAGGGGGAGGGGGGGGAGAGGTATGGGATGGCCTGGCTGACTGACATAGCTGCCTGACTTGACTACCTGACTTTGACACTTCTAACACTTTCTCCGTCTCGGTTTGTCCGTCCGTCTGTCTGTCTGTCTGTGTGTTTGTCGTGTCTGTCTTCCCATGTCTGTCATGTCTGTCTGTCTGCTCAGGTTCTTTCTGTGTGCGACTTCATCTGGCTGGGTCGCGCTCTGCCCAGCATCCGCTCCTGGTCTTGCTTGGTGGTGCTGCTTCTGGGAGCTGTGGGATACGTCATGGTGGACGCAGACTTCAGAATGGCGGCCTACTTCTGGCTGATGCTCTGGTACGCAACGTCGCATGAACATATGTACGGATTTATACACGTACACGCCCGTACACGCATACGGATCTATGCATGTACGTGCATTCACCCCGAGGCACCCGATGACGTATGACGATGCGTGTGTATGCTTAAATCCCATCAATGCCTTAGTTTACATATGTATATGTATCTACATGCTTGTCTATCTATTTATCCATCTTGTCTATACATCTATATCTATCTTCCAGCCGTGCATACCTACAGGTACGTATTCTTCACCTTCGATACGGTGTACGTCAAACACATATGCGACACCGTCGAAATGACTAACTGGGGCCGAGTGTACTACGCCAATCTGATGGCGTTCGTACCACTTGTGCTCGCTCTGCCATTCCTGAACGAGCATATCATCCTGACGACCATTAACTGGACCTTCTACGGCGTCGCTACTCTGACTCTTTCTTGTTTTCTTGGAGTGGCGATGTCTCACGCCTCTTATCTGCTCCGGGAGGCAGTGTCGGCGACTCTGTTCACGATCGTTGGCATCATCTGTAAGGTGGGTTCGCCTGGTTTTATTAGGGTAAACTTCTGAGGGTCGAAGGTTTTAGGGTTTTAGGGTTTCTTACGCCTTTGGCGGGGTGTTAGGGCTTTTCCCCATATGGCCCTTCACGCATGAGATAACCTCTCACCTCTCGTGCGTGAAGGGCCTTATGGGGAAAAGCCCTAACAGCCCGCCAAACCCCCCTTAGGGCCGGGGCGGCTGAGTGATATGGGTATGTAACTATGTACGTAACCAGGAAGCAGGGGCAATTTGGGAGTACTACATGGCGCTCAGGTGTCATGTATGGTTGGTTGGGTGGTTGCTGTGGATAGTGCGCTGCGTAAGGAATTAAATATCAAAACAAAGCACGGTAGGGGGTTCGTTGATAATCCCCATAACGAAGTCCATGTTATATTCTGAGTCATCAATGACATCAACAACATCTACAACAATAGTAATAGTCATAGTTATAACAACGATGAGAATGATGATGATTATGGTACTATTTTATGAGAACATGCCTGACTTTCCTTCCCATTTGCGCGTGTCCGGGTACGGGTACGGGTACGGGTACTGGTACGTCAACAGGTGGTCACCGTCATTGTGAACGTGCTGATTTGGGACAAGCACGCCTCACCAGCCGGCATTGCATTCCTCCTGGTCTGGTAAGGATTTGTGTGTTACGTGTATCGTCCCGAGCGAGCAGTTGCCTATGCGTTTGTGGGTTAGGGTGTTAAGTTGTTTTAGGGTTTCAGGATGATTCAGATTTTCACCCGCTGCTCCCACCACACTCATGTTGTCACATCGCGACACCCAAGCCTGCCGCCTCCATCTGTTACACATCGCAGTGTATTTGCGGGCACGTTCTACGAGCAGGCCCCGAAGAGGGTTAACAAGCAGCAGCAGCAGGACCCATTATCAGGGGCGTCAAGCAAATGATAAAATGGCTGCAAAATTGTTTTTACGATATCATTGCTGCTTTTGAAATTTAAGTGCTATGAATCACAAAGCGGCAGCTGAGGATGTATATAATGTAAATATCTACTTTTGTGGATTCGACCTTCGCCGCTTTCCGTTGGTCACCTGCACAACCATGGCGTTATTTGATTTGTCAAAGGCGCGTTTATCAACCGCTTATCAACTGCGTATTCAGCGTAAATACTCGGATTATAACTTCACGCTGCCAGGCTTATTATAATATCCTCGTTTATCAAACTACTGGTGCCGTCGCTGAAACGTTGGTTAAGGTAGACGGAACCTGACATCAAAATGCATCCATGAATAGCAGACCGTGCAGTCAGTCCACGAAGATTTGCATCTAATAAACCCGTTAAAATTACTTGTATTGGATTCCGAAAGCTCCAAGCCAAATCAAGCTGAAGATGCGATATCCGAAAATATCAACTGGCACGCTACTGGCTGCCTTCCTGGCCGTATTCTTGCAGCTGCATAAAAACGCAGGAAGTAAAAGCGCTGTAGGGGTTGAGGAAGGTATTGCCTCGGGGTCGCCTCCAACCCGTTTCCAATTCCATGCTGGCGTGTGGAATCAAGCGGCATTTAACACTTCTGGCATAAAGAGCAATGCAAACGGCAACCTTGGACAGAATCAAGACAACGGCTTCGGCGAGTTCGACGGGAACACTCCCCAAGTACGCAGTGGCAGCACCAATAACAAAAACGGTATCAGCAGTGACAGCAATAATAGCAGCAGCAATAACAGCAACAGGTCCAAGGACGTCCATGACGCCGGCGCCGGCAACGCCGACAGCGCCATTGACCCAGATCACAATCCTGGGGAGGGGCAGAACAGACCGGCAGGTAAAAGTGCCGTGCTTCCAGGCCAGCCCGTGTCGCCCTTTACTGTGGACACACCCATGGGTCCCTTCTACTATGACCCGGCCACTTCGGAATTGCCAGTGGTGCGTCACTAGGAAGGGGATGGGCAAGGTGACCCACGGGTCACAAGAAAAACGATGGAGAGATCATCGGTGGGTGTTATAAAAAGCCAGCGGACCCGGTCAGTGGCTGGTTCGGTTTGCAAGATGCCGGAGGACTCGGCAACCCATGAGGCCGGAGAGCAGAATTGGCGGAAAAAACGTTTTGCCCGGAACATTGGAACTCAAAGGGAGGGAATTTTTAAAAAAGGAATGCGTTCAAAGACAACTACCCCCGTGTTTACCAGTAGGATGGCTCAAGCAAACAGATAACTTGGAGTTCCGTTAGGTGTACGGTGATATCCTCCTGGATCAACTTCGATTCCTATATGTAACTTTATATGAGCAGCCGCGGCAGTAGCAGCAGCATAGCCGTAGCAGTAGCTGTAGCTGTAGTAGCAGCAGTAGCAGTAGCAGTAGCAGTAGCATTATAATGACCGTGTGATACATTCCCCGCCCTCCCTGAAGGTGGTGATGGTGTTCAACCCGCAAGATCCCCTTCAGCGGGCAATGTGGAGCGCCGGGTCGCTGCAGGTTGGCGGCTCAGTGATGCCGGTGTAAAACCCTAGAGTCAGTGTAATAGTGCCCCGTATAGTGCCTCCGTATAGTGCCCCGTATAAGTGGTTGGTGGTTGGTAGTTGGCACTGAGACATGGACTCCCAGTCTCTCCCACCCCTGTTGTAATTGACCCCGTGTGCATGTGTTTAAGGATAAGAATGACTAAGCTGCTATTGATGAAACAAACAGATAACAGAAACTGAAGATCAGCAGTATCGAAGTCGATGACGCAATATTGCATGGAGCCTATAACGAGGCGTTCAGATGATCATTAAAAAAGTCAATGCCGTATTTGTCTTTTACTGTGCATGTACGGTGTGCGGTGTACGACATACGGTCATGCAGATGTTTCTGCGGCACGCACCACTCGCTGCGGCAGACTACCTCTTCGTGCCGTACACATACAGCCCCTCTGCCGCTGCTGATGTGGCGTACTATATGTACCGCGAGATGATTGTAGCGGCCCGTGAGGTGTACGGCAGTGACGAAACGACGGACGAGGAACTGCGGAAAAGGTTTGGCATGCAGGCGCTAAACCTCTTGTTGCCCCAGACTCGATTTTAGTAACATTTTGTCGTACTGAAATGAGTTTTCCTTTGTTGCATTACGTCCTAATTAGGATCGCAGGCGAGTCACTTCCCCTCACTATTCGGGCCTTATACAGGGGTTTTCCTTACAAAGGCCTTTTTCTTAAAGATGCTCTCCTAAACCCTAAACCCTTAAACCCGTCCCACAGGGTGTTGCCTCATCTACATTTTTCTACAACGCCCGCTACAGCCATAAGCCCCCAAATCCTCCTGCTACTGGACCAATGGACTCAAGACATGAAAACCCTGCATGCCCGGACGCCGTCATCACCACCGCCGCCGTCGGCGCTGTCAGCGCAAGAGGCTGTGGCACGGAGCGCCGCTGCCACCGCCACCACGGCAGTTGACGATAAGCCAGGCGTAACTGCCACATCCTTCGGTGCCCCAGCGGCCTCTGCGGCAGCAGCAGCCGAAGAGGAGGAGCCGGAGGCGGACGGTCTGACCGTTGGGCGGTTGGATGCGTGGTACGGTTGGCTGCCCAGTCCCGCCACCGTCTCACCCAATCCGGCGCCGCTGGTGGCTTTCGATGACCTTGGTGGCGGCGCCGCCGCAGTTACGATGCGGTCGCCTTGTAATCCGTTGAATATCATCGCCACGAACTCCTCCGACAATGGCGCTGACGGTGGCAGCGGTGGCGGCAGCGGTGGCAGTGGCAGAGGCAACAGCGGTGGCAGCGACAGAGACGTCAGCGGTGGTGACAGCGATCGCCTCTCCGGTGCTTGGGTATTGGTATCGAACACGACGCGCGAGAGCCACCCGGGCTGTACGTACGGCAACATAATCACAAATATGCAGGTGAGGCGGCGACAACAGCAGCAGCGGCTGTTTAACCAGTCGTCTCGGAACATATCTTTGTTGCATCCTGGGTTCAATCGCAATGTGGCATGCAACTCTGCACATGCTGATCAGTTTAGATACCTATTAACCGAATTACACATCATGTTGATGACACAATCGTCCTGCCCAGCACCTGGTGGATCATCTGAGAAACAAGATTGCGATCCGGATGCTGCCCTTCATCACAACCTTACTCATATCCTTAGTCATGTATTTTACATGAGATGTTCAACATGGGAAGTCATTTTGCTCATCTGTGGCATTTTCTGTTATTGCGTAGTGTTGTTCGCTGCCATTAACCGTTGCCACAGCCATTTTACCGCGGTATTGTCTGTTATGCCTTTTCAATTGTTAACTACCAAACCACCTGCTAACCGCTTGACTGTCCAGCGGGTGGGTGCGTTGGGAGTCATCTTCAGCGCCAGCCCGGGTAACGAGGTCGAGGTCATCAAACCCACAGAGGTGGACTTCCAGCAAGATGGGTTGTACGGCGCCACGACAGCGTACGGCAAGTACAACAGACAGCGTCAGGATCAGCATCTTCCAGCGCCGTTACGGCGCTGCCGGGCTGCCGCCTCCACCTCCATTGTGGGAGGCAGCCACGATGCCGCTGGAGTGACCTTGCCAATGGGCCGGACGTCAGGCGGTAGCGGCACGGCGGCGGCGGAGGGTGAGGAGAATATGGACGAGCAGCCGTGCATACCCGCTACCATGGTGTCGTACTCGGACGGCATGGATTTGATGACGCTGCTGGGTGATGCGGCACGTGCCAACGTCACGACAGAGGTTGAATTCCGGGTTAAGCAGGTGGGGAGATCTGCACGTCTACATGTGTGTGTTTGTGTGTTTGTGAAGAACGCAAAAATGGCTTCGCAACCTGATCGGTTTATCACAACACAGTGCATATGGACGATATACATGCATTATATATGTATAATGCATTATATTATACCTTTATATTTATATTATACTCCACTGGCGGCGCCTCCGTACCCTAATATTCGCTGCAGATATATCGCGTATCAAACGGTGTGAGACGTGTAATGAGCGAGAGTGGTATGCACTTTAGTATATCTGCACTGTGCAGTACTATTTGCACTGGTCGGTACGTCGGCGCCTGCCATTGGAATAAACCCGCTATCTCACGGTTCAGTCATCTACTCGAAATATCACGCAAAGTCGTTCGACAGGATACGGCGTTCTGCTGCTGTACGAGCGAGCGAGTCAGTGAGGGCCTCCAGCAGCAGAGCGCCGTACCCTGTCTCACTCTTGGTAGTAAATTTCTCATATACTGCCTGACCCGTGAGATAACTACGCCATAAATTTACGTGTGTGTATCCTTGTGTGCATTTAAAATATGCATGAAGCGAGTCGCATAAGTGCATAAGATAAACATCAGGGTATGGCGGCATTCTCCCGAAGAAGGTCCTCACTCTTCTGGGACAGAAGCACTCCCGCGTATCTTATGGTATCTTATGGTTAGGGCTGCATTAATGACACCGTACGTTGCCGTACCTCTCCGCAACGGACACTCGTTTTTAGAATTCTACCACCTCACAGGCTGTAGGCCCACTGCCATTCTAGTCATTACCTCCCATTCCGTAACCTCACGGAATAAACCGCTCCGCCGTTGCCTCATCATTTTAAATGTAATTCCGCATTCCTAAAACCTGCATGCAATGATGCAGATTCCGACGGGCTGGTTCGTCATTGATCCATGGGCCGGTCTCGCGGAGGCGGGCTGGGCGCAGCTGCCTGTAATGATGCATGCCGGCTGGGGCGCATGGTGGCACGTGTACCTAGGGCGCCTGCGACAACAGCTTCAGGAGCTAAAACCACAATCCGCCCACAGCCATGTCGTGGCTGTATTTAACAATAAGGTATAAGTCATACTACGTGATCTATGTTTCTGAATGCGCAGCGTGCGTACGAGGCTTAGGGTTTGAGGGGGTTTGCTTACGAAGCAGCTCCTCTATGGATACGTTCTTGTAATTTTTTTAAGTTGCGTATTATACATCACATAAAAGTCTCTATCGTATAGTGGTGAGTACATCTCGTTGTGGCCGAGAAGACCCCGGCTCGAATCCGGGTAGGGACATGCACTGCGAGGGAGGATATTTATTTCGCAAATTCTTACTATTGCTCATGTTACATATGAATTCATAAAGCAAGTTAGAAAACGCAAAACCGTGCGCGGTCATAGCTAATCACGTACACACATTCTCATCAGGCCTTGCAGGGTCAAATGCGAATATAACGACAAGTGTCGTACAGGGACTCTTTACGTGTGAAATTGCGTCAGGTGTACATTAAATGCCAACGCTTGCGTAGCATCTGAGACATAAACGTCGTCAGTGCACCTCTATTGACCTGACCCTGCGCCACTCGACCGCAGCCCTTCCCAGGGCCGCACGGAGCCACCGTCACCGTGGTTGTGCCTCACCGCCCTCATCGGTACTTCAAACGCCTTCTGCTGAACTTCGCCCTGGGGTGCAGCGGCCCCACGGACGCCAGCTGTCCAGCCTGGGATCACATGGTGCAACTTTTCGTCTGCTGTGCCCCGTGGCCCGAGCACTGCCGGCCCTGTCCTACCACGCTTTGGAAGCAGCCGCCGCTGCGGCTGCCACAGACAGCCAACACATCTACTACCAGTACCAATACCACTGCTGCTGCCAATGCCCGGGAAGCGGCAGCAGTGACGCCACCGCCGCCGCAGCCGTCGCAGCGGTGCGGCTTAGAGTTAGGGCGCTGGGCAACGCCGTTCCGGCGACGTGTGGGGTGGTGGCTAACAGATGTGACTTCGCTGATGGGGCTGCTGGGGAACGGTGGCAGGTGCGTGGAAGCCGTGAGTCGGCTGCGACGGTACCCTGTAATAATCCCTGTAATGATTATCGTCGTCAACTCAATTCATGTTTCATTTGATCCTTCTTTTACGAATTGATGTGCCGGGGACATGCATCGTTTGATATGCGCTTCATAAGTCTGTGATGCTTGATCTGAAGGGCGCCGAAGCCACCTGGCGGAATGGTTGGAATAAGACTTTGGGATACGGTTGGGTTTTAGGGTTTAGGTTTTGGGGGGAAGCGGGGAAATCACTGGGGGTGGGGGGTGGATGACAATATTTGCAGTCGCAGATTGCGGCATTCCTTAAGTAACCACAATCCACTGCTACGCACAGGTGCTCTTTTACCGTACAAACTGCTCCATGGGCTGACGGTAATTGGACAGCGACTTTATCGCTTATCCTTGCGCGGCAATCTCCGTCTGTGTGGGAGCAGGAGAGTGCGGAGGCGACACAGCCGAGAGTGCAGCCGTGGGGCTTGAAAATCCCGAAAGGCTTAAAATGGGCTGAGCAGGAACGCAGCGACCACTTGGAAAGGGTAGAGGACGATGGGAAGCTCCACCATAATCGTCGCCGTCATGGGCTTGCCGTTCAAAAGCTTCCTGGAGTTAAGGAGCCACTTCAGGATATTTATGCCTTTCCTGCTGCGATAACGGCAAAATTGCTCTCAGAGACGCCGCTCCATCGCGGACTGCGGCCGTTTGGCATCCTGCCACTCTTCGATAGCGCCACTTTTGATGGTTTCTATAATTCCGGCCGTTCGGAAGCAGCTTTCTCCACACCCAGCCGCACCCGGGCTGCTACTATCGTTTCATACATCACTGGTCACGGATCCACGACCGACACCGGCTGCTGCGAGTTTTTCCCCACGTCTCACCACCTTTACATAAATGGCCTTGAGGTGGCCGTGCTGAATTTCACGGAAGCAGGCACGTCGTGGGGTTGTGCGGATGCCGTACTGTACGGCGGAGTGCCAAACCAGCACGGTACATGGATTTATGGGCGTGGCGGTTGGTGTGATGGCGCGGCCGTGCAACCATGGGTCGTGGATATAAGCCGTGTGCTGCGGCCGCCGGGATCTGTGGGCAATAATACAATCCGGTACAAGGGACTGTACGGAGATCAGCGGGAACCTATAGATCCCCCGGAGGGTAGCCCAGCCGGGTATATCATGATGCAGTCAGTGCTGGTGCTATATGAGTAAATGAGAGCGAGCGTTGTTCAGCAGACAGGTCGGCACCACCCAGGTTGGTGTAGGAGCTGAAAAGATATGCAGAGATCGTGTGCGTGATATTACGTCTACACAAGCCTTTCGCACCCGTGCCACCACGTTTATAGTCTTCTTCAAGTAGCACACGCCCAGGTTTCGGAGCACGGTCCGGCTTATGCGGCATCCTTCCTGAGGTACACGCCTCCACACAGGCCACCTGCCCCACACGCCTAATACTGCTGACCCCTTCCCGAGTTGAAGCGAAGTCCAGCAGCGAGACTGCATCAGGTTCGTTCACCACTTCATCCAACCTGCGAAGGGTACGAGAATCTATTCCGCATTAACCGTACATTTCTTATGTTATTGCTTGTTGTTAAGCCAGATATGAAAGATTATAACTAAACAGGAAAACACCGAGGGAAACGTGGGGGTGGAATGCCTGAATGGCGAGACGCACGGGCCTGTCTTCCGAACAGAGCGGTATCACGGACGGCTGAAGGACAGAAGATTGACAGTGCTCGCACGCTCCATTATCCTTATCCGTAGACCTGCAAAGTAGAGAGGTCCGCCTGAGCTCCGAAATGTTTTGCCATCTTTGTCGAAGCGACTGCACCTAGCTCCAGACACATAAATCGTCACCAACCTTCCTCCCCACGACGTGTGAAGTCCACATGTTGATTGCTGTGTGCTGTAAGCCAACCAGCACCCCTTCCCGACTGCCGTAGTCCGCTGTCGAGGGTTACTCAGTTGTGAGTACCCTCGGGGGACAAACGAGAGCGAGGGTGACGCACAGGGCCACGGTACCGACCGACATGGGCATGTACCGGCCCCCTTCTCCTCACCTCAACGGGTCATATTGCGTTAGGCAGAAATGAGGACGGCAAAGAAGACGGACGAGCTGCAGACACCTTCCTTGACTCAATCAGCGAAAACATGGGAAATTAAACTTCACCCAGAGCGCGATTCCGCTCTCTCTGAACTTCTGCCGCAACCCCACCACCACCCTTTCGGCACACCTAAGACCGGCCGTAATGACCGCGGCCTGATTTCACTGCACTTCTCCTACACCATCCTATCTCCCCTGTGCCGTCTCTTAATCCACCGGCCATCGCTTGCCGCCTCCGGGCTATTTAAAGGCCCGCAAAAGAACGGAAGATTCTTAGCTCCCGGCCCGTTCGGTCCTGTTCACGCCTCTGCGTGAGAGCGGCTGCGGAAGGTTCCGGATGATACAGCAGTCGTCGGTGGCGGTCATGTCAGCGGCTCCGCTCAGGCGGTGGCTGCGATCTTTTGACGGGCACCCGCATTCTTAATGCGGTCCTCCATCTCGTGGCGGAAGTGGCGGATAAGGCCCTGCGGGTGAGGAAGACGCCGGGGTCCGACGGCATACGGTCACTGGAAGAGATGAAGACCGCACCGGCTCACTGCTATACCTGGAACAGAAGTGTTGTACGCAGCTCCCCAAAATTAGCTCCGCCGCCATTAAAATCAGAGACTGCGTTGGATGTAGTTATCTGACAACGCCCGCATCAAACACGACCGTTCGCTCCATGTAGGTAGGGAATTGCCCGGGCGATGCGGAGCCCGAATCCCATAATGATCTAATCCTATTTACGCACCTGCACCGGCCACGCCGCCGCATCTCCCAAGGCGCAGATGGTGTGGCCCTCGATCTGCTTCGTAATCTCCCACAGCATGTCAATCTCCTCAAGCCGAGCATCGCCCTTCTTCATGCGGGTCATGATGTCATACAGCCAGCCTGGGGCGGGGAAGTTGCCAGGGGTGTCATTAACGACTTGAGGAAGTTGCCACCCAGCAATGCACTGCATGCGGTTAGCTCAATGTGTGAAGGTGTCACACCGATGCAATCCCAAAGTCAGCCGTGCCTGCCCTTGCATGCGCACGTGTGTTATTTTATCGGGGGGATGGGAAATGGATGAACACCATTAATGGAGTCCAGCCTCTCTGGCCTACCCATCCTCCTCATCCCATTTCGTCAATCCTCAACCGCGATCGCTACTTTCCTGGCTAAACCGCCTCACAGCCTACCGCATCACCTGGGCAGACAACGCCATAAGAGGTTCGACATAATTTATTACCACCAGTAAGTTCGTCATGCAAGACCAACGAATAACGCCACACTTCTTGCCTTGCAAACCGATGCTCCCAGGCTAGGGGGCACAGCACCTCTCATCACTGAGGCCTACGTGTGGACGCCTACGTTACCTTCCAACAACCCCGAAACACCAGCCACCACCCGACTGAAACAACAAAGCGGCGACACGCCGCCTCATCTTATCATCTACACACCACCCGATTGGGTTATTGGTCGGCAGACAGTGGCTTACCGGTTCCCTCGCGGCACGGCGTGCACTGACCACAGCTCTCGTGCTTGTAGAAATACGACAGCCGGGCGATGGCGTCGATTACGTCCGTGGACTTGTCCATGACAATCACGGCGGCGGTGCCGAGACCCGACTGCGCCTCCTTCAGCGCATCAAAATCCATTAGCACCGCGTCGCACAGCTACAGCACAACGAGGAAGGGGACAAGCGGGTATCCGCGCGTTCACCACGACGTACGTTTTTTTGAAATAGCAGTTTGCACGTCCCGTGCACGAAAGAAAAAGTCGTGTGGGGGCAAAACATCGCGAAATAATATTCACATGTGGGCTGTACCCGTATGCGTAATGCTCTATCCAAGGTTATGTGAAAGCATGGGGAGCTTAGGACGCTGGGACTGAAGACATGGTTTCGGCTGCGAGCTGCAATGTCAATTGCTACTTTTAAGAGCTTCCTTGCAAAAAACATAAAGACGTACCTTCTTAGGCAACATGGGCACAGAAGAACCGCCGGGGATGATGGCGAGCAGGTTGTCCCAGCCACCGCGGACACCGCCTTGAGGAGAGCAAGAGAGCAGGAGGGGGGGAAGGGGGGGGAAGAATATGGAATGCGGCTCAAACACGCACACTGTCGCTTTCACCATTTCCCCGAAATCGAACCTTGTCTCGCATCAGGCGTCCTACTTTACAGGAACTGGGTCGGCGGCCTACATACGAACGTACACCTCACCTCACCAGACAAGCACTCCCCACCTTACCCGCATGGCGCTCGATGAGCTCCTTCAACGGAATGCTCATCTCCTCCTCCACGGTGCAGGGCCTGTTCACGTGGCCGGAGATGCAAAAGAGCTTCGTGCCGGCGTTGTTCTTGCGGCCAAAAGACGAGAACCACTCGGGTCCGCGGCGAAGGATGGTGGGTGACACGGCCACAGTTTCCACGTTTGTGACCGTCGTGGGGCAGCCGTAGAGGCCCACGCCGGCGGGAAACGGCGGCTTGAGGCGCGGCTTGCCCTGCTTGCCTGCATTTACGGGAATTTAAGCAGGTTGGAAGAGAAGCAGTAATGGGTATCGATGAAAGGGTGGACCGGCACGCTTGCAACAAACACACGTAGTCATACTTCGCAGCAGGTGTGATCCACCCTAGCTGCGATGCTGGCCCTCACGCTGTCTCGCTAACCCCATGACGGACGCACCCTCCAGCGACTCAATGAGGGCCGTCTCCTCGCCGCAAATATAAGCTCCCGCACCGTAGTGCACCATCAAGTCAAAGTCGACGCCACTGCCACAGGCGTTCTTGCCGAGGAAGCCCTGAGGAGTGGGCCAGCGCGCAGAATGTCGACACATCTATGAAAACTGACGTTTACTATATTGTGAACCGAAACCCACAGCCAGGAACGGGCCATCGGGCCATGACTATACCAGGTGGGGGCCCGCGTGGTATAGGCATAGCCATATGTAGATAGTCCTTTCAAATCCATCCCTGGCCCATGAATCCCTGTGGAAGCATCGCCACCGTTCGTGCTATGTAATCACCTTAGTTGCACAGCTTAGCGATGTCCCCACAACTGCATAATCCTCGACTTCCTCACCACCTGCGTGAGAACCTCTTCGATTTTCGATCGTTTAGCTCCCTGCCTCTGGCTTCCTTGCCTCTGGCCCTTTCGTGGTAGTGTTTATTACATAATCTGTTTTAGTCAGATGCAGCTATCGGCGCGCTTTTCGATCACTTGTCCGTCTTAATTCCTCGGCTCTTCCTTCACCTCTCCCAAGAAGCAAGCGCCTTGCACCCACCTTGGCATAAGCCTCATCTATGGCCCGCATCACGGAAAGCCGCTCGTTCACAAACTCGCCACTGCATTGCAGGAGTGCGCAAAAAGGAACGAGGAAGGTGGATATCTTATGAGGATTAGGACAGACTGGGTTTGACGCGAGCTGTGCTTCAAGCGTTGTACATAATCATGTCGTTCCTATACCCCAGGTGTCCCCGACGTCAGGAACTCGAACCATCACTAAACATTACCAACTTTCCCTTTACAAAGCTTTGCATATTTTCGGCCCCGGCCCCGAGCCCAAAAATTCCCTTAACACTATCTCCATGAAACCTGCACCTGCATTTCCTGCAGGACGTAGCAGCTGAAAGTCCCACATTAACCCCAGATACGTCATGTTTGACATTGCAGTTCGTCATCTATATTCGTCTGATCTCCATACTGGTGCTTATCGGTAGGCCTCAAAAGTACCCGTCCCGGTCCATCTCCGGCTGTGCTCTGTCACACGACATGATAGCATGCGATCATCGCATGTCACCTACCGAATATAAATGTAGCCCGCCCGTGCTCCCATGGCCACGCCCGCAATGAGGCAGCCCTCCACCAGCTTATGTGGCTCGTGCCGCATAATCTCCCTGTCTTTGCACGTTCCCGGCTCTGACTCGTCCCCATTCACGACCAGGTAGCTAGGACGGCCGTCAGAGGCCTGCGGTCGGAAGGCAAATGACGAGGGTCAAGGTATTGTGCAGACAGAAGGCCAAGATGTGTTCATAGGTGCGACTAGAGGAATAGTAGGCGAAGCGACCTGCGAACCTATCCTCTTACATCGTGGCATGATAGGATTGTGTACTAGAAACCCCCCGTCAAAGAGCATGAACTTGAGAAGCTCCCTTGCCCCCATCCACAGACTTGTGCTTACTCACCTTTGGCATGAAGCTCCATTTCAGACCTGAGGGGAAGCCAGCCCCGCCACGGCCGCGGAGGCCCGACTTCTTCATCTGGTCGATAATCCAGTCTCGGCCCTTCAACACGAGCTCCTTGGTCATATACCAGTCGCCACGCGCCATAGCCCCCTACATTCATTCCACACAGTTTACCAAAAACTCTCGTGTTGGCTTGGCTCAACCCTTAAAGCATGGAAGACTTGATTCCCATTTTAATTGGCCACGCGAGCATCTCTGGCTTCAAAGCCTACCAATATGTACAGTCAATTTATAATTAATGCTTTTAAGCTGAACAAGCTAGCCAAGTCACCTTGATGCTAGTATCATGCCGGCCATAGATGTTTTGGAAAATCCGGTCGTCATCCTTAAGGCCGCCAAAAGAAGTCTTAGCTGCTGGAGGTGGTGGCGGTGGAGAAGTGGCAGCTGTGCCAGCAGCAGGCGCTTGTGTGCTGAAGGCCCTCAGGACCCTGCGATGCACACCATCGTTGCAACTGAAGCATATTATGTGACTTGAAGTTACTTCCAAGTACAGGGCGCAGTAGTCATGTGCTTCCCAGCGACGTGGACCAGCCTCGCACCACCACTTTCGGCAACATTAACACACTTTTGCTGCTGAGTCATTTAAGCCCAAATGGTAAAAAGGTTGCAAATAGCACGTTTAAAATTACTAAAAGGAAAACTCCGCAATGGAAGACCCACCCAGTCTTCAGCTCCTGCAAGGCGCCAGTGAGCTGCACACTAGCAAACTGGGCTGCGATACCTGCAGTCCTATGCATCTTTACGATAAAGTGTCGGTAGATGAAACAGGAACTGATTGCCAATCGACCAGCCAAGGTTCGTATGCCTTCAAGCGGAGCAACGGGCAGAAGGCAAACGATAAAAGCTATCCTTCATACGCCCAAAGCCCTAACGCCAACGTCGCCCAACACAATACATTGTGATGAGTGTTTACGTTGCCTGAATACAGCGTGTCGTACAGAGTCATATGTACAACTAACAATGCAGCTGCGAATGGAAGCCTGCGCCCTCGAAAGTTTCAAGTGCACTTGAGAGGGCACATTGACATGCCATGGACAAGCAGGAAATCGTCAGCACGGAAAGGGGCCGCACCATAAGCATATATAGCGTGCCCTCGTGAGATTTGGTCACGGACATTCACAGTTTTGACATCCGGACCAGCTCAAAAGATGGCTCTCATATCAGCTTTGTGTTCATGTAATGCAACTTTTCTGCCGTATTTTAGGCAGGAATGCGAAGGGGGTGGCCGCTGTAGTCCAGCTAACGCTGGCAGCCAACGTTGCTTGCTGGAGTGATGCAACCTATGCAAGCGTGCTGTCTTTTCTCTTCGGATCCATCAAAATGCCGTGCTATTCACCACACATTTCATCACACATTTACTCCTTGTTTGCAATTCAAGAAATGGCCCGCTAGGTGCCATTGTCGTGTGAAGCGTTGTGAAGGCAGATGGGAAAGTAGCTCCCGTTCGTCTGAACTATTTCACTGCCTCCTGCCTTCGGTATAGGTCGGTGTATGCAGCAGGGTATATCACTGTATCATTTGGCTCTTAGTGCTTCATATTTTTGAAACTATAACAGGGTTTTGGGCAGTACCATTCCATATGTGCGTCAACGGGGGTTGCTAAGGTACACGCTGCAGCAAAACATTATGCCTTGGACGTGCACTGGGACATGGCCAGGCGCGGGTAAAACAAATACCCCCCTAAAGTCATGACACACTAGAGGGAATTCTCAAGCATGAGATATGTTATAGGGCGATGCAACGCGCTTAATCCGGCTCTTATCCGAGGGTGACCTAAATTCACAGACCGATCCGCTTCGACTCATTTCATGGATCGAGAGGTTTTAATCAGACACATTAAACATATCGCACCGGATCGCACCGACTATAACCACACCAGGTTTACCCGTGCCTGGCCATGTCCCAGGGCACGTCCCCAGCATATTGTCTTGCTGCAGCGTGTACCTAATGCACATATGCAATGGTACTGCCCCAAACAGTTTCATCACACGATGGGTATCCAAGCTTGTAATGCCATTGCCTCGGGCTATCAACAACCTGTCCCGGCCACCTGTATTCTTTCGATCGGCCCAGGGACGCCCAGACCACAGCCGCTTTAGTTGGTGTCGATCAGCAATGGAGCAGGCTCCAACAGTGCCCCACGGAGAGGCTCATCCGGTTGTTAGTATTGCTCAGGCGAAACCTGTTGTAAAACTAGTCGGTAGAAGCTAGCTGACTTCGTCTAGCACTCTACCAGTGTCTAGCTAGCTAATTCTGCTGTACTCGCTGTAAGCGCCAGGATTCTTCTGGTTATAACCTAACTGTATCGGCTTTACCATCATAAACACAGCCACGCTGGATATGATGAATCTAAACGTTTTCTTGCATTATATTCGAACGCCTTCTGAACCGTTAATCTGAAACGTAAGGAACTTTATGCATACGGAAAAACACCGTTACATTATACCTTTTGCTTTTGGTAGTCGTCCTTCTGTAGCTCGTCTGAAATATTGGAGATATCTGCTATATTCGTTTATTGTAAAGAGGAAATATGCATGTTCATCAAGGGGACTGCATGGGCACTTCGCCAAGTCGCCTAGCCTAGCCAACAATGACGTACAAGGCAGGAATCGTCTCATCTTGATTGTAAGTGCTTTTGTTTCATTACTCTCACCCACTGAGTGCATGTCAACCCTAACCACCTGCTATTCATACCAGGCTATTGCGAGAAACGTTTGATCACTCTTCCCGAATATTGTGTTTTGCGTGCGACGGAATATTGCAGTTGCTCATGTTATAGCTCATGCCTTAGCGGAATTATCTCCCCCGCGAAAGCCGCTAGCCTTTGAGGTTTGTAATTACCATGCAGCGATTAGCTGCTTAGTGGAGGTCTTATAAACGTGTAAAATAACAATATATCATTATGATTTAATACATGTTGAAGCTTCTTTAATGGAACCAGTCGGCATGGCGAGGCCGAGGACTGCGCGGCTAAGCTCGAGGTGGCTCCTAAATGGAAATTGGAGCTTGGGATCCCTAATCACGATCATTTTGCTCCTCAGTAACATTAGAGGGGGTAAGCTCGGTGTGTTAGTGATATGGTGTAAGTACTCTTCCAACTATGGCAGCGAGTTCTGAGAATAATAAGCACGAGGCTACCTGCTTATTATTATCAGATGTATCCTTTTTGAATTAAGTTCTAGGCATCTGTTTCAACCCGTATGGTGTTGGTAGGTCAAGGTAGAAAATGCTGCGCCCATGCAGGAATCAGCCAGCGGCCGCCGCAGCCCCCGCGGCCTCCACCGTCGCCCAGACCGCCGCCGAACCCACCGCCACCCGGCCCCCCACCGTCGCCTTTCCCACCTCCCCCAAGCCCCTTGCCGCCCGAGCCAAGCCCTCGTCCCCCACGGCCGCCACCTCCGTCACCACCTCCCCCAATTCCGCCGGATCCACCTTCACCGCCTTCACCGCCTCCCAGACCACCCAACGCGCCACCAGCGCCGTTTGCGCCTCCGATGAGTACGTTTTTAATTTCCGCCCCGCCTCAGGCCGGGATCTGCGTGCCTGTCCTCACGCTCCAGGGATCCATTCCTAATGCCCCTTCTGCTGCACGGCGAAAAATTGATCGTATATCCAACAACATGGCATTGCCTGTGATATGGATTTCAGATCGGCGAGCTCTAGTAAATCCCAGTGTTATTCAAACCCCAACTCACATTCATAACTTGTTCAACTTGCCCACATGGACGTTTGATGCCCATCTTTTATCCAAGGAGACCCGTTGCGAGTTTCTCTAAAAATAGTGAAAGGCGACCATTACTTAAACTTATCCTGGTGTTGCATTACGGCCGTCCTGATCCCTTCTTGGCTGGTGTGATTGTGATTGTGACCGGAGGCTTCAGCGTGTGCCGGTGTTTGTGCTGGTGTAACCTGGCATGAAAGTAAACCATTGGATTGCGCGATGAATTTCAAGGGCATGGTAGACATGACGTCGAGGGGGCCATTGTCAAACATATTGTCCATCGTATCTGGTTGTGTTTTTAATTGTGCTTTCTTTCTCCCGTCTTCTGTAGTATCCTGGGGTGTCTATGTCTATGGGTAGTGTCCAGGATGGACCGTGTATGGTCATCTTCCGATTGGGCCTTTGCTTAGGCGGATATGTATGACAGAGATACGACATCATCCCTCCGGAATATGTCTTGGCATCTCTGCAACTCAACCGCGGAAAACTCGCTCATCCCGTTCCATTTCTTAACTGCCAACCGCACAAACAACACAAATCCACAGATTTATCCATGTACGTCGTTCGAACGGATGTCGGAACCTACTACGTCTTCAGAGATAAAATAAGCTGGACATCCGCTCAAGAGCATTGCCTGTGAGTTGGTGTTGGCAAGTTTATATAACGGTTTTAAATTCCATGCCTTCAAACGGCAACATAAACCGCATTTTCGTAGGTATTTGGGGGGGGGAGGGTCTGCACTGACTCCCATCTTGTGGCGGAAATCCATAAATAGGAGTTCATGAAGTAGGAAAAAAGAAATGCCGCAGACGGGTGAAGGGATTTGTTCTTCAATTCTGTCCTGGGGGCCTTAGGCAAGGTGACCTAGGAAGGACCCAATTTGGGAAACAACGCAGCTTGATCGTTCACTGCTCTGCTCTGCCCAACAAGCAGAAAAAAGAAATAATGAAATAAAACGAATTACACTGCCTCTGTCACTGATCCCATGCGTAGTAACAGGCGTGGCTCATCTTTCGGTACGTGAACGAGCACTCTTGCGACTTGAGCAGCGTGACTAGGTTTTAGGGCTTTTGCACATATTAAAAATATACATGGCGTAACACACACCCTCCCTCACGTATCGTAATAGTTATTTCTTCATTCGTGTGGTTTCGTCTTCGCTCCGTAACCATTGCCGTACGTCCCCGCTAGGTCTCTCAAACTCTCGCTCGCAGCCTGGCCCACCAAGGCGGAGCTAGACCGCATATTCCGCAAAATCTGGAATTACTATTACATGCCTGACTTCTGGGTGGGCGTCATCCGGCGAGCCAACGCCACCAGCTTTGAGTTCGCTGACGGCGGCGTCATGCCGGAAGTCGACTCACTGGTCTTCAACGAGACCGCCGACATGAATGCGCCCTGCCTCAACGACACCCGGCGTGGCTGCTGCGTTTCCTTGACGGATTTGATGCTGGACCCGTTTATTGGGATGCTTCAAACAGATCGAAGTCCTCACATGGTGCTGCGCAACTGCCTATCGTTGTGAGCCTCGGGGCATCGTTAATGGCGGTGTATGTTTAAGAGTTTTGTTGATGCTGCTGCTGGGTGCTATGAATACTTGCTAGGTTTTTGCTCCATGTAAATTTGCTTGTGTTCATTTATTTAGTTTTTGATGTGTATTGATGTATAAAATTCTTTATTTTGAACTGCAACATTGGGGCATAGATGGGGATGAATCGGGAACTGGGTTTAAGATGCACGTGCTCTTTTGGGCAACTCATGAACCTGATGCAATAGCCATGGGAGTCAAGGAGTTCGACGAATCTATTAATTAATTAATTAATTAATTAATTAATTAAAGGAAGAGAACTACATGAGATCCTAATAAAACCCAACCTAATCTGAATCCTACGACCTGCAGGCGGAGGAGTTTAATTGTCCCTTGTTAAAAATCTCTGTGTGTACGACAAACCTGCCTTCGTAGCTCTCCGTACGGACGCGATAGCATCCTATGCATCTGCAAGTCAAGGGATGTGTGTGCAATATGTCACGGCTGCTCTTTCATATAACAGCAACAAGACAATCGTTCTTTCATAGTCACAGTTATTCCTTTCAAATGCGGCATCTTAACAAGCACTGCGTGCGGGGACCGGCCCTAATTCCTGCAGGAGGCCGTTCGTGTGTTACGGACCGGCACCCTCCAGCCCGTCACCTCCCTCGCCCCCCACTGTGCCGTTGGTGGCGCGTATCGAGCTGCGTTTCCTGCTGAACTACCTGGCTTTGGTCGCTACGGCGGATCATTTCCAGCAGTTCCTGACCCAGGTGGCGCAATTGGTGCAGGACTACTACGGCGCGAAGGTATCTCTCTCTGAAGGCATCTCTCTCTGTTGACTGCGTACGACGTTCTCTCTCTGTCTTATATATTGGTATCTTCCTATTATATCTTTCGTATATATATGTATGTGTGTGTGTGTATCATAGACTTGTATGCATATATAATATAAAGATTTAATAGGAAGATACCACATATATGTATGGTACATTCCTTTTATATCTTTCTGGGGCGTTAGCTGTTAACTTGGCTTCGGAACTGGGCTTCAGATGTCTGCTAAAATAACTAACATCTCGTAAGGCCCAGCTACTCGCGTTCGTATATGCGTGCTGAGGGGAGACGTTTCCGCGCACCCCTCAGGTGGTTGTCGACGAGCTATTCCAACAGGACATTGGCACCGAGAAACCCACCGTGGTGCGGATCCGGTTGTACCTGCCTTCCGCTGTGACCAGTGATCTTGCTGGCACGTACCTCTCCAAGCTCATCAACTCTCCCTCCGAAATATTCACCAGTTCGTTTCAACGGGACTACGAGATTGCCACACCGATTCGGGCATATCTTCTACAGGTAAGACGGTGCATGTATGTGTGCGACGGTGTGTACGTGTGTGGCAATGCGTGTATGTGATCTCCAGAGGAAGACGCTGCTGATAACCTGCTGGTCTGATGGTCCCGCTAACCCCTACCAGTTGCAACTATAGCTGTAACACGAACGAGTATCGTTAATTGCGACTTTGCGCGTGCGTTACCATGTTACGGACAAGCCGTATAACATTTGTATGTATAAATGTCTGGACCTGTCATATATATGTGTGGGATAGGAGGGTTTCGCTCCTTTCACCCGAGGCCGTCCCTCCTGACAGTCCGTACTACCTTCCCCTGCTGTATTTCGGGGCATCCTCATTTCGCCGTTCACCCATGTTGACTTGCTTCTTCGAAATCAGTGATGTTCCCAGTAGGAAGGTGGTTCAGCACCCACCACCAGTATCCAGTAGAATCTGCCGGATCAACGGCGGCCTCCACTCCATTCCTGGTCGGCTCGTAGATAAATCACTATAACCAGGGTCCTCACCTTCCATCATCACCGGGGGCACGTTCACCCCCAACCAGTAGAAGGTTTTGAATCCCGAGCATAGCCGGGATCGATTCCTGGAACTTCAGTGTATTTGTCATTTACTATCTGACAGCTTGCCAGTAAATCACTAATCTCTATTCGTTAAATAACAAACGTATCGAAGTCAGACATAAGTTTCCTAATACTCGATATCCCCATCATATGCATCTGTCCCATCATGTCTTGGCTGACTGACTGAACTTGTGGTTCAGGTGATGGATATTAACACTGGACAGCCGCCATCTCCAGCCAACCGACAAGTGGCGGGAGTGAGCGAAAAACAAACCCAGAGGATAGCGCTGGGCGCGGCGCTGGGTGTAGGGCTTGGTCTGGCTGTGCTGATCAGCGTGATCGTGGTGTTTGTGGTTGTTTACCGACGCCGCGCCAAATTGCGAGTACTACAGGAAATCCATTAAGGCCTTTCCATTCCATCACCATCGCCATCACGGTCATGATCGTCGTTGCATTGCCTGGTCTCAAAACGGGCCGTTTGTTTGATGTAGGTTCAGCAACTGGGGGATTCGGGCTGAAAAAAGCTCATTTTGATAACCTTTTGGGAAGTTGTTGGGAGGTAGATCCACACTCACACCCACGCCATCAGCAAAATCAACCGATTCACGAGCACGCTGCATCGCATTGCGTCGTGTCGTGTCGTGCTGTGTTTCGCTTGCATTTATTTCCATTCTTGTCCCCTAGCCCGACCCGAAGTATCATGATCAGGCGGTATTGTGCAATATTATACATTACTATTGTCATTGAGCGTTATTGTTAATGTCGTTGTGTGCTGCTATTGTGATGGTGGTTGAGCTGGTTGGAGCTGCTGTACGCGGTCTTGGGGACTTGTGTCTGCCTGTGGATGGAATGGCGCAAAGATGGTGGCCGGAGGGACGTAATCCAAACCCCGCATTGGTTTGGGAAGGGTGTTTTAAGATGCGTTTGTTTTGGAGAGGCACGTGGGAGAGTGTGGGTTCGGGCCGAAGTAGCCAGCAGCCATGCCTTCTATAAGACCTTGGAGAGTTGCGCGCATGTGCGCGTGTGTGTGTGCGTGCTGTGATTATGCCGTATGCCCTCCGCGCGGAGATCACCTGGCGGCAACATGGTTGATGTATAGAGAGGCATCTGACGTTCTGCATTTGGAATTGGTTTCGGGGCGCGATGTTGGGGTGCAAATGTTTTTGGTAGATGAGGAACATGCGCTCATCGCCATCATTGATATCACCTCCACCACCACGCCATCATCGTGATGGACATCAGCACCCCCAGCATCACACCCTGCGTCACAATACCAGAGCATGATGGTCGCCATATGTAGCCGTTGTGCTGTGCCGAGACGCAAAACATACGCATTACTACGCTGAAGTGCTACGCGATGTGAGCACGTGAGTCATGTGTGTGTTGTCTGTGTGTATGTGTGCGGAGAGGGGGCGGGGTGTTGAAGGTAGCCCCGGCCCAGAGCCAGAATGGATGGTCTCGTAGGGTGGTCGTGTTGGTATGCATTTGTATGGATATGGGTATGGATATGGGTATGGATAAGGGTATGCAATGTGGGTTTTAGGCTTTTAACTCCCGAACTCCCACGCGGCTTCGGGGAGGGGAGATGGGGACTTAGGCGACAGGGCTTGGGTATTTCTTGACCGGGTGCTTAATTGTCCATTACCTAGCTAGCAACCGCCACGGCAGCGACGGTCCCACGAGTCCCTTCATTGGGGACTATGCTGGTGGTGAGCGAGCGAGTGAGCGATACTGCCGCCGCTGCTCTGCCGCCGCCTTCATAACCCCCCCTGGACGCATCCACTGCCTGATCTGCGAAATTGCGCGCCGCCCGTGGGGCTGTTCGCTGCATGCGTGCGGGCTGGTGCGCTCGCGTATGTACACGTGTGAGTCTCAGACTCTCCATACCTTCCTTCCATGTACGATCAAGCACGTGTGTGCACGTACTCGTGGCTGCACGTTAGCACGGTATTGCTTGCGTACGTGGCTGGATGCTCGTATGATGTAGTGTGCTAGTTAAAGCTGGCATGTGTGCATGTGTGCTCAATAATGCAATATGTTAACCATTTCAGATAAGCGATGTATTCATGACCCTGCCTTGTTGAAGATGTGGGTATGTTCCATATATGTTTGTAAATGCGGTATCAGGTGAAGCGTGAAGATACTGCGACACAAAGAGAGCACTTGTGTTCCCATAGATTGGGGAGTCGATGACACGTATCTTTGCCGCGTGCGGCTTTGACACGTGTTGGGCTGCCGGCCATATTGCTTGGTTGGGTACGCCATGTCGTCAGCTGCCAGGGCTCGAGTATCGACTGTCGTAGCCGGCTCTGCTCTTAGCAATTCCCCAGTACGGTACGGTACGGTGCTTCCCTTGGCCTCCTTCCGGGAAGATACGCCTTCCCCCCATGTGTTGCGTGTTTATTTGCATTTATTTAGTTATCATATAACGGGTTAATAAGGAACCCTTATGTCATCAGGGGTTGGGCGTGACGTGTTAAAGTGAATCATATAATAGGTCATTATTACATTATACAGGTCTGCTGAATCCGGATCCAGAGATCCACATGACGACCGAACCAAAGCAAGGACAGTCTCAAGAGTCTCAAGAGTCCCAGGTTCTCACGACGAACGACTAGATCCAAAACTTCATATGGGGACGTTTGGCGGCGCATCTGGAATTGGAATTGGAATTTGGAATTGGATGCGATTTGGAAACTCCCAATACAAACCAGGTATCGGCCTTTCCAGTGGAACTACTGCTTACCCCACCATAAATGGAAAAAAATCTTATGATAACACAATATCTCACAAGACAATGAAGCACATAACCTCCTGCCGTGTTGGAAGCTCGAGCTCGACAGACAAACAGAAAAACCAGCAGCAGCATGCACCATTTAATTCTCCATCCAAATTATGACGTATCAAGTAATGCCGTGTTTTCATTCCCGGATGAATTCCGGGGGTGAATGCATGTGTGTGCACAGATCTTCCAAAGCACCACAAATACATACACCCTTGCTTGACTGCAAACCGGTCTGTAACGACAACACACCAAGCAAGTACGACCATGTACGACAACTTCATCGCTATCCCGCTGGCGTGATGGCAGAGTCGTAAAAAACATATTTTCCAATTATTTCCAATTAACCTACTTCGATTGCATACATGATCTCATATATACCTCCTCCATCCAATCCTAGACGCCACCAGGTAACATCATATGCTTGCACGTGTATGGGCACATCACACCACATGGCACATCAGGGGCTGGCTCAGCTCGGCTGCGTGCGTGCGCATTCATTCTTAGGACTGCAACACCCACTCCCCCCAACGTATATCATATTGAGTGGTGCGTGGCAGGAGCCATCCATACCGAATACCAGAATAATTATCCCGGCCGCATTTACGGGTGTACTACATTAATGAACAACTGCTTGTGTGTGAACGGCATTCCTCATGACGTATGCACCCTTTTTCAATTAGTAAAGTGTGTGTTATCATTTCCGTATATTAACGAAAATGTTTATGTACGCACGTATCAGGTATGCCCCCCCCCTCGAAGAAAGGGGTTATTGACAACGTGCACCAGAATGGGTGATGCGCGCCACATCGCACAGCCGCTCCTGCACGCTTCACGTCTTCCCAAGGTCAGGACAGTGGAGTACGAGGTGGACATGATCACCAACGGCCCAACACTTCCTGGGAAGGTAGGGGGATGTGCATAGAGTAATGCTCCTGAGAAGGGTCACGGTCAACTGCTAGCTGTTCCCCGGACCCGGTTGTAATACGATCCGTACATATGTACGGAAATCAAGGCATGGCCGCTGCCGCTATGTGGACATACAAACATAGCACTCTCCTACTTGAGCGGGGGGACATTATTGAGGAACTGAGAGTTAGAGATGTAGTTGCCAGGCGGAGAGTAGCGGCATGCAATAACAAGACAGTAGTCGCTATCGCCGAGAGCTGCACCGCACCCAACTTGGGTGGTGGACTTCCAAACGACCTGGGTAAAGTGGCCGATGTTAGCGAAATTGGCCTGGTTGTCGGTATAGGGCGTGGCGGAAAAGATGTACTTCTTTATCTCGCCATACCAGCCCTGGACCGCAGGAGTACACAGCATGTCCTTGGCAAGAAGGGGCCAGTTAGAAGGCAGGCCGTACAGATTCTCGCCGTAATTGCCGCTGGAGTGTCGGAGGGTACAGGTTGCCGCGAGACCCTGCGCCCAGGTCTGCACAGACACACGCGCAATAATGTGGTGACGGATAACGCGTGTATGCAAAGAACGACAAGGAAGTGGCAAAACACAGGCAGGTTTGACAGCAGGTTGGATAGCAGGTTGGATAGCAGGCAGGTTGGACAGGGCTGGACGAAGCTTTAAACATGGGAAATCGTGCCTTGCATAACGCCTCATCTCATCGCTACATTCGTATTTGGCAGCAGCTAGCCGCTCTCACCTGGGCCCCTTTGGCGAGCGTTTCGTTCCAGGTCAGCGCCGGACAGCCGTGCAGTGCGCGGTCCTTGTTGTGCTCTGCCAGTGCTGCCGCAGCGTCAAAGCAACCTGCAACAAAGCGACCGCGTGTAGGGGTGTAGCCACAAGTGGCACATACATACACAAACAAGTACCATGCATAGATAGATAGATAGATAGATGACAGATAGATAGACAGATAGGAAGAGAGAGAGCAGCCGGTATTGGGGGGGACCAAAATGACGGAGTTACCCCACCATTCGCTCAGAGAGAGGTGTCATCAGCTTGTTTGATGATTTGGATGGCGCAGTTGCGAACAGAGCGTTTGAAGAAAGGAAGTGGGAGATAAGATTTGCCTCTCGCAGTTCTTTCCTCCAAGCTTCCTCCTAAAAAATGCAATTTACAACTTTATGTACAGCTGTACGTGCGAAACCTACCAGCCGTAGTGGTAAACGGAGATGGCGAGGGTGACGATGATGGTGGTGGTGGTGGACCTGAGGAAGGTGGTGGTGATGGTGGTGGTGGACGTGAGGAAGGTGGTGGTAGTGGTGGTGGTGGACGTGAGGAGGGTGGAGGTGGGGGAGATTGTGATGTTATTTTGGTGTAGAGGCACACCCCCTGTGCTGGCACTGTAGGGCTTACGACACTCTTGAGCCATCCGTTGCTATTGAAGCCCTTGCAGGTGGAGTCTGCATTGCACTTGTCGAGGGCCTTATTGATGGCCAGGGCTTTAGAGTTGATGTTGTCACCCGTGTGGTCAACGTCAGCATTGGCCAAGTAGCCGGTGTAGCTGGCACACTCTGCGATGCGAGCAAATGGAAGAGCCGAATAATGATATGAGTATGTAGCAAACCGAGCCGATGAAAAACGATTGCGCAAACGGCAACAAAGTGTGGTATGTATGTCCAGGTAGGTAGGATCCGAAGGTAGATGCTGTTGTACCTCTGTCGTACAGATCCAACCAAGCAAATAAGGCCCGATCTGAAGATATTCATACACGCTCCATCCCGGATATATGCAACCCGTAGACACCAAGATACTACAAAATGCAATAGCCTAATCGTAACTACCAGGCGACGTCTTGTACGAAGTAATGAAAGAGTAATGAAAGATGTTTAAGTTTGCATACATATGTACTTAGCTAGATATAACGGTGTTACACTGTGGGCGAGTTGCCCTGAAAGGACAAGCACCGGGGGCCCTGAGCGGGTCGAGCCACAGCGCAGGGGGTAGCAGCGGCTTTGCCTGTCTGTCCAGCCGTGCGCTCGAGGTTCCCTTGATCGAGCCAGTGCGGGCACTCAAACTTTGCGAGCCTCTATCCCGGCTATTAGCCCGGCTCTAGCCCCTCTGAAGGAACGGAGCCTCAGACAACCCCACACCAGCACCCAGAAAGAGAGGACATGAGACTCAAGACCCTGCCACTAAAAATCTAGGAAACACCTAGGTGTGTGCTTAGCTAGGTTTGTATTCAGCTGGATAGATATCTGCTCGCCAGCTGTCTATTCGAATTATCGTTTTGCATGATGGACGGGGATACCCCTGCCAGCTGAACTCGTTCGATTGCATGCCTCTTAATTCCCTTCATTATTCACAGGAATTCTCATCATGTCCTGTCTGCTGACCAATATATTTCTTTTCATATGTATGACTACCGTACACACGTACGGTGATCAAGCGAGCGCGGTACTTACTGGTTGGAACGAAGGCTTTCTTGATGTAGAGGCACCTTCCAGGGGCGTCAGTCAGCGGGGTGACGCTGCTCTTCAGCTCTCCCGCGGAGTTGTAAGCCACGCATTTGACATCGTTGTTGCACTGCTGCATGGGCTTCTTTGAGGTGCTCATGGTGTCACCCACATGGTCGTAATCCGGGAAGGCCACGTAGCCAGACGCTCCAGGGCACGCTGTAAGCAAGCGAGTGGGGAGCCGTACGTAAGGACATAGATAGCGGAGAAATGTGCGTGAAGTGTAGCTAGCTAGCTAGCTAGCTACGTCATCTCATCATCACGCGCACAAAGACATACGTTTTGTCGCATACACAAATACACACACAAATGCACACAAACACACAGACACCGTTATAGCTTGAGCATAAAATATCTGTCGTCGTTGCACGCCTTGCGCTTGCTAACATTGACCACTATACATAGAGAGAGATCGATAGGTGGGTGAATTTTACATTTTCCTTAAGTAGGACAAATCCATTTTGACAGTAAATTTTATCACATTTCTTCGTGTGTATCATACCTAACTCAGATGGTGATATATATAACAATACAGATGTATGTTGGTAGCAGAGGTACGCACGATGGAGGGGCCCGGACGACCATCAGATAGGGCTTGCTCGCCCATTATAATGTGTGAATATAAATTTGGCATGGGAGACTGGATGAGGGTGCCCCGAAACACCGGGGAAGGTAGGGACTGCCAGGTTCGTGGCCACGGGTGATGTACCCCCCTATCCTACACACATATATATTTAACGCCAACCTGCGTGACCGATGTCGTAAACTATCTAACCCCAACAGCTGCCCTCAGTTACCCTCAGCGCTGTATGGACTGACGACTGGCATTCAACAGCTACCCTCGCAGTGTTATAACCTGCCGACCAAGCAAGCGGTCAAGGTATATCATATACACACACATAAATACACACACACACACACCATAAATAAATATTATATACATATCTATATGTTAGGTTTCGGGTTTTGTATACACATCATATACATCACATATATATGATGTTTGTCACTCTGGCCCTATTGCTTGCTTGCTTGTCTGGCCACCAACTGATGAGGCCTCTGGCGAGGGGCCACTCGCCCAGTCCCTGGCGCCCTTCACTATGTGTGCTCAGCCCATCGTCGCTTCCAAAAGCCGTCGACTTCCAGGAGGTCATTACATATTATTTCTTTCGGCATAAAGTTATCCGATATGATTTTTATTGAACACTATAAATGCACCAGGGATGAGCGAGGTCAGGAACCAGGTACTTCTCGCAAGCTATAACGAATCCCGTAGCTAAGGCAGGCTTGATACGCGAGACGGAAGAAAGGCCACTTACAAGTTGCGAGTTGCCTCCGGGCAATGACACCGTTTGCATAGGGGATCACCTCCTCCGCGGCCGCCGCGGACTTAGGGTCGGCCTTTTCGGGATGGGCCAAAGAAGACATTACACGACGCCCATTCACACCGCGCAGATTACCGCCAGTAGTTTCAGATGAAAGAGCAAACGATGATGATAAATGTATTGTGAATATCTGAATGAGGAAGAGAAGCGCCCAAGCCGCGAGCCATGGCCGCGAGGAGAGCGGCTGTCGTGACATTTCACTTTCAGTATTTGATCGAAGGTTAATGATGAGAAAATATATCCTCTGCAGAGATTTGACAAAAAAATGAAAGGAGGGAACAGCCCAGAATGCGTTAGTGCATAGTAATGAAAATTCCGACATACATGCAGTTTGGGGAATAAGTGCTTGAAAAGTACCGGTGCCTTATAATGGTAATGATAAGAACTTCAGATAGGGAGGATTAAGTTGGCTTGGGTTCAAGCGGAAGGTCACTGCGCTCACACGGTGCCTATCACTCTTGGTCGCCGCTACAAGTTTACCCAGGTAAAGAGACAACTGCAAGTATCAAAATTGTTTCTGCAAAATATAATTACACCATACGGTCCGGTGAATGCTTCTTGTTGCCTACCGGCTGGACAAGCTTTGCTCTTTCGTCTCGGTTCCGGCACAGCTAGCACCGGTGCGTCGTTTGCGCCACTAGAAGACGAACATCAAGATTACATATATGCATATATATTTATGTATTAGCCCGACCTTAGTTGGCCTTTGTACATTTTATATCGTCAGCTGCTAATTGTCGTACCCAGCCCTTTCGTCCATCACACCAATTCACACGGATTTCAAGTGTACTTCCTGCAGCAGGCTCAACCACTATTTACGCTCCAGTAATTTTCCAATTTCTTATATAAATATTTGCGCAACATTTGATAAGTTGTGGTAAAAAACGATGATGGCCTTCATGGCACTTCATCAGTTTACTGCCGTGCACATTATTCCTGTCATCTCAGAAACTCGATGAATTTTGATGTCATTTTTACAACTATATTTTTATGCGTAAGAAAAAGTTATCATTTTAATTAAATGTAAGTGACCGAAACGTTTCAGATCGTGTAAAGTACGGGAGCGAGATTTGCCGCGCGCGTTTCAGTTATGCTTAACTTAAAATAAATATTACTTGCTTTTAATGTTCAAGTATGCAAACTCAAATTTTTGTTTATTATTAGTCAATGTATCCAAGTACAACACCTACCGTTGGCGTCTAAACCTCTTACGCGTTAGGAGGAAAACTCAGTAGAAGACTTAAGCCTGGCTATGTCATCTATTTCAATTACTGTTGCATTACGGCCTGTCAATAGTGCCGTCTCGAATTGGTTTGCTCGAAGGCGTTGGTGGTCTCGATCGTAACGTCTCGTAACCCGTGCGTAACCCGATTGTATTGGACAAGCAGTTACACATCTGTGACTTACACCCGCGGTGCGTCTGATAGGTAAGCCATGTTGGACCGTCCCTTCAGGCTCTGATGACTTCCTCCTGGATGTGCATACGCTTGCTCCCACATTGCTTACCTGCTATCTTCGTTCCCCCTACCCTTCATTCTCTCCATCTGTATCAATACACAAGACACTGTGATACGCGCTCCTTATACACGAATAAAACCGGACACATTCCGCCTTATGTTTATAAAGCGTATTGTATAAATATACAGTTATGCAGTGAAATCCGGCAGTCAAAGCGAGCGGGAGTTAAAGCCGGGAGTCGGTCGTAGCCAGCAGAAGCCGGCAGTCAAAGCTCGCTGTCCGTGAATTCATGGACGATTAGACTTCGGGCAGAGTCACCCTGAAGGTTATTGATATAACAAATAGACGCAGCCAGGAAAACATTTACAAGCAAGCAAGCCACATATACCTGCCGCGGAAACCCCGGCAGCAGCATATGCAGATGGATGCGTGCAAAGCCAAGGAATTTAAAGGAGAATGATCAATTTGTTTTTATTCATGAAAGTTCTGCCAATCGCGTGCCGGAGTGTTTCAGGATTCCTTGCTCTTATCTTGCACGACTACGACATCAGCAGCACGCATCTGCGGATGGACGCACGCAATTACTGAAATGTTTGCCTTACTATGTTAATGAAACCGGCAAAATCGAAAAAAGGAGAATGCTACCGCCAATACATTAACATAATTGCATACAGAGGTCAGGGGTATGCAACTCGGCAGTTTATATCGTTGGAACTACTGAACCCCCAAATATGAGACCTGCGAGCTGCGACCTCACAGTTCGGACCAGGACTAATGCAAATATATACTTTAAATGAAACCATCGTTTCATCACGCTAGGGTGCGGCGATAGTGACTTTGATTTGTCCACATGTAGCTCGAGAAAGCTCAAAATTGTAGGCCAAGCTGGGCCGACCTTTAAACTGGCATTTCCAAAAGTTTCTGATCTTAAGAAAGATACTCTTGAGTTCCATTTGGGCCGAGGGCTTGGAAAGACGAGCGCGAACGTTGTTAATGACGCTTTTGGCTGCCGCTCCTCTTAAGTGCAAGCAAGTATCCAGCCGACCCAATCATCTCAAACTATTGTTCAAACATTAGCCTGTTATGGCGGTCTGGTGTTCATCATCGTTCAACTTAGCCCGAATGAGCACTGGAAAAGGTGCTGAGTGGACTGGTGCCTCCTGCACATGCATATCAGATGCAAGAGTTGGTGTCGCTCGGCTTCCAGAAGCCGGAAAATAGGTGGGGCCCCAATATCTGTGCGGTAGGATAGCTTGGATACAGTTACAGACATTGAGAGGTTTACCGGTGTGTGTGTGTGTGTGTGTGAACGGGTGTTACACTGTGGGCGATTTGCCCTTAGAGGACAAGCACCGGGGGCCCTGACCAGGCCGAACTACAGCGCAGGGGGAAACACAAGGCTTAGTCTGTTTGTCCTGCCGTGCACTCCTCCCCTCGCTCAGCCAGCAAGGGCACACAGAGCTCACGAGCCTCAAGCCTGGCTACTCACAGGAAGAGAGCCTCAGCCCACCCCACCAGCTACCAGACGGAGAGGGCAAGAGAGCAACCCCTACCTCCCTAAAAGCGAGAAAACCCCGCCTCCTCCACCTCCACTGCCTCTCAAGCAAAAAACCTGGCCCTCCCTCCCAGGGTCACTCTAGGGAAAGAGGGCAAAAAGCTCGGACCCTCCCAAACTGCCCACCAGACAAGCTAGCTAGTCTATAGAACCCTCCGAAGACGCGGGGGGGGGGGGAAGGGATAACAAGCCACCAAGGCGCCCCCTGAAAAGCTCAACGACTACGCCCACTGAGAGCCCTAGCTATCCCTACCTGCAAGATAAGCTGGGAAGCCCTCCCTCTCCACCTACTAGATCCCTCCCAGCCCTTAAGGCCCAGGAAAACCGATCCCTACCCGATAGCAAGCCTTTCCCACAACTCCCCCTCCTGCTGCTGGCTCTGCCCCTTAATCTGTCAGCTCAGCTGGCGTTGCACACACTGGATTTGCCCACCGGCCACTGCGAAGAGGTGTTGGGGTGTTGTGGTCCTATCCCGGTCCTAGCCTTGCCGGGGGATACCAAGGGCTGCAAAGGAGTGCAGCCGAGCCCAAAAGTCTGCTACTGTTCGGGTGCGAGCAAATTGAGGGGGTGAAGTGGCTGTTGCTGCTGTCACCTCCGTTTGTGCGGGTCCCCCTATAGTTGCCTGGGTCAGGGGGGTGCCTTGTTGGTTGTCAGTGGCTTCCTCCTCCACCTGGACTAGGGGACTCCCTGATTACGTGAAAAAGTCCGTGATGGCCCTTTGATGGGGTCCCTGCTCTGCACGAGTCTGAGTTTGAGGCCGTGAGGGCTGTCCTGGAGCCGTACTCTCTACTTGCCTCTGCTCCACGTGGGTTGCTGCTCGGAGGCAGTATATGCCATGTTCCATGGCTGACAGGGCTGCCATAGCTATTCCATCGCACGGCGCCAGGGGGTGCTTGAATGAGCCAGAGATGTTGTCGGCCCATGTGTCCCTCTGTGGTGGTGGTTGATGACGGCAAGTGTCTGTCAATCTGTTCCCGCACTGCCTGCGCTATGGGGCACTCTCAGAAAGCGCGGGGAGCAGAGATGGCTAGGTGTGCCTCCAAAGGTCCCGCATCCACAGGGCTGTGTGGGCATCCGGGACAGGTGTGTGTTGCCTGGCAGGGGTATTCCATCCACTGCAAGGCACCACAGCGTCTCCTTATTTTGGTTCTCCCAGTGTACATCAGACCACAGGCAGGCGAGGGTTGCCCAAAAGTGGTTTACTTCAGTCTCTAAGTTGAACTGGGCTAACTCCATCTCCATCAGCTGCAGTCATTATTCTTGGGCTGGTCCGCCCTGCTGCTGTGTGGCTTGGCGGACTGTTAGTCCATAGATTGGCACTGTGGTTGAGCCTCCATCAGGCAGTCTCCAGCCCAGCCGCCTGATGATCATAGCCATCACTGTTTTGTGATCAGGCCGGGGGTGCGCCTGCCGTTCCTGGTGCTGGCTAACTTCCTCCAGTCTGCGGGTCTCCACTGACCGGTCTACCTCTACCCACACAGGGTTGATATCAGCGCACAGGGCAGTAATGGCGGCTCGGGTGCCTTCCTTATTTCTCTGTAAGGTAGGCACAGCACTGGGGTCCAGATGGTGATGTCCAGTCAGCCTAATCGGCGTCGTGGAGGTCGGTCACTTGGCCGTGATCCAACATGTCATGGACCCGCACCAGGTCCCCCACGGTCAGCAGTTTCTTGCAAGAGGCCAGCACTGTGTGATGCGCGTCAAGGCATGGGCGCCGGTACATGCTGTTGCTGTTCCTGCCAGGCTTGTTGTTAGGCAGTACCTGGTTGCCCCACTGAGCTGCTGCCCAACACGTAAATATTAACAAATCTCCTTGAGGAATGATATATTTTGATGAAGTTAGTGTTAGCATGCTTTTTTCCTTCCGCTGCGTTACGGCCGTGCGTTACATTCGCAGTCATTTGCACTGGGAATTGCACCCTTTACGCACAGAATACAGCTTTACGCGGCAAAACGCCGTACCGCGCTCCTAACGCAATTTTCTGTAGCCATAGTGCCTTGCTTGTCACGCTGTATTACTGTCCTGCCGTACCCAAGCATGTGATCCACCCGTTTGAGATGCCAAGTTCAGTTGGCATCCACAGACTGAAACATTTGCTTTGGAGGGATGGAAGGCAGGGATCAAGGGATAAGCACAGTGATACGTACATGACTAGAAAACATATATGCAGTATCATTTGGTTTAAGGGAAAACGTTTGTAGAGGGGAGTGAGCAGGGCATGCATCGGTGTATGTGGGCTTATTGAATTTCACCAGATGTTTTCGGCTTTCACCAAGTTATGAAACACCGATTGTAGCATATTGAAAAGTGAAATTCCAGAGATCGTTTGTAGTAGCGGAGAGCCGCAAATAAAGGCCTCTCGAGATGCTGAAATGGTGTTTCTGAACCTTTACATCGTGCTGGTGTTTTGCCGTACGTGTACGACTACTATATCGTTGGTATTCAGTAATGCTGAGTTTCATACAGCATTAATTTTTATTGAGGGTCTGGTTATTACACAGACATTTCTTAACGATTTTTAACCAATAGTTTACAAATTAAGTTGGTTCCCAGAGTGTCAAATCGCCCTTACCATTTCAACAAGCAAAGATATGTCGGGTCTGTCAACACCTGCCAGTGAGTCGTGCGTGCTTCGCCAGCCCCAATATGAGCTTCGAAAACCTGCCTCATGGCCAAAGTGTCGTACTAAGGAAACTAGTAAAAATATCACGCGAGGATTCGTGTTACTCCGATGATGCAACAAACGTATACAGATTTTGGATGATTGCATCCATGCACAACACGTACACACACTACATACATACATCAACACACGATTAAGTCACATATACACACAAAATTTGTCTTGATTTGGGACGGATCTATGCATCGAATAAAAATAAATATATTTCGTGTCGTCATCACAGCTTTCTGAGCGATCGATGTGGTAATGGACACATCGATAGCAACATACATTGCCGTGTATAACGCTGCGCTGCAAGCGAACCTAGTAGAGCACATGTTTCAGTGCTCATTTCGCAGTTGGGAAACACCCCGACTCAAATTGGAACCTTAATACCTAAAGCACCAGATGCATACACACACACCCAAGCTTTATTCTCCCGTATGTGCAGGTGTTCTGGTGCTGTAATAATCAAACAAACCAAACAAACAAACCACCACTATTGTGCCTGTCGTACGCGCCCTACAATTCCACCCAATCCGTGTGCCATTCATATGCACATTCATAAATAAACCATAAATCCATTGTTTGTTGGTATGAAACGAGTTCTTGATGTCTTCACGTATAAGCCATGATTGCGGGCCGAGATCGTTTCACCCCAACTGGCATGGACCCCCTCGCTGCCATCCACGCTAGCGCCGCAGAAGTGCTTACCGCCGCACTCCTGCCTTCCTTGCTCCCCAATCATCAATATATATTTTTGCTAGCATTACATATTCTGCTTCCTATAGTTCCTATAACATTTTGAACATTTTGGGAATTGTTGTATGCAACAATTAAGAGTGAAACGCGCGGATTTGATGTTTGCCGCATCACCCGTTGCTTTCGTTTGACGAATTATTCCCAAGTGCAGGACGACCTAGATTGGAAAACATTGTACGATAGTCCTGAAGATAGTTACCAATCGTACCAAGGAACAAGATCATTGATTTTAACCTATACCATCCTCTCAACACAGCTAGCTGATGTGCTTAAATGGGACTATGCCAACACTATCGCCGTAGATGCCGCCGCTGCTGCTGCCGCCGCTGCTGCCATCACTGCTGCTTCCGCTGTCGTCACCGCTGCTGTCACCACTGCTGCTGTCGTTGTTGTCACTGGTGCCGCCACCGCCACTGCTGATGCATTGTCTGATTTCTTGTCTGGTGGAGTCCATAAGTAAGTATTCATAAGGCCCTTACCCTTAACCTGCAACCAATACCAAACAGTTGTCAGATAGATAAGGTCTCATTTGTACGAAAGGTCACGCACATACACCTCTTTATAATCGCGATGGCAGCAGCAGTGAATGCGTGCGGTACATATGCATGGCAATCCATTCACGGAACGGAATGCTATGAGATTTAGAGATAACTATATTTCTTATGGTTACGCAGGCCGTAGCCTGGTGTGTATTATAGGGAACTCCGGGGGTTACCTTAACACAATTGGGCACACGTACCCCATTGTTGGGGCCGCTAGGGTTCACGGGGTTGTTTGATTTCGCATATTCTCTTGCTGTCTGCGGCCCCTATCCATGTGCCAGCCCAAATTAGACCACCTACTGGCCGTTACGTGGGTTTCTAAGCCATCCCGCACCTCATGGCCCTCCTGCAGGGGCCATGGGTCGCACTTCCCTGGCGGAGCATTCAACCGCAGATGAGTCCTGTCAGTCAGGGTGAACAGGGACACGACTGCTATCCCTGCTGCTAAATGAGGACCCCGCAAATCCTTTACCACACCGATTCTCGCTGAGTATTCCTTTTAGGAGTCCGGATCAAGCCTACGACCGCTGAATAGTGGCGCCCTAACACTTATCGTAATCTGAGCTTGAGTTAAACTAATGGAGCATCTGCAAATAAATTATCTGCGTCAGCATTACTCAATGGTCTCAGAGCCGGCGATTGAAGCTGGAGTATTTGAGTACCAAAACAATTATGGTACCGAGCGGATTACGACTGGTCAGGGTTCAAAATCCCTCCAGTTGCTATGGCATTGATAGGCATGCACGGTAATTTGTGGGTGCAAGCATTCCTAACGCAACTTTGCAGCGCTTAACAAATCTATTATTTCGAGATTGAACTTGGATGCATGCTTTTCTTTGCCCGCCGTTTCAGAATGGTGCAATGGATTCTTTTGTCGTAGCCTGGCTTGCCAACCTATGACATATCCTCTTGGCATCCTTGCACCCATGTTGGCGTTGCTCTCGCGATCTGTCCCTCACGGAGCGACGTGAATAACTTGGTCGCCATATGTATTGGCACGTGAATAATACTTATCTGCAAAAGGATATTATGCATCATACTAATTGCATGATATCGCACTCTAGTTTGCATATCACAAGTTGCTGGTCTTCGCACCGTATAAGTGACCATGAGCGTCGAAGGCAATTATGCCATGAAACTATGTCAGCGCATTAATTTTCTGATAGCACGCAGTAAGAAGCATTACATGGTGCGATGAGGGCTTTTATATGACGATCCTTGGCAGGGATCACAGTGGTACGTCCTACCATCAAACGAGATACGGACATCTCTGTGGCGCGTACAGCTGGCCGAAGTGCGAGCATTTAATGCTCATTGCAGCCTGTCACCATCGAATTGATCTGCTTATTATTACACATCTTAAGCCCGAGCAATTGGGTTAGAGGATGAAGCTGTGGCTCTAATAGCCTTTGCATTCAACTCTGCAATGCGATTGTAACCTTCTTGCTGTCAAGTCTTCCGCGTCCCCGATTCGGCGCACCCAAGCTAGGTACGCTTGCAATTGCACTGTATAAGCTCCACGACAAGTTTATGTGTAGCAGGAGGATACAACATAACCCATCAGTAACCCTGCCACCTATACAATAAGTACTTCCTGAGTCTTCTCTCTTTGCTAGCTAGGTTGTGTTATTTGAAGCCACCTTCGTATGTTTTATTTTGTGAATATCGTGTTCCCACGCACAGATGTGCCCATAATCATACTGCACGCTTACAACTGAATAATATGCATCCTCACCCATACTCCTGCTTGCTTGAAATTACTGGCAGCAGGTCACCCCCTTGCTTTCATAACGGATACCCCTTAACCCCGGACCACCACATTCAGTGGTGACGCTCGTGCCCATTTGGATGGCACGCACGGCAGCATAAAATATTGCTCTCCTGCATGAGCTGGGAGAAGCCCTGCTGCCAATCCATTCCAACGGCTGTGTGCGTGTATATGCATCGTGCATGCATCGCATGTGTCACTCAAGCTTTATAGGTCGATACATGAATGCCAGGATTATTCCACCCTTTACCTCCCATACCACGTTACCCCTACCCTGAGGTAGCAGTTACTGACCCCCCTGCCTTGTATCATCTAACGTAGTTGCTGCCCAGTATGCCATTCACCAGGTGGAAATGGCTCGCATCTGTGTAGGAAAACATGCTGATCTGCTCATCAGCTGCTGCTGCTGCTGAAGCAGTCATGGGAATATATGCATGTGGAGAGGCCATATATCAACTAGTCTCCCCGGCAAAACCTCTTCCTATGTGAAGCTTACTACTGGCTGGGTCTTGGGGCTTCGGTCCAGTCAATTTTGTATCACCCTGTACCACCATAACGAACCAGCAGTCCCCACCATTGTTTCTGGCTGGTTACTGCTTCTGAAGTCCTAAATTTTTGTTGATCTGGTTACGAAAAAGGAACCGGTTACTGGACAAAAATTGTGTTAGCTGCAAATGAAGCTCACAAAGACTCACACCGCGTGAGGTACTAGCAGTTTTCCGGGAATCAGGGAACTGCGCCTGATTTTGATCTGAGGTGGGGAAAACAGTATCCCCACATAGCCAAATCCTGGCAGAATAACAGGGGAACAAAGATTATAGGAGCCCAAAATCCGGCAATAAAGATTACCAAATCCACCACACTAGTGAAACAGAGCGCAATAAATATTGCTATATGTGTCGAGGATTACCAAAGTTTTTTAAGTAAAAATGAATTGCTAGGCCAAATAATCTTGCAATCTATAATCTTATCCGGATGAATTTCTGTAAAATCTTTCTGTAAAACCTTGTAAAATCTTGTAAAATCTTGTAAAATTTTCATAGGTTATTTAGACTATTTTGTGACATGAAGTAACCGGCAAATAATTAAAGAGTTAATGAATAGAGTTGTCATAAACCAAGTGATGAATCGGAATGTTAATAGCTCATGGGGCTGCAGAAATTCATTAACATGAGCAAGATCAATTCGGTAATCATTCATCAGATTGGCTCACAGCAGTTTCAAACTCAACATTAAGATATCTTGAACCAAGATCTGCAAGTAATTTCTTTTTCGAATCTTGTTTTAAAATTTTACCATCGTTAAGAAAGGCAATATTATCGCATAATTCCTGCGCAAAAACCTTGCCTTTCTCTTTGAAGTTATGACCAGTATGACAAGATCTACAAAAAATTTGCTAGGCTTAGGACTTAGCTTGCGCAATTCCGCTATTTCCTGAACTAATTGCCATATATCCTCTTGCCCATAAATGTCTTCCCCAAAATTGTTTTCTAAGGCTTGTGTATTCCTGCAATAGAATTCTTCAACTACCACCTTCAAATTAAATCTCTGTCCTGCGGGACATTAAGCTTTCTCTTGATATATCACGGATGTATTTTCCTAAAGGATTTCATGCTACTATAAAGCTTTATCGCAAGGAGAGAAGGTTACAGAGCTATAATGAAAGCAGGAGTTTCTGCATTAGATACTGTCTGTGCTGATTTGGGCGTTGACCCTTGCAATCCTGGTCTTCAAACTTATGAAGCAACTGAAGAATGGGAGTTTAATGTCTCAAGAATTTCTTCCTTAGTAGGCGCTATTTCTTTTCTAAGCGTCAATAATTTTTGCGAAGGTTTTTTCCAAGAGTCAAAAAAGTAGCGGGGATATTGACGTAATAATTTTGCTCGGTAGTAAATTGCAGAATCAACTTCAACTTCATGATCTTCAAAATCATTTAAAGACAATACCATTTCTTTTAAATAAGCCAAATCATTCTCATCGGAAATTTCTTCTTCTGATTAAGTTTCTTCTAAATTTTTAGCTATTTCTTCAATATTATTCCAATTCATTACTGTTCCTCTAATAAATGCAACTTTAACCGTAAAACCAACCTTTTGTTGTCTTGCTACGTGCTGCAATTCCTGCAAAAACTTTATGCATGGAAATACGATAAAGTTTATACACCTCAAGGCTACTTGAGTCAGCAAAAGATATACCGTCGCATTTATCCATAATAGAGTTAAGCATTAGCACTAACAGTGGTCGATATGAGCTGATTAGTTTGATGAACTGGCAGTAACTAACTACCCTAAAATCCCGCCGGTGATAAATCCAGATTTGCTTGTCGGCTTCCATGGAAACGGAAATTAGGGCATCAGGACCCCAATTATTTGTACCGTGCGTGTGAAAGCTTATTAAGTAGACGATTAGATATATGGTAAGGTTTTCAGATGTGCGCTCACGCACGCACATACATACAAACACACACACACACACACACACACACAGGCCACGGAAATAAGAATTTCATTAAAGGAGGTTGAAACTATTATTATAGCTGAAAAGATTTGCTTTATCCTGGTTTTTATCCATACAGCGGTGTTGTATCGTGCTCTAAGAAAGAGCTCGCGAGTTAACGTCAGGATTATACATTCTAATCAATATCATGATACTACATGCGGGAAGATGGTCATCAAAGGGAATGGTTGATTTGTCAAACATTGTTAGCTCACATTGTATTAATGTAAACGCCGCAATTTTAGAAAACAAATATGACAAATAATTTATGTTTGGTAATTACACACAGACACAGACATGGCCCCCCTGTGCTGAGGCCATGCCCCTAATACAGCAGCATATTACTATACTGATGCAACAACAACATAATAATAATAATAATAGTATCTCTCCATCTGGAGACTGCCTGATGGAGGCTCAACCACAGTGCCAATCTATGGACTAACAGTCCGCTAAGCCACACAGCTGCAGCTTTATGCAGGCCAGCCCAAGAACAATGACTGCAGCTGATGGCAGCCTTAGTGTGAGAGGCCGTGGGCCTACCGGGAGAGACAGCCCAGTTCAACTTAGAGACTGAAGTTAACCACTTTTGGGCAACCCTCGCCTGCCTGTGGTCTGATGTACAATTGGAGAACCAAAATAAGGAGACGCTGTGGTGCCTTGCAGTGGACGGAATACCCCTGCCAGGCAACACACACCTGTCCCAGATGCCCACACAGCCCTGTAGATGGGGGACCCTGCTCCCCGCGCTTGCACAATTTCTGGGAGTGCCCCATAGGGCAGGCAGCGCGGGAACAGATTGACAGACACTTGCCGTCATCAACCACCACAGAGGGGCGCATGGGCCGACAACATCTCTGGCTCATCAGGGGGCCGCCTTGGTGGCTTGTTATCCCCCGCCCCCCGCATCTTTGGAGGGGTCTAGCTTTTCTGGTGGGCATTTTGGGAGGGTCCGAGCTTTTTACCCTCTTTCCCTAGAGTGACCCTGGGAGGGGGGACCAGGGATTTTGCTTGAGAGGCAGTGGATGTGGAGGAGGCAGGGGTTTTATGGAGGTAGGAGTGCTCTCTTGCACCCTCCGTCTGGGAGCTGGTGTGGTTGGCTGAGGCTCTGTTCTTTTGAGTAGCCAGGCTTGAGGCTCGTGAGGTCTGTGTCCGCTTGCTGGCTGAGCGAGGGGAGGAGTGCAGGGCAGGACAAACAGACTAAGCCGTGTGTTCCCCCTTGCGCTGTGGTTCGGCCCGGTCAGGGCCCCCGGTGCTTGTCCTCTAAAGGCAAGTCGCCCACGGTGTAACACCCGTTCATGATAATAAAATATCAATATCAACAACAGGAGCAACAACAAGGCAGACCGCACCTCAATGCCTCCTGTTGGTACCCAGTCCTCCTTGCCAAGCAAGCTCCGGGTCGCCTCAGACACGTGTATGCACCCGGGGACCCCCGTACTCTCCATGCGGGAGGCGCTGTATTCATGAAGCCGACAGATAATCAACAGACAGAAAAGGCATACAGAATAAGTACCAGCCGTTATGTATATATGTGGATGTGGGATAGGAGGGTTTTGCTTCTTGCACCCGTGGCGACTACCTGGTAGTCCCTACTACCTTCCCCTGCTGTATTTCGGGGCATCCTCATCTCGCCGTTCACCCATGTTGACTTGCTTCTTCGAAATCAGTGATGTTCCCAGTAGGAAGGTGGTTCAGCACCCACCACCAGTATCCAGTAGAATCTGCCGGATCAACGGCGGCCTCCACTCCATTCCTGGTCGGCTCGTAGATAAATCACTATAACCAGGGTCCTCACCTTCCATCAACATCGGGGGCACATCCACCCTCAACCAGTAATGGGTGCATTTTGGGGCGGGGGCCCCCCATGAAATGCCTCATTATTGGATTGACCACGTCCGTGTATGTGTGTGTATGCATGGACAAGTTTCACAATCTCCATTGTCCCAGCCCGCAGTGAAAATCTTTGCCTCTTGCACTTTACCCTATCTAGAGGAACGGATGTATAATCATGGCTTATGAATTATTACGTAACCTGTGCTGCTTAACTGAAAAGTTAGGAATCTCAACAAAATGCACAGGTGGTGTGGTGTGAATGTGAAGGTTGCCTGGACGTGGGATGTGGACACACCACAGCACGACGTGATGCACCATGCCAAACCAGGTCGCGACCACAAATTGCCTGGGTTTGGGCATCGGAAATTAGTACTCCCAAGTGATGCACTCCCTGCAATCTGTCCACTGTGTGTGTGTATATGTGCACGCACGCCTGTAACCTCTCAATGTCTAAACTGTACTGACACCAACTCCCATTAGGCTTAAAGGCTTTAAGGAGGCCGACACCACCTCATGTTACCAGCATGAAGGGCACTTACGTGTTAACTGTGTCGCCTGTCAGGACGTGCATTTTAGGAATCAGGGAGGCACGTGGTCCCCGCGTGGGTGACAATGTGAGATGATGTTGGAGGCGTCGCCATAGGGCATATACCCATAGATTCATTGACGGCAACCAATTCATGCGGGTAGTACAGCAGCAGCCAAAGGTAAAGGCCAAACGTAGGTGGGGTTGTCTGTCAGAACAAAAGTAGGCATCACGAAGCCACCATGAAGATCACAGTCAAATGAAGGGATTCCGTTAATTATCCGACTGAGCTTTTCATTATCATTATCATGCACACGTTTATACATTACACAGATGTACGTATACACACACAGACACAATGCTGACGCCAGCGATGCATGTGTACGTTACGGGGAAAGAGTGATGGAATGACTAGTATAGAGGAATGAATAGTAAGTTTGATATTACACTATTCAACTAGTGCATGGCAACTGCATGACACCACCAGACAGCACCACCTACCGAAGAGGCAGAATCGTGGCATTCGCTGCCCCACCACTCCACTGACCACAGGGCCGCTGTGTAGCCCGATGCGCATCTTGAGGGGTCCACCGGTGGTGGGAAGGGACATCCCAGAAGCGGCCTCAAGCATAGCCTGAAGTTAGAAAGACGGAGGATGGTGGGGTCCTATAGCTGACGAGAGCTGGTGTCATATAAATATGTAACATATGCTAGATTGAGTTAAGACATTGAGGGGTTAAACACACACACACACAGTGTGAACAGTGCAGGATGCATGAACTGCATTAGATGGGAGTGCTAGTTTTTCATCTCTAAACTCAACAAGTCGGGTGCATGATGTGTGTGGCGTGGTTGTGTCGTGTTGTATCTCTGTTGTGTCCGCCTAAGCAAAGGCCCAATCGGAAGATGACCGTACACGGTCTACCCGGGACACTACCCGTAGACACCCCAGGATAATGCATGTCCCACGTCCCGTGTCCACGCCGTGTTCACGGTCACGCTCCCTCGAGATGAGTCTCATCCTCATGCCGTGCCACACATGCAATCTGTTGTGGTTCCCAACTTCGCACTTAAGCAGTGCAGATGAAGTAATAATTCATAAGCAATGATCCTACCGCTTTATTTGCCTGACCTAGAATTCGTATACTTTAAAAATAAATTTTAGTATAATTTATTTTGTGTACATATTTTTATTTATAATTTATTGTTGTTGTCGTACATCCACTTCTACTGTAAGGAATCCTAGTCATGTAAGGTGCCCCCAGAATTTTTGGCCGTTGCCATCACTGCCGCGAAATGCACAGATTTCTTTGTTCGCTTGTCCCATTAAATTAATGCCTGATCCATTCTTACTTAACTGATTTACTTTACTGAAGGGCCGACTGAATGACGAGTGAGCGCGTTCATTCAGCAGCGGGGGACCGTACACTGTCAAACGATTTGCGGGATACTTGAAGTGGTACTCAAACGGCAGGCGCCGAGGTACTAGTGCAAATAAAATTTCACAGAGCACTATGTAAAAGTGCTCTCACTCTCGCTCACTTCACCACTCACAACGTCTCATATGCGATGTATTTGCATTTGGAATGTCAGGGTACTGAGGCAACGCCAGTGGAATAAGCATAAATAAATAGATAAATAGATAAATAAATAGATAAATAGATAAATAATAAATAAATAAATAAATAAATAATAAATAGATAAATAGATAAATAGATAAATAGATAAATAAATAAATAAATAAATAAATAATAAATATGCCTATGCCTGTGCAATATATATATAACATTGCACAGGCATAGGCATAATGACACACATGCCCTGCTCTGTACAACCATATCTATGTACAACCATACATACATACGTAACATTAGATCATATCTACCTTGGCGAAGTTGAAGACCCGTTCCGCATGTTGGGGATCTGTTGGGCCATCTGCTCGTACTGCAGGCATGCCGTACTCGTCTTGGCATATAAGGCCCCCCGCCACAAAATAGCAATCGCCAATAGTTTCAACCTGCAGGAGTTTTGGCATGTCACTCATTCGTACAATTGAAATACCCGAGAGACCCGAGAGCTAGGGCTATGTATGGTTGATTGATTTCCCTAGTTCGATCCGGACTGTCAGCAGCTAGTTTCTTAACGAGATGGCCCGATACCATCCCGGGGTGGCAAGGGATCTACGGGCGCAGATTGTGGGAGTATGAACAGCATGGGTAGCACGGCTCTTCAGATGTGCATTTGTACGCCCGCACTGACAGGACTCATCATCGGTTAAATGCTCTTAACGCACCCTTGGCTCCTAATGGGTGGTATGTGGTGCTGGGGGGCTTGATATCCACCAGTAGGTGGTCTAATTTGGGCTGGCACATGGATAGGGGCCGCAGACAGCAAGGGAATCTGCGAAATCAAACAACCCGTGAACCCTAGCGGCCCCAACAATGGGGTACGTGTGCCAAATCGTGTTAAGGTAAGCCCGGGGTTCCTTATAACTAACACACGCCAGCCTAAGGGGCGGTGAAACCATAATGATAAAAATCATAAACCCGCGCAACAAACTGCCAGCAACCCCAATTAGGTATCCGTGCGTGGGATACGACGTCTGATTTGATGGTACCTATTCCTACGCGATGTTCGTCAAAGCAGTCAGGAATGGGCCACATACCCACCCACCGGATAGAGCTCCCGTCTCACCTTGTAAACTCCAAACTCGTCAAGTCGGCTATCAAACCTCGTAAACAGGTCGTTGAGGAAGGCCATTATTACACGCGGCTCCAGAACCTTGCACATCGGGGTGAATCCTGCATCGCATACCAGTACCTTTATTATGTGACACGTACAGCTCCTGTTCAATTCCCGTTGCCAGTACAGATGTCACGTAGTCGGCCGGCCGACAAACATATCTCACATATCTTACCGCGAAACCACCGTGTATGACCCGCACAGCTCCCTAACGTTCCCTTTTTGGCTGCCCGGTCCGCTGAATTTTTATATCTTACAACTACCTGAATCGGGCCCCCTGGCTACCCTGACCCACATTATTAGCCTAGCTGTTTGTCATCAGACACAGTATTGCTTCGTACGACACACGCCGGCAGCTTCCGTCAAAAATACATATGTTCATTACCTTGAATGTCCGCGAAGAGCAACGTGACCTGCGACAAACAGCAATACAGCAAGGAACTCGCTCGCTCGTCCAGCAGCAGAGCGCCGTACCCTGTCGCACTCTTGGCAGTATATTTCACATATACTGCCTGATCCAGGAGATAACTACTGTCTTTATATATTTATAACAAAGATTATGTATGCATGCACATGTGTATAAACGCATTTTTGTGTACGTCAAACGCAACCACATTGCCATTTTTCCTAGGGGCCCGAGGATACGGCAGTTTCTACAGCACCACGAAGTACGACACCTGGCGCTCACCTGGTTGTGACTTGTGGCCAATTTGTTGATGTTGCGAAACATGGGTCGCGAGTAGCCGTTCGTGGTGTCCGGCATCACCAGGGCTTTGGTGGTTTCCGTAAAGGAGGCGGTGGCGGAGGGGCTGGTAGCAGTGGGGCCGAGGGTGGGGTAGATGCTGGGGCCGGACGGCACCGCCCAAGGGCCCCCCTCCTCCGTCATATAGGCCAGGACATGGCGTGGGAAGATCTGTAGTACGCAATTACAAAAGCACATTGGGAAGGGTTAAGTGTTGGTCGAACAGCTCCAGCCCCCAAACCCAAGAAAGACCCGTAGCTTTCTTCGATTCACGGCAGGGTCCATAACCAGCACAGGCAAGGACACGTCACAGCAATATGCCGTGACGCAAAAAAATAATGACATTAGAAATAATTGCAGTAAGTTCGCGGAAAGTCCCTATATTGTCTCTTTTCCGAACATGTATGGGAATGTAGCAGCAGCTTCATCTTTGAGGAGTCTAATCAGCATCATGTACGGCAGATCAGGTAAATCAGTTCACTCTTGTGGTACGCACCTGTTCCAGGAGCCTATGCTCGGCCTCCGACACGAACGCCAGATGCCGTTCGGCTTCTACTTTGCCCGTCACATCCGTCTGCCGTAACGGTACGATAGTACGGGGATGCGATAGGGTAGTTGTGAGACAAATAGTAGTGCGATGCCGGACGGCATGATGGGGTGCAGTGCGTGGTGGGCATATGCCCGGGCACAGGATTCCATGTGCGGTTGATACTGGCAGGAGTTGTGCGTGGGTGGGCAGGCGCAGGCGATGCTCGGTGAATGGGATAACGCGGTCTCCGTCACCGAAAACGGACTCGGTAGTGGATAAATGAATTTGGCAACCGAACTGTCTTGGTGAATGGTTTGCAGAGAACATCAGTAAACGGAGTTACCGTTCCATGAAATCTACTTTCAAAACGTGTTCCAGATGCAGCTATCAGATTTACACAGACACACTGAAACTGATGACTAACCGCATGGGGCTTTTCAGTGCACCTTACTTGTGTGATGATGAGGGCGTACTGGCCCGTCAGTGGATCTGTCGTACGACTGGCGCAGATCTCATGCCAACATGTGCCAGCAGAAGTTGTCACCTGCAGAGCCGGAGGCGGAGCTGATGCCGCCGTCGGTATCGAACAGGGCTTGGTCTCAGCCGTGTACCCAAGCGTGACTGCAGTAACGTCGTTGACATCACCGTCATTGTCACTGCCTCCGTTGTTGGCCTCGCCCTCACCGTCACCTCTTCTGTTGCCATTGATCATGTCAATCACCCTCGCTTTGACGACGGGTCTGCTACCCACCGCCGCAGCTTCATTGGTATTTCCACGGTCTTGTTGTCCGTTATCAAGAACCCCTCCAAAGGTAGCCGGACGGGTAGAACCACCAATACCATCACTGCCGCCACCCGCACCCGCGATACGCATCTTATCTGAGTCCAAGAATGCCGTTGCAGTGCACGCCGTCGCAGGCGACTCGCCGACGTCCAGCAAGCCGCTGGAGATTTGGCAGTTGCGGTGGGGTGAGATACTTGGCTCGATACATAAACCCTTGTCCTCCTGCCTTTTCATGAATTCCTGAAACCCATTCGTCCAGCTCTTAGGGTTACGGAATGGCCGTGATGCAGACGGCGGCGGCGGGGGCGGGGGCGTCTCCACCACTGACCGGCGACTTCCGAGTGTGAGGCTGCTGCCCATCGCAACCTGGAGTGCAGCCTGTGCCGCGCTCGGTGTGCTGCACAATGTGCTAGCAAATGTAAGGACCCGTGGGACAGTTCTGCGACTGAAGTCGGCCGGGCCCAAGTCGGTGCGGCTATGGCACTGACGAGGTCCACCTACGCTGCAGGATGAGCGATGATGCTGGTTGAGGTCCACCATAGAAAGTGTACGGCCCACGGTCGAGAACGAGGCCGGGGTAATGCTGCTATCCGGGCAACCGTTGCCACCGGCACGGCCGCCACCGCGGCCGTGGTGAACGGTGTCAGTTGTGGAATCATCAACTCTGGGTGATGACGGCTGATGTCTGTATTGGGAAACCAGTGACACTGGTGGCGGTTGCCGCTTGTCGGCTGTGGCAGCGGCATCATCCCTTTTACCGACACTGATCCCCACTATGGGCCCAATGGAGGCGCAACCCTCTTGCAGTGGCGCGCCTGGTGGTGATAACAGTAAAGACATGATGGAAGCATTAGCATCTGAGCCGCAGCTCATCTCACGCATCAAAACTGATGAGGTCTTACAAATTGACCGACGGGAGGACCGGTTCAAAGCGGCGACGGCGGCGCTGAGGTTTGCCTTGTTGGGTTTGTACTGCACCCCGACGGCTGCCATAAATCCTGAGATGCCTTCGGTGGCAGCCCGGCGGGAGACTTCATGACTTGTAAGCTGTTGTTCGGGGGCGTCGATTATAAGACCCCACGTGGAAGTGGCCTGCGGGATGGAGGAGGATTCCGCACACAGAACGCTTGGGTTTCGGAGCCGGTAACGCTATTGTAACTTAAAGTCAACAAAATGAGGGTGCACGCACGGCTTCACCATTGTCGCATTGCAATGATTTTAGATCTCAAGGCATTATGGCCCTGGATCTGTAGTAGTCGTCCAAAAGCACCACCTACTCAGTATCTCGGGATGCCTTTTTGACACTAAACTGGATATCTAATTGTCAGCCTCGGGCCGCAATGTCCCGGCAGATTGCATCTATCCTGAACGACTGGTCTGACGTAGTCCTGTTGACCATGCAGAAGAAGTAGATGCAGTTGATCAGACGATGTAGCGGCTGTTTGTGCTTGAAAACCCCGTGAGAGCTAGCCGTGTATGCATGCCGTGTGGGGCATGGTGTAACCTGGGAAAGACCCATGGCTGGGTTGGGCACAGGCATGCTGAAAAGACCATAATGCCCGGGGCGTGCCCTCCTGAAGGGGGGTAGAATGTAACAGCAATTGTACAGCAGTGTATACACAACCTTCATAATCAAGTGCCGAAAGCAAACCACAAACGTACTCAGCATCTCGAGAGGCATTTTCAGCACCCATATACATATATGATACAGGATTGCTCGGGGAACGTAAAAGTAAAATGAATTGTGATGACGAAGTGGATCCGTGTCACCTCAAGGATCATCGGTGATGAGTTCTCACTGTCAAAATTGCATCGGCGGGGCAGCAGCATGCACAACTACTGAACCAACCAACGACCAACTGACCTACCAGTGGATCCACCTCGGTATTGCCAATTATCTTCCTCAGAGGGTCCACGTCGGCTGTGGCCATGGCAGTAGCCGGAGTCAGCCCATCCGCAGTCGACAGTATAATGGAGTAGGTATCAATACTGCCTGCGAACTCCGCAGCAGAGGAAGCTTGCGTCTGTGTTGGCGTCGGCACCGCCAGTGTCGCCACTGGCGGCCATACCGGCAGCAGTGAGTTGATGATAGCGATGGAAGAGGGGTGATCCTTTGCTGCCACTGCCGTCGCTGCTGCTGCCTTTGGTGATAGTTCCTGTGCAATTGTGGCATCAGAACCCTGCTGCATGTGTGGTGACGACTTTGTCAGCTGAGTCCCAACTGATAAAATCGGAAATGTGTCTGACTGTTGCTGAGTTGGTGGTTCCGAAAGTTGATTGGTTGATGGTACAGCAGTCGGGCATTGAAGGGCAATGGCAGTTTGGATAAGTGACACAGTAGAGGAGGAATGTGCAGCGGTGCATCTGGCTGCAGCAGCTGAAGGGGCGTCACTGCTGATCAAGTTGATGGTGGGATTAATCATGGTCTGTTGGGCTCGTTGTAGTTGAGTTAGCCTTGGATGGCAAGTCGCAGGCACTTGCACAATACCTGAGGACCAAGGCAATAGGATGCAATGAGATGTTTCTGTCAGGCTTGGGGGGTTATAGTGGCTTTACAAAGTATGTTGAAATACATGATATCGCAACGGTACGGGGGGTCTAGGCGTAGGAAACAAGAGTTGGTTTCGGCTTCCTTGAAGCAAGGAAAAGGGCGGGGCGCCCAATATCTGTACCGTGTGATATCTTTTTAATAGTTTATACATTGAGAGGTTTACAGACGGTGCACACACACACACATACATAAACTTACACACACATGCACGCACGCACACAAACATTGCAGGATGAATGAATTGCATTAGTAGTAGTAATAGAAGAATGCGATTACTATCATCATCATCATCATACTTATTATACTAACAATGCTACTACCACTACTACTACTGCTAAATGTAATAATAATAATAAATAAATAATAAAAAATATTAATGAATAAAACATAAAACAAAAAATAATAACAACAACAATAACAATAATAAAAAAATAACGATGATGATAGTATTATTAGTAGTAGTAGTACGCCGCCGGCTGGCCGGTCAGGCTACGTAGCCTGGCCTGGCCTGGCCTGTGGGTTGGGGAACTGAGGGGTTGCATAGCCTAGGGTCGTCGAGGGCCCGTCAGTCGTCAGCAGGCTGGTCGATACCTACCGCGCCAAACCCGGCCCTCAGCCAAGACCTCATTCAGCAAGCGCTGGAGCTGCAGAAGGGAGAGCGAGATAGAGAGTTATTGGGAAAATCACATCATAGTTTAAATACTGATCGTTGGATGTCAGATTAAGTTTGGTTGGTGGGGCCCCAGCGTCAAGGGCCCCCGCCCTGTAGGGTTGCCCATGGCATGTGTGCATGTGTGTGTGTACATCATGACCCAAACATGAAATCCTGCCTATCTGAAAAGCAATGATTACAGCCATATAATTCTATATTGCACGGCATCTCATATGTAGCCGAGAAAAATGTGTAGCCATCATCACAAGGTGCAGATATTGGGGCCCCGCCTTGTTCCCGGCTTCAAGGAAGCTGACATCAACCATTGTTGGGAATTCGGATCATCACCTAGAGGTTCCAAACAATAATTGGTGTTCATTATGGAAATTATATTATGACAAGTTCTTATCGATCAGTTTTGGGGGCATGACGTGTGGGCTGTACCCAATCATCCATACCATATGCCGTACCTTACTGGGCTCAAAGGAGAAGAGTTCGGTGAGGGTGCTGCTGCCATCCTCTGGGGCCTTGGTCACCGGGCAACCGTTCTTAGTTTTCGGTTGAGCTCTCAAACCGAAATACAAAATACTCTGACGGGAGAAGCGGGGAAGCAAGACAAGACGGGGACACAGGGTTGGTTACCTTTGTATTGGCATTAAGAGCAGGCTTAAAGACGATCAATTTCTGTCAATCCAAACAAAAAACAGGTTGCGATTCATTATTAGAAACCCTACCATGATAACATCGTTTCTAGGATGCTGTAAAGAACGATAAGTAATGATAAATATGATAGAAAGATTTCAGAATTTTGCATCTCGAAGAATGTTCTTTGTCCATCTTTAATTTGATGACTTAAAAACAGGATATAATAAAGAACAGTAAAGGATAGGCTGTCCTGTCTTACATTCATTCTTAACGTAGAAGACAACCCATCATGAAGGAAAACCAAAATCATTGCTCGATTGTTCGGTTTCCTAAGATCTATAAAGCTGCCGCCATGTACACTGTCGTCTGGCCACTGGGCCCTCCAATTTTGCCGCTGGGCCACTCCTCCCAGGCTAGTGAGCTGCCTGACCTTTTGTTTATGCTGTGAATATTCAAAATCGTATTGCCTCATTACACATGCATGCAGACTGTGGAGGACTCGGCTGATGGCTGCATTAATGTCATGGTCGTCAGCAAAGTGCACAAGTTGGGTGACAGTACCCAAATCTACATGCCTCCCACTGATGTGTCCTTCAAACTGAAGGAACGGAAGTTCAAAGTTGTCCAGAAGGTGGGGTACAATATCCCCAGCTGGTGATGTATGCACTCTATCTGTCTGTGTCTATATCTTGGATGTAGCATCCAGAGACAAGTGTGTGCATGGTTGCAGGTGCGCTGGCCCTTGTTGGCCTACTGGCAGTCAAGGACAACCTGACAGCAGTTCAGTGGGCATTGAAGCACGTGGGCCTCAGCAAGAAACAGCTGGAGGCGGTGAACTTGCTTACAGCAGATTTGATTACATGTATGCAGATGGTCAGTAGTTTTATTTGTTTTGTCCATTCAAATAATGGTAGGCCATTACTTGTGTGGGATTGGTAGGATGGATGTATAGTCAGTTGGAAATGATCTAGGCATTGTTATGAATGGACGGAACATGAATACGCATGAGTACGTTGTCATGAATACGCATCGGCTGCCCATGGTATCAGTTCTGTGTGGTTGCTACGCCTGTTAATTGCTACAGCTTTATTTAGCTAGCCTAGTAATCTCAATGATTAAAATCGTACTTCATATGTATTAGTTGCTTTTAGTAAGTTTATTTTTGCAGTACATTTTTTAATCTTTCAGCGGTACATTTTTCTTTACTGTTAGGAGTGCTAGTCATGTAAGGCCCCCAGGAATTTATGTCATCGCGTGGAAAATGCACTGATTTCTTTTTGTCATGTTCAAAGCTATTCAAAGCATTTTCTGAGCTCCTTATTAGCTTGGCTATTTTGGTCCTTTGTTTCATGTAGTCACTATGTATCCTGCAGGGTGACCACAACAATGGCGGTGCAGATGTAGACATGCAGGATCGTTGCTAGCCGCTACGTGAGCGAAAGTGACTGATTGAATGGAGGTACGAGCCCAACGGCAGAGTCACGTTTGGGCGGATCAATGCAGCAATTGTGGAAGAAATCCCGGAGCCAGCTTCGTATCAGGAGGCCACTAACGGCCGCAATGCTGAGGAGTGGAGATGTGCCATGGATGAGCTCACGAATGGAAGCTGGGAGCTGAGGAATGGAAGCTGGGAGCTCACGAATGGAAGCTGGGAGCATAATACGTACTCTTTCAAGCTATCAATTAAAATATTTACTAGTTTAGTTGCCTGGCCAATGGCTATTGGCAGCACTCCTTCTGCTTCCAGATCCAACGTTCCGGTATGACCGATCCTAGAGTTTCTAAAATAATTTTTAACTATTGCTACCGCTTTGGCAGAACTAATTCCCCTAGGTTTATATAAATTAAGCCATCCGTCCACAAACAGTTTTAAAAGAATGGTTTAAAATTTAAAACCGAAACCGACAGAAATCACTAATAAGTTATAGTTTAAAAGCGTATGTTTATGCTGAAGAAATAGAACTCTATTATGGTAACAAATGTTTACAGAAGATGCCTAGGGTTCATCACGGTTATGCCATTGATTACAGGCATATCATTGATTCTCTTGTACGTAAACCGGGTGCATTTGCTGGGTATCAGTACCATGAATCGCTTTTTCCCCGTCCTATTTTTCGGCAGACATATGACCAGCTTACAGGACTGTACCATGTTTTGAATAACCAAGATCATATTCAAGCTCGCTGGCTAATACCCTCTCAACTATTTGCTTCTTCAACTGTTGAAACAAACCGTCTTTGCCAAACAATTCATCTGGATTTGCTTTTGATAATAATTCTTCTACTATTTTATTTGTTAATTTAATTTGATTTATAGAATCTATTTGTGTGCAAACAAAAACACCGGCTGGTGCCCGGATATTGCCTTGCCGGTGGGTCTTAAAAGTCAAACGTTCAGAGGATGGCGGGATCAGCGCTTTAAGGCACGTTTGGTGGCGAAGGGTTACGAGCAGCGGGCGGGGATTGATTATGGGGAGCGCTTTGCTTCGTATGCTCCTGGCGGTGGCTGTGGCAAAAGGGATGCCGATCCACCAGCTAGACGTTTCGACAGCTTTCCTGAACGGGGAGCTAGAGGAGCTCTGGATGCAGCAGCCGCCTGGTTACGAATCAGCGGACCCTGAACAGGCGTGCAAGCTCCTACGCTCAATCTACGGGCTGAAACAGGCCCCATGCTGCTGGTATGTGAAGCTAGTGGCGGAGCTAGACAAGCTGGGGTTCAAATCGTCAGTAGCACACCCAGCACTGTTCATCAAGAGGGATGAGAAGGAGATCGTCTACCTGCTGGTGCACGTGGACGACATCATCACCTCAAAAGATGAGGTATTCATCAGGAGGGTAAAGGCAGCAATCTGGCAAGCCTTCAAGATTCGAGGTCTTGGAGAGGCAAAAGTCTTCCTAGGTATGGAGATCAGCCAGGGAGCGAACAGGGGGGTAAAGCTGTCGCAGCGGCCCTATATCGAGGAGCTGCTGCAGCGGCATCAACTCAACAATGCCAAGCCGCAAACGAATCCACTACCTCCTGGTTCTAGAGTACTGCCAGCAGAAGACGGCAACAAAGAGCTCGCAGACAGCACCAAGTAGAGGGCACTTATCGGCGAACTAAATTACCTGGCGACGAGCACAAGACCCGATATCGTTCAGGCAATGAGCGTTCTGGCGCGCTTTATGGGGAAGCCATCCAAGGCTCACATGGGCTTGGCTTTGGGGTGCTTCGATATCTGGCGGGTACCAAGGAGCTCGGACTATGCTTTGGTGGAGATGGCGATCTTGCCATGGTGAGCTTCAGTGATTCCGACTGGGCTGGAGACCCAGCCACTCGGAGATCCACAACCAGCTACGTGTTTCTGCTAGGCGGAACAGCTATCAGCTGGAATAGCCAATTGCAGCGCACGGTGGCAGTTTGGTCAGTGGAGGCGGAGTACCAGGCCACGGCAGCTGCAGTATGGGAGACGCTTTTGCTTTACAAGCTGGCGGGAGACTCCGGTTTTGGGTCAGAGGCTATAGAGATTCGGACGAATTCCCAGGGGGCGATGAGCATTGGGAACAACCCGATAACGTCGGTTCGTTCTAAGCACATTGACGTCATCTAATACGGGAGCGAGTCTCGAGGAAGGAAGTTGCCTTGTCTCACTGTTTGACGGATGATATGGTGGCAGATATTCTGACTAAGGCACTTGGAGAGATACTGTTTAGGAAGTGCATTATGGAAATGGGGTTGGCTGAATAAGCATCCGAGATCTGCTTGGGGCGAGCTCGTTTTGCTGAGTTGTTTTGGTTTTCAGATGTGTTTCTGTCTTTTTTGGTTTTCAGAAGAGTTCTTTTCTGTCACTTGTTGCTAGGTACGTCTCGAGGGGGCGTGTTATGAAATGATGTATCAGTTGGATATAGCGATCCGTTCTAGCAACAATCGTGTTGTTGTAGCTGTACCCAGCAGTACGCTATCGACCCGCACTCGTCCAATCCGTAGTGCTATATGCGCGAGTATTTGTGCCAACTGCAGAGCGATCAATCCCGACTTCTTTTGGCTATCAGATACTATGTAACGATCAATTCTTGTCTTCCCGTAATTTTAGTTGATTTCTTTTAGTTGCGATCATTTAGTTGTCTCTTTAGGCTGGCAAAATGTGATCAAATTGCGATAATAAAATTCATGCTTGCATGATGCTGCTTTGTTACGAAACTAAAAGCTTTTGAGTGCATCGCAAGAGCAGGATATTTCACGTGCTTGTCGCTATGCATCCTGTAGGGCACTGGCCAGCCCAACAGGCAACTTGGTTTTGAATGTGGATCATTCATAAGTTTTTAGCAACTGTTGCTTACGATTACAAGTTGTCATCACCAACAGTTGTGCATTGAAAGAACGACGTTTTTCATTGCGTGAAAAACACCAACCTTGCTAAATCAAGTATGATGTTTTCCAAATAACCAGGTCAAACAGGGGTACGAGGCCAGTCCTCTTACTTCCCTTCTCAGTTCACTCTGGGAACCAATTTACTTCATAAACCATTAGTAAACAATTCGTTGCCCTGGTGAGTCAATCAGGGTGTCAAGGGGCCTCCAATGCGGCAAATAGTGCACCCGGTTGTGAATATCGGCCTACTTGAATCTCAACACCCCCAAAATCCCAGTCAGTAGCTAAATAGCACTCATTTGCATCTACATGTGGTTGAGTTAAGGGGGGCTGGATAACTGTGTGAGTTGCAGGGTTAAGGCTTTGGGGTGGTCTGGGTATCTAAATGCGGCTTGCAGGATATCTAAATGTGGCTAAAGGGAGTCTTGATATCTAGATGCGCCTTCTGGATAGCCGTACATGGCTAAGAGGATCAAAACACACGGATATCAATATAGATTTCTTCCACTGGTGGCGCCTCAGTACTCTATCATTTGATGCAAATATAGTGTTAGTCGCCATACAGTCTGGGTCTACCACCCGCACAGAGGAGGGGCTGTAGAGCTGTCCCTGCGTCTGCAGTGCTTGGTGTTTCGGTGTATGCGGTAATTGAGCCTGGTGCACATGCAGTAGAGTGTTGTTGCTCTCTGTCGTTAGTTGGCAAGCTTCTCTGGCTAGTTCCTTCCTCGCTGCTGCTTGTTTGGCCTGCCCCTGGTCCCCATCCTGCCTACGGAGTATAGTCCCACATGACATTGGGATCAACTCATTACCTTACAGTTCAGTTGTCCACTCGAAACATACAGCAGCAAGTTATTTAACAGGGAACGACCCTCTGCTAATGGATGAGCAAGCGAGTTCAGTAGCAGAGGGCCATACCCTGTCTCACTCTTGGCGGTATTTCTATTTCTCATTCACTGACTTACCCGAGATAACTACTCCATGACTGAAGGTGTGTTTCATCAGGCATGCCTCAATTTTGTAACTAGTAGGCAGCAGTAGGCATATTGGTAGGAAATCCCATGTATGCCCCAAATCTGAATACTAGCAACAACCCTGAACACCATTTCCAGATGCCTCTTGGAATGTTTCTAGATGCAGTGAAGGGGGAGTCTCAAACATCTATTATGAGTGGCTAGGCAATATCATGTGGCAAATATTAAAGGGAGGGTCTTAAGTACGTAGCTAGCTAGGTGCAGCTGGAACAGTATATATCCACATGCGCTGATGGGGGTCCTTAAAGTATCTAGATGATGATCGTTCCATACGCAGTTGCAGTGAAGACAGGGCTCCCAGGTAGGCAGATGTAGTGAAAGAGGAGGGGCTGTAATCAGGCTGCCTTCGTAATAGGGAATTACCTTCGCAAAATTGCAATAGTGGGGCCTCTTCATGCAAGGGCCCTCACCAGTTAAGATAGAAGCTAGCCGGGTGCAGATAGGGAAGGGGATGTAGGAGCCAAGAGAGGGGCATCTAGAGGCGGAACTAGTGGTGATGGTGCATATGGATGGAGGATGTAGTGGTGGAAGATGCTCTGCAGTCCCAAATAAACACCTTGGTTTTCATGAAACTAGTGTGCAGCACACCTTGTCATGCTTTATTGCTTTCACCACAAACACGTTTGTAATTATGGGGATAGCCCGCAAGGGAAACCTTTTGTAAGGGGATAGTTACCATTACTTACTTTGACAACATCTGCATACAGTGGGCGCTAAGGTTTTTGGCATGTGATGACCTCACATCAGCTTGCCGCCAGGGTGTTTTTATCTTCATATCTCTGAACATTGATTATCAGGTCTTGAAATGCCTGTGCGCACGCTTCTGTCCACGTCCCGAATATCTCTGAGCCATGTCAGTCAAGACGTTGGCAGTGCGGGAAAGCGGGGCAGCAGACCCCGCGACCCACACAACCACCGTAACTCTCTGGCTGGGCAGGAGAGCAGGTACAGCGGTAGCCCCATGGATATCTAAAATATAATCAGGAGATGTAGTCAGTGAACAATGTCGCTGGACATAATACTTGGAGCCTAGATATGTATATATTGATATTTGTTAAATTTATGTAAAGCATATGCTGCATTACGTCATATTTCATTTTTTAGTGTTGAGAGAGTTGAGAAGGTTGAGAAACCTGTGAGGGCTGAGAGACCAAAGGGACTTGGCTTGGAACTGTAGTATCCTGGGGTATCTACGGGCAGTGTCAAAGGATCCTGGACCTTAGATGGTCATCCTTCCGATCGGGCTTTGTTGGCCGACACAACAGCGATACAACATTGGTATCGAGCAGGTTCGTCCAGGTTCAAATCCCCCCACCTACGGGACGGTGAGGGCGGTTCTGACTGGTAGATGGCTTGGGAAACCATCACCAGGCCGTGAGGGATCGGATCCGTCTGACTACAAACTAGGGTGAGGGCTGGCCCTTGGACTGTAGGATGCGAGGACGCACCCTATCTGAGGGGGAATACTTGTAGTATCCTGGGGTATCTACGGGCAGTGTCAAAGGACCCTGGACCTTAGATGGTCATCCTTCCGATCGGGCCTTCGTTGGCCGACACAACAGAGATACAACAGGAACTGAGTAGGGGACATATGTGGCTGATTCTATACCAATTGCTGCCCCAATCTGAGTACCCCAAGGCCTCTCGAGGTGCTGAAAAGGTGCTTCTAGCACCTTATATTTTGGAAGCGTGTGCCGTACGCATATGACTACAATAGCGTATCTGTCGATTCCTGCCTCAAGTCGAAAGCACGCATGCACCATTCTGAGACCCGAACACATAAAAACTCCCAGATTCCCCTAAAAATACCCTCTATATTCTAATAAATGATTACTGTGTTACGACGTGTTTCTGTCTGTCTGTCAGCCAGTCCGAATGCTCAGGCATCCAAATCACCTTACCGTGACATTTTGGTAGAGCACTTCCATGCATCCGGGGCCTCCAAATGCGGTCACCACAGGCGTCAGCCCCGACAACACCATCCCCTCGTGCGCTCGGAAATAATCCGCGATATTTGAAGACAAGCAGTGGCGGAGCAATGGGGTCTTCAGCAGGCTCCCTTCTTCTTCTGCTGTTACCGATGTCGCAGATGTTATTTCGGCCGCCGCAGCTGCTGCTGCCAATGCGGCTTTGGATACGGCCTCACTTGACCTAGCGGCTGCAATGGTTGAAGCTGAGGTGGCGGCCTCTCCATTCTTGCCGCCTGCCGAGGCCGCCGATGCTGCCAGTTTATACCGCTCAGCCCACCGTGCTGCCGCTGGCCGAATAATGGAGCCACCACGTTGAAATAGGGAAGGCTGCAGCATCATGGTGCATAGGAAAAACAAGGAGACTGAGAGACGGACTGGCTGGACGGAGCTGGTGGCAGGCAGGTCGTTAGGTGCTATCTTGGTGAAAAAAAGCCTTCCGGCAGCCAGGTAGAAATAGATCAGTGCAGCAGGATGAAACTACAAAGGCAAGTTTTAAATGTCTCCGGAGAGAAAGACACCAAAATAATCCAAACAATAAGACGTATTTACCAGATATCATCACAAAAAATGTAATGAAATTACAACAACAAATCTTAAAACATTAATAGCACTCATAAAGGCATAACAAAAAATCAATATCAAAAAATCAAGAAACATCAATGTTTGCAATGGATTTTATCATTTGTATTGCTTAACATGTGAAAACAAATTGAAAAACACTTGTTGTACGTCACCTGATGCTGCTGCAAAACCCTGGATGTCCTGGAGTGCTGTCGACGGAACTGTTGCAGTCCCCGGTGCATTATTGCTTCGTTGCCGGCCCTGCTGCTGCCCCCCTCGCAAGCTGCCGCATCGGACAGGCCCGAGTCCGATGGGGGATAAGGGCTGCTGTTACAAGCAGGTGTAGGGAAGGTCATCACATTAGCTTGTGGCGCGGGGAGCAATGCACTGTCCGTCACCCCATGAATACTGCTGTCAGTGGGGAGGGCGGAAACCGGAGAGAGAGACCAAATGCTCCCGGTGGCCTTTGGCAAGAGTCCCTCGGTGTCGAGTGATGGTGGATATGAGGTCGGATGTGGTGGCTGCTGAAGGTGAAGTTGGAAGAGGAGGACGACGGCAGGAACGACCATACAGCCATGAGGAGTAATGGAGTCAGGTGCCTGGCATTTGCTGTCCTTGAGATAAAATGTTCTTGCCACCATTCCGGTTTGGATGGTCGTGACTCTGGAGAGCAAGCTCCGTCGGCGCTGAAGGACCGTGCGTTGCAGCAGGTTACTACCATTCATGGTCGTAGAGGGCTGGGCCAAGTCGTTTGCATGACCCTTTGGAATACCGCTTGACTCGTACATCACGAAATCCAAAACCACGTGCTTCCAGGGCCTTGGAATGGATGCGGCCATCGGGACAGGAGCGGACTGGGGTAAGCTGCTAACGTCTGCGGTATCTTGGGCGTGTTCGTTTAATCTGGTTGGGAGGGCTTGTGGACTGCCGACTTGCGGGTTTCTGCGGGATTTGATGTGCAGAGTACGATTTCCAGGTAGCTTGCTGGAAACAAATTGACGGAGGTGTTCGCGTGAGTCTTGGAGAAGTGAGGGCTCCAACTCCCTGATCGCATTTAGTACGTCCGTTTGGAATTCATAAGTTTCTTCCCCGGACATTTCAGATACAGACAGCCCAAGCATCTTCACAGCTGAAAGATTGCAGTAGACGGGTTCCGGCTCCCAAAGCGTGCCATTATTGTTAGGGTCCAACGGAACTCGCGGTTGTGCGAGAACGAGCACGGCGTCGGTGGAACGGCTGTATTGCAGCGTCAGTTCCAATTGAGAGGTATGTTTAATGTCGAGGTCTGAGTTGCTTGGTCTTGATATTGGAAATGTAGAACAGTAGATGTCCGACCCGCCCGATAACGTCCCTTCAGGCGGGCATCGTTGATTTTGCTCCCTATCAGTAGCACAAGGAAAACATGATAGCCATTTCTTCATTTTTTAAACTCCAGATTCTTTATTCTGTCCGCGCTGGTACCGCCGAACCGTGTCCGGTCAAAAATGCGTTTGGATTTTTGCGAGCCTAAATCTCATGCACAGTCTCTTCATTCGAATCCATTAGGCAACTATCATATTTCGTACTATAAGCACGGACCAGTCCATCGCGAGGAACACATACTGTCGACGGTCCCGGACGTTTATTAACGTTATATCGCGGGACGGAAAACGACCTATAAGAAACAAAGTAAATTGTCTTGTGGAAAATGTGTGAAAAGGTCCAATTTTGTATTGTCTACGCCCAACTACTGTCGTAGCGTGTGCTGTAAGTCGATGATTGAACGAATGTCAGGAATGGAGTATCGCAGTACGAGGATGAAGCTTAAGGTTGGGTCACATCTTAACGTTCGATGCTCCAAATGATGGCGGTGAACTACAACTAGGCCTTGCCCAAGTTTTTCATAGCATCCGTTTACGACGTCGGTTCGTTGTGTGTATGTGGGTACGACTTTGGGTAATCCTTTCACTAATGGACATTTCTTTTTCCCCCTTCCTTCCCCTTCGTTTCCTATTGCTTGAAGTACCTTTTCGATTTACTTATGCGTTGGACTGCCTCTTGTCCAGCCTGTTTTGTTCAACATCGCGCGCAGTCCCTTGAGCCTTATGGCTCGCTTTGGCCTCTAGACGCTGGTCAAGTTTCTAGTCATCCTTGATAACACCATCATCATCTATAATTATGATTATGATCATTATCTATGATTATGATTATGATCATCATCTATGATTATGATCATCATCATCATTATTGTCGTCATCATGTACCTTGAGTTTCTTAAGGGTTTTTACATTGACATGTCGTTTGTTACCAGTGTACGCATGCACTGACCCTTTTCATTGACCAATAATAAGGGGCTTTGACACGTAAGCCTTTCATTCTGCCAGCCAAGTGTTGTATATGGTACCCACGAAGGGTGGTATCAAAAGATACCGGTTGTTGTGCCAGAGCCCGATTAAGTAGAGCCGCCGACTAGGTCGTACTTGAGAGACCATAAGGCCTCGAACCGGGCGTGACCTTCAGAAGTCACCACTACAACCGGAGATTCAGTGAACCAGGAACCAGATGTTCCACCATTTACCATTCAGGCGGTAAATGGCCCATTCCATACAGGTTATGGATTAACCGACAGGTTCGGATGTTTCAGGAAATCGGTTAGTATTGGTCGTCGACAGCCGAGACCAAATCCACAAATCGAATGCTAGATGGGAACATGAAACAGTTAATCTGATAATTAAATATATTATATCATAAAATAATAAACAGATAATTATTATACTTAATGAATTACCAAAATGCATTAAGGATACAACAATTGTTCCCCCTCTAGATGCAGCGTCCCGATGCATGAAACGAGAGCAGACAGGTTGAGGTAGGACAGCGTCAGAGAGGTCCGTCCTTAGACTGTGCCCGCAGCCTAGCTTCATCAAGCAGGGGTTTCATGTCAGGGGTGAAGTTACGTGCCGGTTCCCAGCTATTGTGCTCAGACGAATACCCAGACCACTTAACCAGGTACTCATGTACGTTACGCTTACGCCTGCCCTTGCCAACACGTCGTGCACGGTAATCCAGGATACGTTCGACAGCATACAGGGTCTGCTTACCCGATAACCAGGTAGAGGGATTAGCTTCCGTAACAGGAGGGATGCTATCGTTAGCCTCAGGCAGAGTACCCCGATATGGACGTACGAGAGATACATGAAATGTGGGATGAATGCGTAGGTCAGATGGGAGTTGTAACTCTACAGCCACCGACCCTACCATGCATACGACAGGATAAGGCACCACAAAGCGCGGTAATAACTTGCGAGACCCATCAGCCAGGGAACGAAAGTTCTTCGTGCTCAACATAACCAGCTGGCCCTTAGTGAACGTGACGTCCTTTTTGGACTTGTTATAATAGTCCATAGCCCGTTGCTGTGCAGCTTCCAGGCAAGCTTTAGCGTCAGTTAGACGGGACACGAAAGACTTAGCAAACGTTTTTGCAGCTGGAACATTTACGTCCAACTCCCGCCAAACAGGCAAAGCAGGGTTAAAACCGTAATTCAGGAAAAACGGACTATTACCAACGGACCGGTTAGTAGCATTATTAATGGCAAACTCAGCAGCGGTTAGGTAGGTATCCCATGCAGTAGGGGTGCGTCCTGCAAAGTTACGGAGCATATCACCCAGGACACGGTTAACACGCTCTGTTTGCCCATCAGATTGGGGGTTGTAGGCGGTGGACAGGTTCACCCGCATTCCTACCAGAGTCCCCAGGGCGCCCCAAAACTTACTTGCAAATTGAGTGCCGCGGTCAGATACCACGGACTTGGGGACCCCATGCAAACGTACCACATTGTCGAAAAATAGACGGGCCGTTTGCTCAGCTGTGCAGGATGATGTCGTGGGGGCCAGGTGGACCATCTTGGTGAAACGGTCGACCAGGACCAGCACGGCATCGTATCCTCCCTCAGTTTTGGGCAGCGCAACAATAAAGTCCATAGAGACGCTTTCCCACGGAGCGTCAGGAATAGGAAGAGGTTGGAGATGCCCATGTGCTTTACCAGACTGGGCCTTATTGCGCTGGCACAGGTCGCAACAGAGGACATAATTTTCGGTGTCCTTAGCCATGCGGGGCCACCAGAATTGACGCCGCAAAAGCTCTAGTAACCGCGTGCAGCCAGGATGCCCAGCAAGAGGGCCGTCATGAAAACGTGAGAGAAGTTCACGACGTAATGAATCGTTGTTAAATACGACAATCTGACGGTGGGATCCTTCCGATCGGATCCATAAGCCATGCTCCTGTACCAAGTGCCCCGTGTTGTTGTGAATTGTGAACCACGGGTCGGCTGCATAAGCCTGTTTCAAGCGCTTGGTAAAATCGGAGGGCACGAAGTTAGGTTTTGCCTGAGACCTACTCCGTGTGCTTACCACCAGAATGGCTGCATGCAGTGAGGGGTGCCTACTGAGAGCATCAGCTATGTTAAGTGAGCCGCTCAGGTACTCCCAATCAAAGTTAAACCGTGCCAGGTATTCCATCCAGCGGGCCTGGTGTCGGTTAAGGGAGGGCACACCTTGCAGAAACGTAAGGGGTTTGTGATCAGTCTTGAGGGCAAAAGGCCGGCCATAACATCACCATTCCTTCAAGGCATGTAGGACCGCCAGAAATTCCTGTTCCCCAGTGGTATAACGGGTTTCAGCCCCCGAAAACTTCTTACTTGTGTATGCAATGGGGCGTCCCTGCTGCAACAGAACTGCCCCCGTCCCATGTATAGATGCATCAGTTATGACCTCTACACGGAACGGCAATGAGTAGTCAGGGAAGTGCAGGATAATATCATCAGAGATAGCACGCTTCAAAGCATCAAAAGCTTCTTGGCATGCGGGGGTCCAGGCCTCAGGTGAAGAGAAGGCTCCCTTACGTGTGAGGTTTGTTAGCGGTGCAGCAATGACTGAGTAGCGCTCTATGAACTTACGAAAGTAGTTGGTCAGGCCCAAAAACTTACGCAGTTCCTGAAGGTTGGAGGGCACTGGCCAATCCCGAACAACAGCAGTTTTCCGGGGGTCCATCCGTATGCCACCCTGAGACACTATATGCCCCAGATACTCCACCTGTGGTTGTGCCCAGTGGCACTTAGAACGCTTAGCATACAGCTGCTCACGCCGCAGAACCTCAAAGACCAGGCGGAGGTGTTGTATGTGCTCCTCACGGGTCTTTGAAAACACCAGGATATCGTCCAGATAACAGATGACGAATTTGTCGATGTATGGCCTGAAGATGCGGTCCATGACGGCTTGGAACGTTGCAGGGGCGTTCGTCAGTCCGAAACTAAGGACGGTACATTCAAAATGGCCAAACGGCGTACGGAAAGCCGTTTTAGGGATGTCAGATTCTGCTATACGAATCTGATTATACCCCTGCTGGAGGTCAATAGAGCTAAAGAATGCAGAATCTTTTAGCTTATCCAGCAGATCATCGACACGTGGGAGGGGGTAACGGTTCTTAACCGTTGCGGCATTTAACCCCCTATAGTCAATGCACATTCTCAGAGTCCCATCCTTCTTTCCCACAAACAGAATAGGGGCGGAGTATGGGGATGTGCTTGGCCGTATCATACCTTTTTTCAGCAGCTCAGTAACCTGTCGTTTGACCTCGTCCGGCTCCAAGGGGCTTAGCCGATACATGGGGCGGGAAACGGGTACTGGACCAGGCACCAAAGGTATGGTGTGATCCACAGGCCGCATTGGAGGCTTACCAGGGACCTCCTGGAATATATCTGCATATTCCTGTAACAGGGCCTCAAGCTCAGGGTCAGTGGCATCAGCTGGGATAGAAGTTGCATTCAGGTGCAACTTGGGCCGTACTAGTAAAGCATGGGCCCCCTTGCGAATCATGCGAACTGCTGCTTTTCTGCCAACAACTTCAGGTTCAGTGTGCTGACAGATAGCAGTGGTTGCATAATTAAAGCAAGGCGCAGGTGTCATCTGATCTGGTGGCTGTCCGGCAGTAGTAAAGGGTACCTTGCAGACTAGATTCCCCTTGCGCAGGCGCAAAGATTTAGACTCATAGTCAAGGACAGCCCCATACTGTGCTAGCGTGGAAGAACCCAAGATATACATGGCAGCGTCAGTTAGCTCAGGCAACACGTATGGGCGGACATTTAACCTTAAAGGACCTGCAGATAGACGAAGATTAACCTGCCCCAAGATAGCCTGCTTACCCCCATCAGCAAGGGTAACTTCTGACCAGGAGCATGGGCTAGGTTTCAGGCCAAGCTGCGTAACCACTGATGCCGAAATGAAATCATCACTGGCTCCAGAGTCGGCTAGGGCGGTGAACGTACGACCTGCCGTACTTACGGTGATCAGAGGTACGCCAGCACCTATCAGGGCAGCAGCTTTAGGCAAGCAGAGAACTGAAATACAGGGTTCAGTCTCAGGCAAGCCCTCCTGAACCGGTTTAGGAGCAGCAAACCAGACGTCAACAGAGTATGGGCTTCCAGGGAGCTGAACGACCTCACCTGCCATATCAAGGCTATGGAAAAGAGCCGTCCCTGGATTAAACCTTAAGACCCGTTGCATTCCCGACAGAAAAGAAGGGTTGCGTCGGGACACATACTCAGGCAGCAAGATGCATGCTGAGGTATCAGGGTGTTGACGTTTGCATGCCCTAAAGTGAGCTAATTGCTTCTGTAGCTCGCAGAGTGAAGAGGGAGTGAACAAGATAGTATGCCCACCCAAGTTAGCGGAGGATAGGGGGCGACCTTGAGGCTCAAACAGATTACAAAAGCCATCAAAGCCGGCACGGATAGTTCGTGCATCAAAAGAAAAACGTCTCCCTATCACCTGCTCCACTTGGTTTAAAACAGAGGGCAAAAGAGCCCGTACTGCACGGCACTTTGCTACCATCTGGCCCACAGCAAAGACCCCAGGTGATGATCCCTCTATACCAGCCTGGGCAAGTTCCTAGTGGTCTTTACCCTTATTTTTCTCCGCCCCCAGCATTGGGCAGGAGTCGACCCTATGTTGGTCGGAACCGCAACGGAGGCACATCCCATGTTGTTTACGAAAATGGAACTCCCGTCTAGTACATTTGAATGTGGTTAGATACTCCGCCAGGTTCTGCTTAGGCCCCTTCTTCTGCACGTGGCCCCCTTTTGGGGCCAAGTGCCTCCCCTGCTGTCCGCCGCCCCTCTTAGACTTACCGGCGCCCTTAACCTGCCGCGGCTGATCCTCGTGCCCGGTGATGCCTGGACGAACGGATGCAGCCCGCGGTTTTTTGGTCGGGGGCGCCGGGGTCTCCTCGTCAGGGTCGTCGCAGGCCATGTCCTGTACCGACAGCATGTTCATTTTGGGACGGGCCAGTTTGTCAGATTCCCGTCGGGCCAGTAACCTAAGTTCAGCTCCCAGGGAGAACTGAACCAAGTCTGTATATGACTTAAAGGTTTTACCCGACAGGTCAGTTGCACAGTCCCCACTAAGGTCGGATGAGAGGCCCTGCTGAAACCAAAACACACGCTCACTATCAGACAGGTCCGCAATGGGCGTGACAAGAGCCTCAAAGCGGCTCTGATAGGCAGAGACAGTTTCTCCAGGGCGCATGCGGTATTTGCCAGCATTTAATTTCAGGCGTGCCTCAGTGTCACGTGACTGGACCTGGGGTGCAAAACGGACAAGCAGTGCTTCTAGCAGTTCCTCAGATGTATAGGAATCCCTTGCGTTAGTCCATTGATCGTGCCATAATCTTGCCGCGCCTTCAAAGGCAGTGGCCAAGAAAAGACGGCGCGTAGAGTCCTGTTGACCCCCACGGGCTGTGGCAAAGTAGTTCCTAACATTACGGACAAAGGCCCGTGTTAGAGGCGCAGCAACTCGTCCTAAATCAGAAAGCTTAACATCCATAGGGATATTCAGCTTAGGCACTGCGATCGCTATTTTTATCACCTCGTCCTCATGTCCAGTATGAGGAGGCCCAGGTGGCCTGGAAGAGGTGCCCGCAACAGCAGCACAAGTTGTTGCGGCAGCAGCGGGAGCCATCCCAGGAATATCCACGGCACCAGGTGTCAAATGGTTTGACACTACAGCAGGGCCATGAACATAAAAAGGGGATGGGGCATAAATAGGTGATGTAGGTGCCTCAGGGGATGCTGTGCCGCCTTGCCTGGGAATAGGTGAAGGCTGGTTCGGAAGGTCGATACTGTTGTGCTACGGTTCGTTTCCCGCCGATGCGTAGGTCGATGCGATCCTACAAGGCGAAGTGTTATCTTGACGAACGCATGAATGATTATTGCATATGAATGAACCTGCATGATATAGATGTATTCGCATACATTTATATATGCATTTGGCATGATATCATTATCCATTGCGACATCGCATCATGGCAAATCCGCCTAGCATGCATATAATACCGAATCGTTGAAGTGCGCATTATGCTCGTGCTATGAAACGATAAGTAATATTATCTGATATAATATTACTTCATTACAGCACACGTTGAGAGCGCCGCACTCGTCGCGATGCATGCCTTGCAACCGAATATCGTTATTCGGACCCTTGCATCATGCGAATGCCGGAAAGGCTTATACGTTGTTATACATGGACACCGCCTATACGCAGTAGGGTTGTCACACTTAGGATCGGCCTCCTAGTGTGAATCGTACGGCATCGCGAATGCTACGAGTATAACAGATGCGAGGACGGCTAAGCAAGACAAGATATTCGACACCAGAGAACACTCGTGTGTTCTACATTATTATTGCTATACGCTATTCTACTTAGCTCGAGCTAAGCCTAAACTTCGCTATTCACCGCCGCGTGATGATTGCTTGCTTCCGGCGCTGACGGCGATTGCGTCCATTGCACCGCTTCGATCTGTAAGACTGTAAGTTATATCTCTTCTTGTTTGAAGTCTTCCGCTGTCTCTGTTTGCTCGTGCTTGCCTTGCTGTACTTGCAAGTGCTCGCGCATTGGTGTCGCAAGTCTTCAGACGCGCAGATACTGATGAGCAAACACGAAGGAGAGGTACAACAAATTGGTATCGAGACAGGTTCATTGCCTAACTGTCTCTCTTTGTCTAATCGGAAGTAGGTTCTTTCTATGGCGAGTTCCAGCGACGAACCACGAGGACCGCTAGATACTTTCGCCGAAGACCTAGGCCGCGCCGTTTTGGACGCCGCCGCTTCCGGTTTGTAATTGTTTAATTGCTTTTACTTAGATTGCTGCACTTGTTGTATAAGTGTACGCTCTGAGTCGCAGGTAATCTCAGTGCACCGGCATTGCTTGCCGCGGCGACTGAGACCGGCTTTCGTCCGGACCAGTTGGCGACTCTCATCGCCCAAACTACGGAGATCAGGACTCAGCTGGGCAAGTACTTGCTGAGTTTACTGAATCTTCTCAAGAGTACTGTCGGTAGGCTCACCGAACCGCTTTGTACTCTTGCCTTTGCAATAGAAGTCGGCTTCTATTACGCAAACCTAGGGTATCGCTTCGTGCTCCATGTCCGCGGAACACGACGATACGCCGCACACTAGCCTAGCTAGCCAACCCGATTTTGTTGTGGCTGCTAGAGCACCGGATAGAGGTCTTGAGACTATTGGCACACGAGCCACTCAAGAGCCCCTTGTCCCTCAGACCCCTGCTCACTTAATTGTGCCGCATTCAGCAATTAACACCAATATGGACAACACTGCTGGACCAAGGGTTCTGCCATTACCTCAAGCTCGAGGGCATGATGACATCCCTGAGGTGATGAGATTGTCAATTCCCGTTCCTAGGCTCAATATCTCGCTAACTGAAAAGACAGCAGGACATAGCATAGCCGATGCAACTCGTGCGTACATGCGTGACGCTAAAAAGTATCTCCAGGCTGTTCATGGTGGCGATAATGATGGTATCAGGTGTCTCTTTGTTGGTAACACCCTCGAGGGCTCAGCAAAGGACTGGTATCGCGAATGGACCACCGCCCGGGGCGACTATACTTTTGACGAGATGATCGCCGCTTTGCTCGCACAGTTCGCTACTGAGGTTCAAGCACGTGATGTGGAGGCTCGTAAGGTTTTGGCAGCCGGTAGCTACCACATGCGTCGGGGTGAAAATGTACCTGCGTACCAGTCACGCTTTGAAGCACTTGTGACCCCCATTGCTGATCTCACTGAAACCGAGCGTGTCTTTTGGTTTAAGCGAGGCCTGAAGAAACTTTTGGCTAAATGGTGCGCTACTGACTTGGCTGGGGTGCCGATCAAGTCGTATGATGCCTTGGTCACTTTTGCTAAGGGTACGGAGATACGACTCCTTGCCGGTGAGGAAGAAGTCAAGTCTGTCCCTCGTGCAAATGCCGTGCAAGTGCAGGATCCGCTTGGGGAAGCTGTAGCTCTCGACCAGGAACTCGGAGCGACCCGCCCCACGCCTACTGCAGCGACGCGACGCAGCAACCGGCAACGCCAGGCGCGCGGGGGCGCTAGCTCGGGTGTCCGCGGGTCAGGAGGAGCTGGTCCGAGCTCGGACCCGGCTAAGAGCAGGAAGCGTGGTGGTGCACCGTCGTCGGCAGCCGCACAGCGCTCTGACCCCAATGCGAAGCGGACTCGCACGGATGACTCGTTTATGCCAAAATGGAATTGCAATCGTTCCGAGTTCGAACGTCGGAAAGCGGCCAATGTTTGTCTACGGTGCACGGAGAGCCATCCTACGAAGGATTGCCCGTTACTGCCGCCGTTTGTACCTCAGCCGAAATAGGGGCTTGCCCGGGTTCCTGTGGAGGGGGCACCGCCCGGGATTTCTGAACTCACACGTGGTCGGTGGTCATCCTTACGGCCAGCCGTGAAGGCATTGTTGCCTTGCGTACTTGGACACATCGAGCGAGTCATTGCACGACGCATCATGCTTGACGGACGCACGGGATTTCTCTGCTTCGATCCGTTGTGTAATTTGTTTACACCTCGCCGTCCCCTGTCGTCTATCGATCTGTCTAACCACGTGGTTTTGTTCATCCCCTCATCTCTGCGTGAGATGTCGGAACAGTTGGCCGTTTATAGGAGATGTAGGCGTCAATATCCAGGCACCGCCGCATGTGTATTACTCCCCGCTTTCTGTCGGCGCAAGGCAGAGGCATCGTTAAGGGGTATGCGGCATGTCCACCGGTTTGAGCCGGGCACCGTTTTGTTTAATGGTGTGGATCGGGAGGGTATGCTGGTTCCGTGGCCAGGCACATCCTACTCGGTTGACGTTTGGTAAGAAGCTCCTGATGAGGGTGCCGTAGGTTACGGACCCGCCCTAAGTGCACTAACGTTATCTGCTGGGCAGTCGCTCGTAGATAACCGTGTCCCAGTGGTTCAGATCGGTTTGAATGGCCGTACTCTGAAGGCACTTGTTGACACCGGTGCCAGCGACGACTTCATCTCTGTCGCAGAGGTGAATGCGCTGGGGTTGACCCCAGAGTCGTCTGATTGTCCACAGGTTACCCTTGCTGACGGGGGTAAGCATCCCATCGTGGGCAGGATTACCCTTAGCCTATCGATAGGCCCTTTGCGTGTTGTGACCCGGCCGTACGTGCTGCAGGGCTTAGCAGAGACTGCACCGTACATAATGGGGTCTTCGACATTACGGCAGTACCGCGCGCGCATCGACATGGAGACCGCAACCCTGCATATGTGCAAGGGTACTCTGTCGATTAAGGTACCTTTCCTGTCGTTCGAACATGTCACACCAAAGGAGGGCGAAGCTGAGGCGGTGCCTATGGTTAATTTCGCTGTGACCGCAATGGCCGCGTGTATCGAACCAGAGCTAGTCGGGCGTAAGGAGGCCGTCCGTTTGTTATGGAAGGGTGCCCACGGACTGCTTTTAAGGCCGCGGGTGAGCTGTTGTGTCACTACCGCGCAGATTTCTGTGGATCCTGAGGTTGAGGCCCTACTGTCGCAGTATGAGGACGTCTTTAAAGATATCCCTGGCCTACCACCTATGCGTCCTGTTGATCACACAATCCCTCTCATGCCTGGAGCGCAGCCTACGGCCCGGCCAATGTACAGGTTGAGTCCATTGGAGCTGGATGAGGTAAAGCGCCAGGTGATGGATTTGCTTGCGAAGGGTATGATACGCCCCAGCACATCCCCATATTCTGCACCGATTTTGTTTGTCGGTAAGAAGGATGGGACCTTGCGCATGTGCTTCGATTACCGGGGGTTAAATGCGAGTACGGTGAAAAATCGCTACCCTTTGCCACGCGTTGACGACCTGTTGGATAAGCTGAAGGGATCGGCTTATTTTTCCTCGATTGACTTGCAACAGGGCTATAATCAGATTCGCATCGCTGCCTCTGATATTCCGAAAACCGCTTTTCGGACGCCCTTTGGTCATTTCGAGTATACGGTCCTATCGTTTGGTTTGACTAATGCCCCTGCGACGTTTCAGGCGGTTATGGACCGCATGTTTAGGCCGTTTATCGACAGGTTCGTTGTTTGCTACCTGGATGACATCTTGGTTTATTCTAAGACGCGCGAGGAGCACTTGGAGCATCTTCGGCTCGTGCTCGACGTTATGAGGCGGGAGCAATTGTTTGCTAAACGCGCCAAATGCTTTTGGGCGCAGCCTCAGGTGGAATACTTGGGCCACATTGTGTCGGCCACCGGTGTGAAGATGGACCTGCGGAAGGTCGCCGTGGTTCGCGATTGGCCCGCGCCTCAGAACCTCACGGAGCTGCGTAAGTTCCTTGGCTTGACCAATTATTTCCGAAAGTTCATTGAAAATATTCCATCATTGCGGCCCCGCTTACTAACTTAACTCGCAAAGGCGTTTTCGTTTCGCTTGAGTCGCGGACGTCGCAATGCCAGCGGGCATTCGAAGAGCTCAAGTGAACCGTTGCCAAAGATGTCACCCTTGCATTCCCTGATTACTCGTTGCCGTTTTGTGTGGAGGTAGTGTCTGATGCCTCAATATTTGGAAGCGGTGCTGTATTGTTACAGGAAGGGCGACCGATCGCTTTCACGAGTAAGAAGTTTTCTGGTGCGGAGATTTGCTACACCACCGGGGAACAGGAGCTTCTGGCAGTGCTGCATGCTTTAAAGGAATGGCGCTGTTACCTTGAGGGACGCCCATTTACTTTAAAGACTGACCACAAGCCCCTAACGTTTTTGCAAAGCGTTCCGATGTTGTATATGGTACCCACGAAGGGTGGTATCAAAAGATACCGGTTGTTGTGCCAGAGCCCGATTAAGTAGAGCCGCCGACTAGGTCGTACTTGAGAGACCATAAGGCCTCGAACCGGGCGTGACCTTCAGAAGTCACCACTACAACCGGAGATTCAGTGAACCAGGAACCAGATGTTCCACCATTTACCATTCAGGCGGTAAATGGCCCATTCCATACAGGTTATGGAGTAACCGACAGGTTCGGATGTTTCAGGAAGTCGGTTAGTATTGGTCGTCGACAGCCGAGACCAAATCCACAAATCGAATGCCAGATGGAAACATGAAACAGTTAATATGATATTAAATATATTATATTATAAAATAATAAACAGATAATTATTATATCTTAATGAATTACCGAAATGCATTAAGGATACAACAATTGTTCCCCCTCTAGATGCAGCGTCCCGATGCATAAGAAGAGAGCAGACAGGTTGAAGTAGGACAGCGTCAGAGAGGTCCGTCCTTAGACTGTGCCCGCAGCCTAGCTTCATCAAGCAGGGGTTTCATGTCAGGGGTGAAGTTACGTGCCGGTTCCCAGCTATTGTGCTCAGATGAATACCCAGACCATTTAACCAGGTACTCATGCACATTGCGCTTACGCCTGCCCTTGCCAACACGTCGTGCACGATAATCTAGGATACGTTCGACAGCATACAGGGTCTGCTTACCCGATAACCAGGTAGAGGGATTAGCTTCCGTAACAGGAGGGATGCTATCGTTAGCCTCAGGCAGAGTACCCCGATATGGACGTACGAGAGATACATGAAATGTGGGATGAATGCGTAGGTCAGATGGGAGTTGTAACTCTACAGCCACCGACCCTACCATGCGTACGACAGGATAAGGCCCCACAAAGCGCGGTAATAACTTGCGAGACCCATCAGCCAGGGAACGAAGGTTCTTCGTGCTCAACATAACCAGCTGGCCCTTGGTGAACGTGACGTCCTTTTTGGACTTGTTATAATAGTCCATAGCCCGTTGCTGTGCAGCTTCCAGGCAAGCTTTAGCGTCAGTTAGTCGGGACACGAAAGACTTAGCAAACGTTTTTGCAGCTGGAACATTTACGTCCAACTCCCGCCAAACAGGCAAAGCAGGGTTAAAACCGTAATTCAGGAAAAACGGACTATTACCAACGGACCGGTTAGTAGCGTTATTAATGGCAAACTCAGCAGCGGCTAGGTAGGTATCCCATGCAGTAGGGGTGCGTCCTGCAAAGTTACGGAGCATATCACCCAGGGCACGGTTAACACGCTCTGTTTGCCCATCAGATTGGGGGTGGTAGGCGGTGGACAGGTTCACCCGCATTCCTACCAGAGTCCCCAGGGCGCCCCAAAACTTACTTGCAAATTGAGTGCCGCGGTCAGATACCACGGACTTGGGGACCCCATGCAAACGTACCACATTGTCGAAAAATAGACGGGCCGTTTGCTCAGCTGTGCAGGATGATGTCGTGGGGGCCAGGTGGACCATCTTGGTGAAACGGTCGACCAGGACCAGCACGGCATCGTATCCTCCCTCAGTTTTGGGCAGCGCAACAATAAAGTCCATAGAGACGCTTTCCCACGGAGCGTCAGGAATAGGAAGAGGTTGGAGATGCCCATGTGCTTTACCAGACTGGGCCTTATTGCGCTGGCACAGGTCGCAACAGAGGACATAATTTTCGGTGTCCTTAGCCATGCGGGGCCACCAGAATTGACGCCGCAAAAGCTCTAGTAACCGCGTGCAGCCAGGATGCCCAGCAAGAGGGCCGTCATGAAAACGTGAGAGAAGTTCACGACGTAATGAATCGTCGTTAGGTACGACAATCTGACGGTGGGATCCTTCCGATCGAATCCATAAGCCATGCTCCTGTACCAAGTGCCCCGTGTTGTTGTGAATTGTGAACCACGGGTCGGCTGCATAAGCCTGTTTCAAGCGCTTGGTAAAATCGGAGGGCACGAAGTTAGGTTTTGCCTGAGACCTACTCCGTGTGCTTACCGCCAGAATGGCTGCATGCAGTGAGGGGTGCCTACTGAGAGCATCAGCTATGTTAAGTGAGCCGCTCAGGTACTCCCAATCAAAGTTAAACCGTGCCAGGTATTCCATCCAGCGGGCCTGGCGTCGGTTAAGGGAGGGCACACCTTGCAGAAACGTAAGGGGTTTGTGATCAGTCTTGAGGGCAAAAGGCCGGCCCTCAAGGTAACATCGCCATTCCTTCAAGGCATGTAGGACCGCCAGAAATTCCTGTTCCCCAGTGGTATAACGGGTTTCAGCCCCCGAAAACTTCTTACTCGTGTATGCAATGGGGCGTCCCTGCTGCAACAGAACTGCCCCCGTCCCATGTATAGATGCATCAGTTATGACCTCTACACGGAACGGCAATGAGTAGTCAGGGAAGTGCAGGATAATATCATCAGAGATAGCACGCTTCAAAGCATCAAAAGCTTCTTGGCATGCGGGGGTCCAGGCCTCAGGTGAAGAGAAGGCTCCCTTACGTGTGAGGTTTGTTAGCGGTGCAGCAATGACTGAGTAGCGCTCTATGAACTTACGAAAGTAGTTGGTCAGGCCCAAAAACTTACGCAGTTCCTGAAGGTTGGAGGGCACTGGCCAATCCCGAACAACAGCAGTTTTCCGGGGGTCCATCTGTATGCCACCCTGAGACACTATATGCCCCAGATACTCCACCTGTGGTTGTGCCCAGTGGCACTTAGAACGCTTAGCATACAGCTGCTCACGCCGCAGAACCTCAAAGACCAGGCGGAGGTGTTGTATGTGCTCCTCACGGGTCTTTGAAAACACCAGGATATCGTCCAGATAACAGATGACGAATTTGTCGATGTATGGCCTGAAGATGCGGTCCATGACGGCTTGGAACGTTGCAGGGGCGTTCGTCAGTCCGAAACTAAGGACGGTATATTCAAAATGGCCAAACGGCGTACGGAAAGCCGTTTTAGGGATGTCAGATTCTGCTATACGAATCTGATTATACCCCTGCTGGAGGTCAATAGAGCTAAAGAATGCAGAATCTTTTAGCTTATCCAGCAGATCATCGACACGTGGGAGGGGGTAACGGTTCTTAACTGTTGCGGCATTTAACCCCCTATAGTCAATGCACATTCTCAGAGTCCCATCCTTCTTTCCCACAAACAGAATAGGGGCGGAGTATGGGGATGTGCTTGGCCGTATCATACCTTTTTTCAGCAGCTCAGTAACCTGTCGTTTGACCTCGTCCAGCTCCAAGGGGCTTAGCCGATACATGGGGCGGGAAACGGGTACTGCACCAGGCACCAAAGGTATGGTGTGATCCACAGGCCGCATTGGAGGCTTACCAGGGACCTCCTGGAATATATCTGCATATTCCTGTAACAGGGCCTCAAGCTCAGGGTCAGTGGCATCAGCTGGGATAGAAGTTGCACTCAGGTGCAACTTGGGCCGTACTAGTAAAGCATGGGCCCCCTTGCGAATCATGCGAACTGCTGCTTTTCTGCCAACAACTTCAGGTTCAGTATGCTGACAGATAGCAGTGGTTGCATAATTAAAGCAAGGCGCAGGTGTCATCTGATCTGGTGGCTGTCCGGCAGTAGTAAAGGGTACCTTGCAGACTAGATTCCCCTTGCGCAGGCGCAAAGATTTAGCCTCATAGTCAAGGACAGCCCCATACTGTGCTAGCGTGGAAGAACCCAAGATATACGTGGCAGCGTCAGTTAGCTCAGGCAACACGTATGGGCGGACATTTAACCTTAAAGGACCTGCAGATAGACGAAGATTAACCTGCCCCAAGATAGCCTGCTTACCCCCATCAGCAAGGGTAACTTCTGACCAGGAGCATGGGCTAGGTTTCAGGCCAAGCTGCGTAACCACTGAAGCCGAAATGAAATCATCACTGGCTCCAGAGTCAGCTAGGGCGGTGAACGTACGACCTGCCGTACTTACGGTGATCAGAGGTACGCCAGCACCTATCAGGGCAGCAGCTTTAGGCAAGCAGAGAACTGAAATACAGGGTTCAGTCTCAGGCAAGCCCTCCTGAACCGATTTAGGAGCAGCAAACCAGACGTCAACAGAGTATGGGCTTCCAGGGAGTTGAACAACCTCACCTGCCATATCAAGGCTATGGAAAAGAGCCGTCCCTGGATTAAACCTTAAGACCCGTTGCATTCCCGACAGAAAAGAAGGGTTGCGTCGGGACACATACTCAGGCAGCAAGATGCATGCTGAGGTATCAGGGTGTTGACGTTTGCATGCCCTAAAGAGAGCTAATTGCTTCTGTAGCTCGCAGAGTGAAGAGGGAGTGAACAAGATAGTATGCCCACCCAAGTTAGCGGAGGATAGGGGGCGACCTTGAGGCTCAAACAGATTACAAAAGCCATCAAAGCCGGCACGGACAGTTCGTGCATCAAAAGAAAAACGTCTCCCTATCACCTGCTCCACTTGGTTTAAAACAGAGGGCAAAAGAGCCCGTACTGCACGGCACTTTGCTACCATCTGGCCCACAGCAAAGACCCCAGGTGGTGATCCCTCTATACCAGCCTGGGCAAGTTCCTAGTGGTCCTTACCCTTATTTTTCTCCGCCCCCAGCATTGGGCAGGAGTCAACCCTATGTTGGTCGGAACCGCAACGGAGGCACATCCCATGTTGTTTACGGAAATGGAACTCCCGTCTAGTACATTTGAATGTGGTTAAATATCCCGCTAGGTTCTGCTTGGGCCCCTTCTTCTGCACGTGGCCCCCTTTTGGGGCCAAGTGCCTCCCCTGCTGTCCGCCGCCCCTCTTAGACTTACCGGCGCCCTTAACCTGCCGCGGCTGATCCTCGTGCCCGGTGATGCCTGGACGAACGGATGCAGCCCGCGGTTTTTTGGTCGGGGGCGCCGGGGTCTCCTCGTCAGGGTCGTCGCAGGCCATGTCCTGTACCGACAGCATGTTCATTTTGGGACGGGCCAGTTTGTCAGATTCCCGTCGGGCCAGTAACCTAAGTTCAGCTCCCAGGGAGAACTGAACCAAGTCTGTATATGACTTAAAGGTTTTACCCGACAGGTCAGTTGCACAGTCCCCACTAAGGTCGGATGAGAGGCCCTGCTGAAACCAAAACACACGCTCACTATCAGACAGGTCCGCAATGGGCGTGACAAGAGCCTCAAAGCGGCTCTGATAGGCAGAGACAGTTTCTCCAGGGCGCATGCGATATTTGCCAGCATTTAATTTCAGGCGTGCCTCAGTGTCACGTGACTGGACCTGGGGTGCAAAACGGACAAGCAGTGCTTCTAGCAGTTCCTCAGATGTATAAGAATCCCTTGCGTTAGTCCATTGATCGTGCCATAATCTTGCCGCGCCTTCAAAGGCAGTGGCCAAGAAAAGACGGCGCGTAGAGTCCTGTTGACCCCCACGGGCTGTGGCAAAGTAGTTCCTAACATTACGGACAAAGGCCCGTGTTAGAGGCGCAGCAACTCGTCCTAAATCAGAAAGCTTAACATCCATAGGGATATTCAGCTTAGGCACTGCGATCGCTATTTTTATCACCTCGTCCTCATGTCCAGTATGAGGAGGCCCAGGTGGCCTGGAAGAGGTGCCCGCAACAGCAGCACAAGTTGTTGCGGCAGCAGCGGGAGCCATCCCAGGAATATCCACGGCACCAGGTGTCAAATGGTTTGACACTACAGCAGGGCCATGAACATAAAAAGGGGATGGGGCATAAATAGGTGATGTAGGTGCCTCAGGGGATGCTGTGCCGCCTTGCCTGGGAATAGGTGAAGGCTGGTTCGGAAGGTCGATACCGCCTGCCACAGCAGCATTTGGTGGCTGTGTCAACCTAGAGAGCCATTCCCACCTATTCGCTTGGCTAGCATTAGCAGCAATCCGGCCAACAAACTGAAAGGTGTTGGCAGCAAGAGCCGAGACAGCATTCGCTAAGTTCGAGGCTTGCATATTGTATGCCTGAAAGCCTAACAGATCGAACTGCGAGTGACTGTTCTGGCGAAAGGCAAAGCAAAGGCAAGGACCAGGGCCTACCCAACGCTTGGATGCCTTCGATGAACTTCAAAAATTTTGAAGTCCGCGCGTGAAGTTGATTTGCGATGGATCGGAGTGACTGGGCAGAGGTGCCGCTCCGAAGGGTCTGAGGTGTTGACACTGCAGAAGCACTCACGGCGGTTGGAACAAACACAATACCTTTCAAGTAATAGAGATATATATGTATTAGTGAAAGCCGAAGTGAATTCACGAAGTCGACTCCTCGTTGGATTCGATGCGAAGGTACTATCGAACCCGCAACTACAGGGATTCCTCAGCAAAACTGCAATACAAGTTCTAGATAGAAAGCAGTGTTGCAGGAAGATATTACCTAACAGAGAAGGCAGAATTGTCTAGGTCGCGAGCCACGTTGACCGCGACTAACTTAGAGATTGACTTTAACAGAAAGCACAGCCAAACTCACAGAGAGCAGGTTCTAAGTGTCACTAGACTAATTTCGTGAATATTACAGACCGGTGGTAGCCGCAGCGAAAATGGCGGCGCCCAGCTCCTCAGGCAATGTCTCCATGTCCAGAGGGATGTCGGCAGGAGGAAGATCGTGGTCGATGTCCATTTATAAAAGGGCAGCTTGAGTGGCTTGAGCGCGTTGCGCGGTTAGAGTGGCTTGAGCAGTTACCACAGAAAGACTTGAGAAGGCTTGAACGATTTCAGCGGAAGACTTGACGAGACGTCCCAGGGAGGAACGGTCTCGATACCAGCTTGTTGTATATGGTACCCACGAAGGGTGGTATCAAAAGATACCGGTTGTTGTGCCAGAGCCCGATTAAGTAGAGCCGCCGACTAGGTCGTACTTGAGAGACCATAAGGCCTCGAACCGGGCGTGACCTTCAGAAGTCACCACTACAACCGGAGATTCAGTGAACCAGGAACCAGATGTTCCACCATTTACCATTCAGGCGGTAAATGGCCCATTCCATACAGGTTATGGAGTAACCGACAGGTTCGGATGTTTCAGGAAGTCGGTTAGTATTGGTCGTCGACAGCCGAGACCAAATCCACAAATCGAATGCCAGATGGAAACATGAAACAGTTAATATGATATTAAATATATTATATTATAAAATAATAAACAGATAATTATTATATCTTAATGAATTACCGAAATGCATTAAGGATACAACATCCGACGTTGAACCGCAGTCAGGCTAGGTGGATGGAATACCTAGCTAGGTTCGACTGCACCTGGGAGTACATTTCTGGTAAATTGAATATTGCGGATGCTCTCAGTCGACATCCGTCGCTACACGCTGCAATTTTGGCAGCGCCCGTCATGCGACCGCATAACGAGGAGGTGCCGATCACGACGGACCTCGCAGAGCGGTTGAAGGTTGCCTACAACGCAGACGCCTGGTTCTCGGAGCCGGCTAATGTAGAAAACCTTCGCAAGCAGAATGGCCTTTGGCTACGGACGGAGGGTGCAGCTACACAAATCGTCGTTCTGAACGACGACGCGTTACTCTATGACATCCTTGCGCGGTTCCACGAGGACCCGTTAGCAGGACACCCTGGTAGCAAGCGGTTGGTCGAGTTGGTGCAACGTTCCTTTTGGTGGCCTCGTTTGGCTAACGATGCGGCGAACTTCGTACAGACATGCAGTCTGTGCCAGCGCAATAAGGCTTTGTCCGGTAAGGGTCATGGGTTGTTGCAACCGTTGCCTGTCCCGGATGCGCCTTGGGAAAGTGTTTCCATGGACTTCGTAGTCGCGCTGCCCAAAACTGAGGGGGGATATGATGTGGTGTTCGTAATGGTCGATCGTCTGACTAAGATGGTCCACCTAGCACCATGCACATCATCCTGCACGGCTGAGCAAACCGCACGTTTGTTTTTCGATAATGTGGTTTGGTTACACGGGGTTCCCAAAAGCGTGATCTCGGACCGCGGTGGACAGTTCACGTCTAAGTTTTGGGAAGCGCTCTGCAAGCTAGTTGGCATGCGTGTCAACCTGAGCACAGCGTACCACCCGCAGACTGATGGTCAAACCGAACACACAAACCGCGCGTTGGGTGATATGTCGCGCAATTATGCTGGTCGCACACCACTCGTTTGGGATACATATTTGACTGCGGCAGAATTCGCGCTTAACAACGCTGTTAACCGCTCTACAGGCAAAAGTCCGTTCTTTCTTAACTACGGGTTTCATCCCGCGCTACCCATGTGGCGTGAGTTGGAAGTGAACGTGCCTGCTGCTAAACTTTTTGCCAAGTCTTTTATGTCCCGAATCACAGACGTGAAGTCGTGTTTGGACGCGGCGCAGCAACGAACGACGGAATACTACAACAAATCCAAGCAGGATGTGACGTTTTTGGAAGGGCAACTCGTGTTGCTAAGCACCAAGAACTTGCGTTCCTTGGCCGACGGATCCCGAAAACTCTTACCCTGCTGGATTGGTCCGTATCCTGTCATGCGCATGGTTGGGAATGTGGCTGTGGAGCTTGCATTGCCTGCTGATATGACCATTCACCCCACGTTTCACGTATCGCTTGTCCGTCCTTATCGTGGTACGGAACCTGTCCCTGAGCCTGCTAACGCCCCTGCAGCGATAGAACCAGTTCCCGAGACCTGGATCGCTGGTAAACAGAAGTTTTACGATGTGGAGCGGGTGTTAGATTATCGCGCGTGCCGTGTGGGCCGACACCGACGTAAGCGGACAGTACACGAGTACTTGGTCAAGTGGACAGGGTATACCAGCGAGCACAACTCATGGGAACCGGCACGCAACTTCTCGCAGGACATGAAGCCCCTGCTCGAAGAAGCCCGCAAACGTGCCACACAAGCCCAATGACCCTTGCAGTTGATGCTGTATGAAGCAGCGAGGACGCTGCATACGGGAGGGGGGATAATTGTTGTGCTAAGGTTCGTTTCCCGCCGATGCGTAGGTCGATGCGATCCTACAAGGCGAAGTGTTATCTTGACGAACGCATGAATGATTATTGCATATGAATGAACCTGCATGATATAGATGTATTCGCATACATTTATATATGCATTTGGCATGATATCATTATCCATTGCGACATCGCATCATGGCAAATCCGCCTAGCATGCATATAATACCGAATCGTTGAAGTGCGCATTATGCTCGTGCTATGAAACGATAAGTAATATTATCTGATATAATATTACTTCATTACAGCACACGTTGAGAGCGCCGCACTCGTCGCGATGCATGCCTTGCAACCGAATATCGTTATTCGGACCCTTGCATCATGCAAATGCCGGAAAGGCTTATACGTTGTTATACATGGACACCGCCTATACGCAGTAGGGTTGTCACACTTAGGATCGGCCTCCTAGTGTGAATTGTACGGCATCACGATGCTACGAGTATAACAGATGCGAGGACGGCTAAGCAAGACAAGATATTCGACACCAGAGAACACTCGTGTGTTCTACATTATTATTGCTATACGCTATTCTACTTAGCCTGAGCTAAGCCTAAACTTCGCTATCACCGCCACGTGATGATTGCTTGCTTCCGTCGCTGACGGCGATTACGTCCATTGCACCGCTTCTATCTGTAAGACTGTAAGTTATATCTCTTCTTGTTTGAAGTCTTCCGCTGTCTCTGTTTGCTCACGCTTGTCTTGCTGTACTTGCAAGTGCTCGCGCATTGGTGTCGCAAGCCTTCAGACGTGCAGATACTGATGAGCAAACACGAAGGAGAGGTACAACATATTGCACTGACATAAACTGCACCTTTGCACGAAGTTTCCGCATCCTTCACCACGCACGGCCACCAGAACGAGCGTCGTACTAGCTCTGCCAATCGCGTGCTTCCAGGATGTCCTGCTAACGGGTCCTCGTGGAACCGAGCAAGAATGTTGTAGCGTAAAGTGTCGTCGTTCGGCACGACGATGTGTATGGTCGAGCCATCCCTCCGCAGCCACAAATCGTTGTGCTTGTGCAAATGTTCCACATTACTTGGCAAAGCAAACCATGGATCCACTTCATATGCCACCTTGAGTCGCTGCACAAGGTCCGCTGCTATCAGTACTTCCTGACTGCGTGAACGAGTAACCGTTGCTGCCAGGATTGCAGCGTGTAATGATGGATGTCGACTGAGGGTGTCAGCAATATTAATTCTGCCAGCGATATACTCCCATGTACAGTCGAAACAAGATAGATACTCCATCCACCAGGCTTGTCGTCGGTTAAGCGTGAGGACACTCTGTAAGAATGTCAGTGGCTTGTGGTCGGTCTTCAGTGTAAAAGGGCGGCCTTCGAGGTAACAGCGCCATTCCTTTAAAGCATGCAGAACTGCCAACAGCTCCTGCTCTCCGGTCGTGTATCGGGTCTCCGCACCCGAGAACTTCTTACTCGTGAAGGCGATCGGTCGTCCTTCCTGCAACAATACAGCACCGCTTCCATGCAGGGAAGCATCTGATATAACTTCAACACGAAATGGCAACGAGTAATCAGGGAAAGAGAGGGTAACATCGTCGGCAACGATTCGCTTGAGCTCTTCGAATGCCCGCTGGCACGCGGGTGTCCAGGCCTCGAGAGAAGCGAAACCTCCTTTCTTCGTCAGATTTGTAAGCGGGGCCGCAATAATGGAGTATTTATTAATAAACTTACGGAAGTAGTTGGTCAACCCTAAGAACTGGTGTAGTTCGGTGAGGTTCTGAGGCGCGGGCCATTCACGAACCACAGCTACCTTCCGTGGGTCCATCCTTATCCCAGTGGCCAACACGATGTGGCCCAAATACTCCACTTGAGGCCGCGCCCAAAAACATTTGGCGCGTTTAGCAAACAATTGCTCCCGCTTCATCACCTCAAGCACGAGCTCGAGATGCTTCAGGTGCTCCTCGTGCGTCTTGGAATATATCAAAATATCATCCAAGTAACAAACGACGAACCTGTCGATATACGGTCTGAACATGCGGTCCATCACTGCTTGAAGTGTGGTGGGCGGATTAGTAAGTCCAAACGACAAGACCGTGTACTCGAAGTAACCAAAGGGGGTCCGGAAAGCGGTTTTCGGAATATCAGAGGCAGCAATGCGTATCTGATTATACCCCTGTTGAAGGTCAATCGAGGAAAAATAAGCTGAGCCTTTCAGCTTATCGAGCAGGTCATCGACGCGCGGCAAAGGGTAGCGATTTTTAATCGTAGTCGCATTCAGCCCCAATAATCAATGCACATGCGCAACGTCCCATCCTTCTTACCGACGAACAATATCGGTGCAGAACATGGCGATGTGCTGGGCCGAACCCTTTGCGAACAGATCCCTCACTCGCCGCTTCATCCGCTCAACTTTAGCGGGCTTAACCTGTACATAGGTTGTGAAACGGGTTGTGCTCCGGCACAAGAGGGATCGTATAGTCAGCAGGTAACATAGGTGGGAGCCCCGGGATGACAAATGCATCAGTATAGTTTGGCAATGGAAGGGGGCTGCGACCTCAGAATCTTTCACAAGAGACTGCGCGGTGGTAGCAATCGATTGCACCCAAGGCCTCACAAGCAATTCATGGGTGCCTTCCCTTATCATTTGATAGGCTTCTTTTGCACCCTTCAAGCTTGGGTTCTTTATTTCGGCGGACGAACGCCGCTCAAGCGAAATTAACCATAGGCTCCGCAACAGTTCCGCCCTCCTCTGGTGTGACATCTTGGTACGACAGACAAGGTACCTTAGGCGATAGGTTCCCTTTTGCACAATGGCCAATTGTGCTGGACTCCATATCGATGCGCGTGCGGTACCATCGTTACGTCACGGCACCCAATGTCCATGTAGTGCTGTCTCCAAGAGACCTTGTTGCACTCATTGGGCCCTAACACACAAAGGGTCTCACGTCGACTAAGGGTGATTCTGCCCACGATGGGATGCTTACCCTCATCAACGAGGGTAACCTGTCACAATCAGACGACTGTGGGGTCGACCCCAACACATTCACCTCCTTTGCCGAGATGAAGTCGTCACTGGCACTGGTATCCTCAAGTGCCTTCATCATTCAACCAGCGAGGCCAACTTCAATAACGGAAACACAATAACCTGTCGGAGTTGACTCCACAGATAACAAAAGTGATCCCAGGGCGGGCTCAAAATTAACAAAACCCGCCACAGGAGCTTCATACCAGACATCAAAGGCATAGGGCAACTCCGGCAACAGAACTGCGGATTCCACCACGTTCACATCATCAATCAATACAGTGTCTGACTTGAATCAGAGGACACGTTGCATACTGTTTAACAAAGCGGTAGCCCTACGCTGGCTGTGAAATGATAGCAACAAACATGCGGGAGTGTCCAGACATTGATGTCTACATCTCATGTACCTGACCAGCTGTTCGAACGGCTCACTTTGAGATGAGGGGATGAACAAACGATACGTTCTCAAGGACTAAAAGCAACGATGCTTCACAGTTGGACATACGAATGACCACCGACCATGCATTTGTTCAGCTGTCCCGGATGGAGTCAACTCCGCATCAATCCAGGCATCCCCCTACTTTGACCGTGGGGCCAAAGGCGGCAACAATGGCAATCCATCATGAGATAACCCACCGCACATCTCCAACAGAGAGTGATCTCCTTCCAACGCACAAGCTTGGATTGTGTACACTCCCATTTTGTCAGTCATGAGTCCTGCGCTTGCATGGCAGTCACATGAGGCACAAATCTCAGAGCATTTTCTCTAGCTAAAATACGCATCTCAACTCTTAGGATAAATGGCATCACAAGAGCCTCAAAACGTAATCGGTAGGCAGTTACAGTTTCATTCAGAAACATGAAAAACGAGCCGAAGGTTAATCACTATAACAAGGAATTCGTGCGTTAGCTCGTGTTAGGCTCGCGTTAGGGACCCCTAACGCAAGCCTAACGCAAGCTTGACGCGAACTAACACGAGCTAACGCAAAGCCTAACGCAAATCAAACGCATTGCGTTATTGCTTGCGTATTGCTAACACAATCCTAACGCACCTAACGCAATCGCAAATAAACTTTTTTGGGAGGGAACGAAAATGTTTGCGTTAGCTAACGCAACCTAACGCGAACTTACGCAATGTCAAACGCACCCACATAGATTCTAAGGTGTGCGTTAGGCCTAACGCAACGCAAGCGTTAGAGACCCATACGCAAGCAAAAATACATAGCATGCATGGAAGTTAACGCACTTAAAGTTCTCTAACGCACAATATACGCACGCCTAACGCGCATTAACGCGCATTAACACGCCTTAACGCATGCTTGCGTATGCTGCGAATAATCTGTACACAGCTAGCAGTTGTGGGTTGCGTAAAAGTTTTATACGCATGTAACTAACATATTCGCACGCTTTCGCAAGGTCTTACGCGTGCGATAGCAACATTCGCGCCACTTTCGCTTTGCGTACGAGGCAGCCTCGCATTCTTGCTCACTGTAACTACTTTTGGTCGTTCTGGTTATTTCTTTACTGTTTCAGTTATCGTTCCTGTTATTGTTTGCTGTTTTGCCAACCCGCTGCAGAATTATTTTTTGTGTACGGATACTATCCTGTCGTAATGTACGTAGCTGTTATGAAGAATATCAATAGGATTTCAGTATTGATAGATGAAAATATTCCAGGAAATAATTTACAGCTCAATATTCGGGAAGCATCCAGGTAAGCAGCCATTGGTGAGTACACATTAATTCAACGAAACAATCAAATTTCTACACATCCAATCCTGCCAATCAAATTCTGTTTATGAGTTCAATAATCATTTGTACCATGCACCAATCATTTCAATCATCATTAGGTACATACATCCTAACTTCATCTGCCACCGCACATTTAGCAGCCCGCTCTAATATAAGCTTAGAAACAAACATGTTAGATGATAGTTCTACCTAATCGTCTTCTATTTCACTATCTTCGTTGTCATCGTCCTCTCGCGCACTGGTGGCATCATCCTGCTCGTCCTCACTCTTCTCGTCCTTGCTCACCTCCTCCTGAAGCAACTCCTGAAAAATTCAGAAAAGGAAAATTAGATATTATTTACATGCATAAGTATAAAGGTAAATTAAGCCGACATGACCCAGCAATTATCAATTTCGGTTACGATATCTTTAATCATGATGGATGGGCAGTGCTTCTAGGTACGTGGACACTTTGTTACCTGTTTCTTCTTACTCCCTGAGCTCCCACGTTGACGTCGTGCCCGTGTACATCGCACATCTTCCGAAGCACTCTTGACCTTTACCAGTCAAAACAACAGATATTAGAATATTACATTCATACAAGCAGGAAATTAAGACAACAAGCTGAACTCAGGAAATTTACCTTCTTTCGCCGGTGGTCGCAACTGTCATTATTGTCGTCACCGTCCGTAGACTTGTCTTCCACCGGCACCTGCTGGTCCAAAACACGTTAAGGGACTAGATAGTGATAATAAATATTATTAAAAAGTAATTAATGTCGGGCCTCAATATAATGTACCTTTCTTTTGATGCCCGTGCTTGTCCGTCTCACTTTCGTGGATGGCCGCACATCGTCATTGTTCGGTACCTTCAAGGCCCACCATTAACATACATATATGATTTTAGAAATGATAAGCTTACATTTTTTATTAAAAAAGAGAAAAACAAATCGACATATACCACATCAAACCACAAAGCACGCAGCAAATTAAAAGACTAGAACGAAACATAAAATTACAACTCACTAAAATGGGAAGACAGGATGAATGGGCTGTACCTTTTTCGCTGCCGCCTTGCTTGAGTTTGTAGCATTCCTGCTGGAGTTCCTTGCCTTAGAGGGCTCTGAACTCTTTGCCTACATGAAAAGGAAGTATGTTTGAGGAATATAGGAACAATTACATAAAAGACAAAAAGGAGAAAACAGGTTAAAGGACATTAATGACCTGTACATCCCTGTACATGCAATCAGTAATGTACATCACCCATCCTGCAATAACCTTGCTAAGCGCGCCTGGAAATTTGCACACCCCTTCATCCACTCTCTTTACCACTATTATTTGGACTAACCTGTCGGCGTCTAGCGGCCTTGATCTCCTTCTCCTTCTGATGTATGCGAGCTGCATTGGCAGCCAGCACCATCATCAATGCATCTTCACCATTTGCGGGCTGCTTTTGGCGTTGGCTAGTGCGCCCATCCTGAGTTCCTGGCGGCTCGTCATTTCGGCCGCTTTTCTGCGGTTTGGTAGCAATTAAGCATTTCGTAAATGAGGAAATAAAGGCATGAAAAAATTGTTATTGTTTTACTAGCTAAAATAAGAAACAAATGTTATGCATGAACTGTGACGTACTTTCTGCAAACATACTAAGAAGTACGTACTATTATGGTGGCGAAGCAGCAGCAATAATTAAAGTGAACAGATGCATAAGCACATCTTACCGTAGTGCCTTTTGGCAACTCCAGTGCACCAAGGCCTGGTGTATGCTGAGCTGTTCCACCAGCTCCAACCGGCACTGGAGTGGCTGGTACGGTGAAGGATGTCTTACTGCTTTCAATCTGCTTCCGCTGCAAAAGTGCATTAATAAGCTCCTGCTGCCGATCTGTCACATTCAAATCCTCCATGGCAATGCGGCGCTCACTGGGACCCGCATCTGGGTTATCTGGCTGAGCGTACTTGAAGCTCCTGCAGGCTGCCCGAGACTCCTTGTTCCATAGCTTCTTCCATGGCTTCTTCTCAAGGTCCTCTACATAAAAATAATGCGAAGACGAACATCAACACCAGATGCCATAATACACATCATTGTCAAAAATTTTCGTAATCCAGTGCATAGCGTAAGCGGCATGCATGTCCTCTGTCGTAAAACAAATCTTTGGCCCACGTTAACCCCAAATTCCATTTTTCAAAATACATAGAAAGGAATTTTTTTATCAATCAACCTGATCAAAAAATGTTGTAAAACAAGTATATGGATGACAGTAGCAGTAGGAGCTCACAAACCTGGCTTGCAGGCAAGTTCCTCCTTGTGGGTGGCCTTCACCTTTTCATACCTTGCACGTTGGGCATTGTAATCCGTTGCGTATCTACAAAGTACATGGGATGCACTGAATGAAAGTGCTTACTTATGATGCTGTGCATGCTTCATTCTATTGTTGTCTGTCCCCACTGAAAGTAAGCTAGTGATATGGATGGCATGTATGATTACCACAAACAACATAATCACTAGAAGCATGACATTAGGAAAATAAACATGTACGTACTTTTGCCATTTCTTCTTGAAGCAGTCGACCATAACTCTTGGCTGTAAGTCAGCCACTTGTGCAAAGCCAGCAGCAAAGCACTTATCCCAAACGGGCTGTAGATGCGGCTCACGTTGAATATCCTTCGCAATGAGGACCCGTGGATTCTTCAGGCTGCTGTCGAGGTTGTACGGCACGTTGTCGCGGACGGCTTTGTTGATGGCGGCCTGCTCATATGACCTGCTCCGCTTTAATGGCTCACCACAATCATGATCCTTTCGTATACTGATTCTGCTTACTTCAGGGGATACCAATTGAACAGATGGCTGTTTTAGGGATACGTGGATAGTTAGTTTCTTCTGAGCCTGGTTCCAAGCCTTCCCCTTGAAAGGCGCGCTAATTTCCTTCTTCAGCCACCGAGTGCAGCGGCTAAGCAGCTGCACAGGCGCCACCTGCTGGGCCACAAGCTTGCCATCCTCATCCTCCGAGTCTAAAACCTGAACTGAAACTTCACTGATTGATTTTGCGCCAGCTGCATCAGTAAGGAGCTGCTCGAAATCTACCACTGACAGATTTATCTCAGCATCAATACGCCTCTTTTCTTCATTAGGACAGCAGACCAGCAGTTTACAAACAACTGGTGAATGTGTCTCCATTCATTAATAGGTTGTACTATTGCAAATAACTTGCTCCTTCAGCAGGATACATACAGCTGCAGACATGAGGCATGGGCCCTACGTACTACTAAAAAGTGAAGAGTAGTGCTTTGGTACTCCGTCCAGGGTTGTGCGGCTGCCAATCAATCCCATGTAAGCAACAATGTTTCGTAACCCTGCTTTACAACATCCTTTATATGTACATTTAATGCCACCCGTGAAGCAAGCAAGAGCAACTGCTATAAAAGTTATGCTGTGCACTAGCCTTTAAATCTTAACATATATACAAGGTGCAGCAGCAATAAAGAATGTTATTTTACAATAATATTGATGATTGCCGTCGTCCTACATAAAAAATCTGTTTAGCTCTTCGCATGCGGCTAGCTATTTGCGGCATGTAACGGTTGGTTGTCGTAAAAGCTAGTCAACGAGTTCATGAGAAACGTCATAAATTATTTTTAAGGAATGCTAATCAAGTTTCTTATTAGCAAGCTCCTGGAAGTATGATGATGAGGCTGTATCCCAGTATTTCACGTACATGCATGTATAAGGAGCTTCCTGTGCGTATGCATGTAATTTACTATTCAAGTCTATCATTCGTTATTGAAAATTTACTTCAAGTATAAATTACGCGGACATGCACGTTCCACTTTAATATCTCGTACTCCACATGCATGAGTACTGCCTGTACCACTCCATACAATGGAGGAGTCGTTTCAGATATCAGTTCTGTAAGGAAAAACAGTCTGATTCTGCTACTTTACTGTATATTATTACATGCTCATGGCCCACCTTTTATTAGGCTTTTTCTGTGGCATTACTTTCGGTATTGCTGTTGCCTCTTACGTTGCTCTGTATGCCCCTGTTTTAGTTGATGTATAAGTTACAGAATATTTAGTGTGGATCCTCATGGGTTCTTCTGTTTTCGTTCTCATCACAGTGTTGGGCGTTACGATAGGGCGATACTGCTCAACGGTGTCATTTACACAGTCCAATCATGATGAACGAGCTCGTCAGCTTTTCGTCGTTTTACCTGGGTCACGGACGTTGACGTTTTCTGGAAGTACGGACTCAACTGTGGGACAGCTCATGGACTTCGTCTCCAGTAATTCCTTATTTACATTTCAACCTGGATCAGTTTGGAGGTTGACTTCTAGTAGAGGGGACGTGCTATCAGATCGAGATAAACATCTTGGCTTGTACGGCTTACATAACCAGTACCATGTTCAAGTTCTTGGCCGCCTCCTTGGAGGCAGTGGAAGGCTTCCGAACAAGCGCCCAGCCTCATCCAAAAGGGATAACATATCAGGTGCGCACGGATGACTTATGTTCATATAGGTTTTTAAGGGATATATTTATTTGGAACATCCATTGTGCACTCATCTCGTACCAGCCACCCACTCATCCTGTCAATAATTTTAAATCAAAGTACAGTTATTCATACTAGCCCGGGCTTTGGTGTGATGAGCCAGGCACTGTGGTTTGTTTGGATGGGTCCAATGAAACCCTTCCAATTGCCATCCACCGTGGCCATGCATGTATGCACGGAAAAAATTAAAATATCCCTCACCCCAAATTGGCATGCAAGCTACATCTACGTATCTCCTTACTTGCATGACAGCATGATTAAATGAATGCAATATTACTGTGCTGCAAAATTCACAGATGCATGGCTGCAAAAGCACAAGTTCAGTCGTTGTCAGGACCCTCTTGGTCAGGAGGTTTATGCATGTACTCAATGCCCATTTACTGGAAGGACACGGTCGCAGCTTTATGGGCACATGAAGAGATGCAGACTTTCTTTCCCAGAGGATACCAACTTAAACATGGACAATGAGAATGACTTCAACACCTCTGATGATCATAATGAAGACCATAGCAGTAGCAGCAAGGACAGTTCAGGGCATACATCAGAGGTGTTGTCAGGGGATAGCAGTGGACATTCGCAGGTTCAGGAAGAAACAGCTCTGCCCTCCTCACTTGTTTCTGCTCTCATTCACGTTATGGATGATCTTGATCCTGCCAATCCTAATCACCGGCAAACTCTAGAATATATATCAGCAATCCTGGATAACTTATGCCAACATAGTTATCCTGAATCTGAGGATGATGAACCCGATGCAGCAGAACTTGGTGTACTTTCACAGTTAGGGGCCATGGATCATGGGCAGTTACAGCTGCTGGAACCCACAAACCCAGCCGAGCTTCTTGCCTCAGGAAGCACTGTTCAAGCGTACAAAGAACGTTTGGATGACCCTCTGTGGAGGGTCACTGTGAATAATGGTGATGGCGTTGTAGTGTGCCAAGGTAAGAGAAGTGTTGAGGCCTATTGTAGGGCATTATTAAACATCTTGCCTTGTTTGACGGATGCATGCCTTTGGAAGAAAATAAGATTGTTCTCCTGCATGTACATGCATATTGAATGCATGCAGAGGCAAGAATAACCGTGGGTCAGTTTGGATATGCCTGGCTGAAAGAAAAGATGGCTGGACGTGTTCGAGATGTGGTTGCAGATCGACAGCTACGGTTCTTGAGGGATATCTGCTTACCTCCTGGTAACCATGTTCCACCCAGTCTTTATGTCCTCCGAAAGATGCTTGGAATACCAGACCCACGTGATTTCGAGCAGCACATCTGCCTTAGTGAAAAGTGCAGGTTTCCACCTTTACCCACAAAGGACTGGATGGATCATCGTGATGACACATGTAATTGCCCAGAGAAGCATAAGCGCTTCAAGATGGTGACCACAAGTGCAGGGGCCCATCCATTACCCAATAAGGTGATTGAATGCTTACTTGATAAATTAAAAGCTTTAACGTTTGCAGTCATCCCATTAGTCGTTATTGGTATCATCGTAATATATTAATTTGTAGCCTATTACTGTTTCATACTGTCATATGTTTTCAGAATGTCCCTGGTTATAGTATATATGTTCTGTTAAGGCTTGGAATGCCCTGGATATCCATTCTCTTATTGTATGCAGAGATACTGGGATTTTGGGGTGGAGAACATCATACAGGCCATGTTTTCAGATCCACTCTTCCGCCAGCTTCGTGGCACTGGCCGTGATAATGAGCCAGATGACTTCTATGGTTCCCAAATGGCCAAAGATATTGACGCAAAAACGAATGGCCAGCTTATGCAGCATGCAAATTCTGCTTATGATCTTGGATTCGACTTTGCCCAAGTATATCAGTTCAAAACTCATAGTGTTGGTTTATTACTGATGAGGTGAGAATATGTTGCATGAAAGGTACATTTATATTTTGATTTAATGTCAATAGGCTACCTTGCTTCAGTTACACGTGCGCGCGCGCACGTGTGTGTGTGTGTGTGTGCGTGTGTGTGTGTGCGTGCATGCGTGTGCATGCACACACACACACACATACACACAAGGAAAAATATACATATTATGCTGCTGCATGTTTGGCCCATTCATTTCCCGTGAAATGAGAGGGCACATTATCTCCAACTTTGCATAAAGAACAGTGGGAAAACTCAAGAGAATTAGGATTTTGTTTTGTTTTGTTTTGAGGTATTTAATTGTCTTTTGACAGGAATGCTGTGGGCCACAGGTTCTCAGTTTAAACTTGCAATATCTACACAATATTTAAGCACGTGATCATTCGTGGCCTTGATTGTAATGACTGTGATGTTCATGTATTGCTGTAACTGCTGATCCCTTATATGATTGTCCCTTTCGTTAATAAATCCGCAGATGCACAGACCTACCTGTCGCACACAGATCTAAACGTCGTTTTACTTATATCCTTACAGTGATTCCTGGTCCAGAAGAGCCATCAAGTATGGATGTTTATGTTTCACGGACACTTGATGCATTTAAAGAATATGGGCCATATAGTGAAAGTTCACTTATGGTTATGGGCAATGACCGACAACTGTTTGAGCACAAGATCTTCTTAAGTGCTATATTTGCAGGTACGTCACGTTTGCATATGTACGCGCTCAATCATGCTATTGTGTCTAAGAAATATGCACAAAATTTGGATAAGGGGTGTTAACACTGTGGGCAACTCACCCTGCAAACACGAGCACCAGGGCCCCTGACCGGGATGAGCCAAAGTGGGTATATATAATATTTGTGGCACTCCTTAAATATTTGGATATATGTTATATATGTGTATAATGATAAGAATATTGTGATTGAGGCCAGCAAGACAGCTTGTTTACATAATTGACATAAGATTGGTACTTTGCATGTGTCCTTTTTGCTGTTTGCCTCATTTGCATGCATGCAGATACTCCTGCTAACAGGAAATTAAGTTTGTGGAACTCACACACATCAGCTACTGGATGTGGCCACTGCCTACTGAAGGGGGTGAGTGGTGAGGGTGGTGGCATGTACTTTCCTGGCTACGCAGTAGACGCTGATGTCAACTGCATTTTCGATGGTGTTATACCGGACATGGAAAATGCTCCCCTGTCAGCACGTTGTGGGGACCCAAGAATAATGGTCAGCCATGAAATGCATCTCAAGCGTGCAGCATTGGCTATGAAAGATCCTCAGTGGACTGGGATTGTAGGCTGTAAAGGCCTTAGCCCAATTATTCGAGAGCTTGACTACTGCAACTATAATGACGTCTTTGTCGTACCAGTTGCACATGCAGCCCTTTTTGGTGTTATAAAGCGTTTTTGGAACACTATTCTTGGAAAGCTTGGAAGACATGTCATGGACTACACCATTCTTGGCCCACAGCGGAAAATTATGGCACAGCGTGCAAGCCACATTATCACAACCAATGACCTTAACCGGCCGTATCGTGACATAGTAAAACACAGAGGTACCTGGACAATGGAGGACTGGTTGCATTGGTTAGATAGCTATTCAGTCTACATCCTTCATGAGGAAGACTCCCTGCAAAGCAGCACACCACTGATGCCAGTTGTCCAACGTGTTGTCGATGGTATTACCAAGTCCTTTAATATTAAGGTCATGTGGAACAATTTACGGACAGCACTACTGCATTACTTCCGTTATGATCCTTCGGACTTTTCAGCAGACGCCAACAATCATGCTGCGAAGCTGCTGAAGTCTTTCAGCATTGCAGCTGAACATGTCTTTGGGATACAGTTCTGTACTTACAACCTACATATCCTAGTCTGCAGACTGCGAGAGCAGGAGAATGCACGGGGGCACGTTGCATTTGCTACCGAGTTCTGGGTAGAGCGTGGAATGCAAATGATGAAGAGTATTGTTAAGTACAGATCACCTACCGTTCCAGAACTCGTACTTGCAGGTGGCTACCTTGCATCTCTTTGGCTCACACATCTCAAAGCTGCCCATCCTGAAACGTTTAGGACATTTGATGAATGGGTCCCAGGATACCGTGCAGATAATATTCAATTAAATCCCAGCAAAAGAGATGTTTTCTTAGATGAGGAGGACAGTGAGGGCTCACAGCTTCTTGGCCAGGGCTACATTGCTGATGCAGAACAGCGATCACACATTCTTGGTGGTATTCTGCGCACAGAGGAGACAGAAGATTTCATGGCCCGTACTAACTTATTACCATCGGTCCTACAAGACAGTGACATATACATTTTCAAGCGGGCACTGAAACGGAGAGATGAGGTGGTGCTTTCAGTGGATTATGCCAGGGCCACTAAGCGACAGTCTTACCATTTCAAGTGCAAGTATGGCCCTGGGGGTATGGTTTCAGAGAGTGACCCTAGGGTAAGCATTTTCATTGGGGAAATATTATTCTTTGCGCTGATCCGTCCAAGGTGTGATGTGGCACCTGTAAAAGTTGCTGTCTGCAATCTGCACCGAGCTGAGGTGTTGAGGCCCAAGGAGCTTTACCGGGTGAAGGATTACTCCAGGCGGGATGCCACGGTGAATGAGGTACGACAGGAAATACTCCTTAATTATTTTCCCAAGGAGGTTGGCATGATAGATTCAAAGGTCATTCGTTGCCGTGTCAACAATGAGCTAAGCTATTTCCTCACATATATTACCTTCTCTCAGCTTCCGACCAATGATGGAGGTGAATATGCCTGATCATTTGCTGCTGATTGGGTACATGTGCACAAGCACAATTAAAATGTAGTTGTGAACTCTTGTATGTAGCCTGTGCATGTTGTACCTAATATGGGGGCTGGGGTTTATTGATGCCGGACATTGCTTGTAAAAAAGTGAGAGGCATGGTACATTTGATTTTGTGATCAATCAAGCCTCATGAACAGTGTATGGGGAACCAATTAGTTAGCATGGTAGGGTGCGGACTTGCTTTCTATTATTCCTTAAGCCCCAGGAAGAAGGGGCGGGGTTTACACAAGTGTACAGTTGCATGTTGTTTACCTTGGAAGGCTTAACTCCAGGGGATTGTGACTATATTGTCATTAGCTTCATTTGGTGGTTGATGGAAAAGGGTATACATCATGTGTATGGCAGATCTTGCGCCATGTTACCCGCGCCTTGGTGATGTTTTCTTGTTCTATCTGACTGCAGACCCTTTACTTTCCCGCATTTTTGCTGGGGTTTCCTTGCATGCATACGTATTCATATGTGGCGTTCAAGGTTAAGATCATGCAGACACATGCCGCTGGAGTGTGCTAGGAATAGGGAGTACCAGTACATGTATGTGCTTCCCTGTCTGCTGCTAAATAATGAATGTGTGGATTGATGTAATTGATTTGGGGACAGGATTCATTATGTTTGGTTGCTGCCCTTCGTTCAAAATCATAATGCATATGCTGCTAGGAAGTATCAAAGATATGTGCACGCTTTTGTGGTAAGAAACAATTATGCTGGCTTCCAAAAGTCAATAGTTCCCTGGCATTTATCTGCTGTATTTACTTGCATGCATGCAGCTTCATTCAGTGCATGCTATACGGGATGACAGAGTTGACACAATGTTTATTTATTGCTTTGAATGACACACAAACAGATGGACGACCATTCAAATAAAGGAAGTAAGTTAGAGTAGTCTAATAGCCTTCTTCTTTACGAACTGCAAATCGTTTGAATCTATAGGAGTACCAAGGTGGTCAAGTTACGACTTCCGTACTGAAATCAGAACCTTAAGGGCTAAGCCTGGCCCAACAGCTGGACTTCTTCATATCATGAGTGAAATCACGATTTTGGCAGTTGGCATGGACTATTGGCGAATGACATAAACATTTTAAACAAGGTGTATAGGGCATACACATATCTTACACTTTCCTTTCATGCATATGCACAAATATGCATGCTCACGGGGTGTACTTCTTTGGTCGACGTTGTACACAGTCGTCAGGTCGTCCATGTCATACGGTAGCAGTTCTGTTGGACAGGCAGCATACGTACAATTTCTGCAGCATCAACAGCTAATAATATATTTATAAAGGAATATTAATTGCTTCAGTAACGAATGGAGCCGCCTTCTGCTTATGATGGAATGACATGAAACTCTTTGCATCCCAGAAACACTATTTCCTGAAAGTCAGGAACATTTTCAGTGTGTCATGCCTCGAACGGAGCCACTGGAAGGCAACATCGTGTTGGAGCTGCTAGATGGCATCGATGAAGGCAGCGGCAGCTTGGCTCAAAGCTTGGCTCTTCCTTGTTTAAGTAGCGATGAGAAGTGACTTCATTGTGACGTGGATGTTTAGAATTACCATTGCAAAGTTTGTACTTGTGATGCCCTGTCTATGTGCATTTTATGCTGTGATATGTTTTGGTAGCCAACGCCGCCTGTACGCCTTGCTTGTAGGTGTGAGCTGCAGGATCTAAGGAAGAAAGTGCAGCTGCAGGAGGAAAGCCTGCATGTGGAGCAGGAACACTCGTTTTCTCTGCAAAGCGAGCTTGACACGGAGCGGCTTAAGCTCCAAAGCCAGGAAACGGATGTCAAATTGGAGTGGAGCGATCAGCAAGCTTGCAAAAGGAGCTCTTGATGATGGTTTCGTTGCACCAGTACCTGGGAGCGAGGGCCAGCGGGATGGGATGGAAGGCCAGGGTTCTGGGCAGCCCTCAGTACAGCACCGTCTAGAGGAATCATTGGGTTAGGAACGTGCTTGGAGTTTCTGGAGCCATGAAACAATTTTGGTTAGGAATGTGCATGACGTTTTTTATGCGATGATAAAATAATAACCGTGCTGAAAATTGTGGCGTGAATCCGTTGAACTATTCATTCCCGTGCAGCGATTGAACTATTCTGCCTTGCCTTATGTCTGGATTTGGGAAGCATTGGGGTCATAGATTACGTCTCACACATGGTCATTTTCATGGTCAATTTTCGCACCTACGCAAAGCTGCTATGGTGCTTGCCGGACAAGGCTAAATAATTTTGGGGGCCTGCTCGATGTGTAACTGTGGCTCTTGGTGACTTTGTTTGGGTCTCCATCTGGCAACATTGTTGCCTGGCTACTGTGTAAGGTTTGCTGTTGCCAACTTTCCGCGATCCTTACCCACGCTTGCTAACTCCGGCAGCTTGCTGCTTAATAATTAGAAACCCTTCCATCATTAGAAAGGTAGCCATGAACAGCCATGTGTGGCACTTAAGAGTTTTATGTTAAAAAGTAAGCCACATTTACAGGTTCTAAATCCATATAATGGTAGCGATTTAGCGATGTTAACAAGCGTTCACCAGAGCAATCTCTTGTCAACGACTAGTATTCATAGCGCTATCCTAAATTGAAATTAACTTTGAAGATATTTTATGCACAAAGTCTCCAATGCTACTGCACAATAAGAGCAAGTAAGCAAACTAAATAAATCCGGCGAACCCGTGCTCCGAACTTTATTATGCGCTATCTACATAAACTTTGCGTAAACTGCGTTACAGTGCGTTACGTGCGTATGGTAACGCAATGTACGCAAGATATACGCAAGCTGTTTGCGTACAGTTAACGCGTGCATTAGGTTTGCGATCGCGTGCGTTAGGTTTGCGTTAGGCTCGCGTTAGAACATACGCAAGCCCCCGATTTTCGAGCACCACGAAACGTAATAAAAATTACAGGGAACTTTTATAATCATTATAAATATTGTTTTCATTTAAACGAACTTGAAAACGACGCACTATAACAGACGTTCTGTCCAGTTTTCTATTTCTTTGCGTTAGGCTCGCGTTAGGCTAACGCAACCGCTAATGCACAAAACGCACACATACGCGCCCTAACGCAGCCTAACGCGAGCCTAACGCACGAATCTGTTGTTATAGTGAATATACAGCGTGCCTCAATATCACGTGACTTCTGGGGTAAAGTGTACAAGCAGGGCAACAGTCAACTCATCAAACGTGAAGTTTTCCCGTGCAGTGATCCATTGATCATACCATGTCTTTGCTATACCCTCGAGGGTATTCCCAACAAAGAGACACCTCACCTCATCATGTTCACCGCCATGGACCCACTGCAGGTACTTCCAAATATCACGTAGATAGAAACGAGTTGCATTCACAATGTCACGTCCAACATTCATATCATGCAAGATAAATAATTTCGGTGCTGTGATAGTAAACCTCTTCACCTCATTACCATCGGCGCGGTCTTGCATTTGAGGCGATAGCAAACCCCGTTGATTGGCAATTCCATCTGTAACCGTCAGGGCTGCCAAGTGTGGTGTAGTAAGATGGATAAGGGCCTGAAACACAAGAGGATCTTGAGCAGTAATTGTGTCAATAGTCTCAGGATCCCTATCAAACGTTCTAGGAATGGTACCCGGCTCAGGTGGACATGCCAAGCCTACAAACGACGGGTCATCACGTCCCGTCATCATGGAACACTGACCAATATATTCAAATTGCGTGACAATAAACGATGCACATAATTCTAAAGCAAGTGTGCAAGGGATTCACATGAATCTAGCACAAGAGTACAAGTAATTTGGTCAGCGCACTGACAATACTCTTGCAGACTTCGAGTAGATATGGTAGATACGTACTCATTTGGTCCCTGTAGTCCGCGTGATCAAAGCCTCCAGCTGATTAGCACGCAAGTTGTAACCAGGAGCTATCGCAAGCGGTGCTGGACCACTAGTTTCACCTGCAACTCAGAGCGAAGGCTCACACCACAATTGCAGTAAACTACAAAGGTATAAAAGCAATCACAATTTGGAAGCAACAGTATCTAATATGGAGTGGACAAGTTCTTCGGCGATAATGTCTAGTGGGCTACATTGCCCATCGTCGACAGTCATCCTAGAAAGAACTTACTTCCTATCAAGCATCATTAGGCAGTCAGGCAATGAACCTGTCTCGATACCAAATTTGTTGTATCCTTCCTTCTTCAATCATGCACTGAATCTGCACGTCTGGATGTTAGCTAAGTGCACACCAAGCTTACGAACAGCAAGGCGATCCAATGCAAGCAAAGTGACAGTGGAAGACTCAATGATGAGGAAAGATCCAACTTACAGTAGTCTTCGTTTACAAATAGGTAGTCGGCCGTCAGACCCCACGGGCAATGTTCATCATCTGGCTGAAGATGATATGCTGGAATAGCTCAGGCCGAATATAAATGAGTATAACGTATGTATGCGAATTAGATAGTAATAAGTACACGAGTACTTAGTCCAAAGTAGCATCGAGCCGACTTCGGTCTCTAGGCGGCCGTCCTCGCACCTATCACGCCGCAACACCGATGTGCAGTACAGGTCTCACTGGATTCCGATCTCAAGTGTGAGTACCATTGTGGCACTGCTATAAATATTGCGTAATCCGTGATATTAATCAATGCAATGCATGCAATATGTGAAGGTCCGAATAATGATATTCGGTTGCCGACCCAACCATCACGATCATCGCATATTGCATACGTGTATGGTTTATGACACAGATGAGGTAATAACAAGTATTATTACGTGGGATACTATGCCAACAGATAGATCGCGCATTAATTATCAGCATCGAGTCAAACATGTTGACCAACAGCATGATGTCGTAGATGATAATGCGACATGCCTGATTAGCTAGATATATTCAAATATATCATGCTAATATAATTATGTCATGCTCCATAATGCCCAAATGGATTGCAGTCTACTTCGGTGCAAACGGTGATTGAACCGGCGTACAACAGCTGACGGGGGTAAGCATCCCATCATGGGCAGGATCACCCTTAGCCTATCGTTAGGTCCTTTGCGTGTTGTGACCCGGCCGTACGTGCTGCAGGGCTTGGCAGAGACTGCACCGTACATAATGGGGTCTGCGACATTCACTATAACAACAGATTCGTGCGTTAGGCTCGCGTTAGGCTGCGTTAGGGCGCGTATGTGTGCGTTTTGTGCGTTAGCGGTTGCGTTAGCCTAACGCGAGCCTAACGCAAAGAAATAGAAAACTGGACAGAACGTCTGTTATAGTGCGTCGTTTTCAAGTTCGTTTAAATGAAAACAATATTTATAATGATTATAAAAGTTCCCTGTAATTTTTATTACGTTTCGTGGTGCTCGAAAATCGGGGGCTTGCGTATGTTCTAACGCGAGCCTAACGCAAACCTAACGCACGCGATCGCAAACCTAACGCACGCGTTAACTTTACGCAAACAGCTTGCGTATATCTTGCGTACAGTGCGTTACGATACGCACGTAACGCACTGTAACGCAGTTTACTCAAAGTTTATGTAGATAGCGCATAATAATGTTCGGAGCACGGGTTTGCCGGATTTATTTAGTTTGCTTACTTGCTCTTATTGTGCAGTAGTCTCGAGACTTTGTGCATAAAATATCTTCAAAGTTAATTTCAATTTAGGATAGCGCTATGAATACTAGTCGTTGTACAAGAGATTGCTCTGGTGAACGCTTGTTAACATCGCTAAATCGCTACCATTATACGAATTTAGAATCTGTACATGTGGCTTACTTTATAACATAGAACTCTGAAGTGCCACACATGGCTGTTCAGGGCTACCTTTCTAATTATGGAAGGCTTTCTAATTATTGAGCAGCAAGCTGCCGGAGTTAGCAAGTGTGGGTAAGGACCGAGGAAATTTGGAAACAGCAAACCTTACACAGTAGCCAGGCAACAATCTTTCCAGATGGAGACCCAAACAAAGTCACCAAGAGCCACAGTTACACATCGAGCAGGCCCCAAAAATTAGATAGCCTTGTCTGGCAAGCATCATAGCAGCTTGGCGTATGTGTGAAAATTGACCATGAAAACGAGCATGTGTGAGAGGTACTCTATGACCCCAAGGCTTCCCCAATACAGACATATTGCAATGCAGAATAGTTCAATCGCTGCACGGGAATGAATAGTTCAACGGATTCACGCTACAATTTTCAGCACGGTCATTATTTTGTTATTGCATCAAAAACGTCATGCACATTCCTAACCAGAATTGTTTCATGGCTCCAGAAACTCCAAGCACGTGCCTAAGCCGATGACGGCGCTGTACTGAGGGCTGCCCAGAACCCTTGCCTTCCATCCCATCCCGCTGGCCCTGGCTCCCAAGACGGGGCACATAGACGGGGCATCTCTAGTACAAACGTTGCAATGGTGATTCTAAACATCCTCGTCACAATGAAGTCACTTCTCATTGCTACTAAAACCAGGAAGAGCCAAGCTTTGAGCCAAGCGGCTGCTGCCTTGGTCGATGCCATCTAGCACATCCGATGCAATGTTGCCTTCTAGTGGTTCCCTTCCAGGCATGACACACTGAAAATGTTCCTGACTTTCAGGGGAAAAGTGTTTTCGGGATGTAAAGAGTTTCATACGGGACTTTCCATCATAAGCAGAAGGCGGCTCCATTCGTTACTGAAGCAATTATTATTTCTTTACAAATATATGATTAGCTGTTGATGCTGCAGAAATTATACGTATGCTGCCTGCGCAAGCAAGGTTGTCCAATAGAACTGCTACTGTATGACATGGACGACCTGACGACTGTGTACAATGGGTGGCATTAAATGTACATATAAAGGATGTTGTAAAGCAGGGTTTCGAAACATTGTTGCTTACATGGGATTGATTGGCAGCCGCACAACCCTGGACGGAGTACGGAAGCACTACTCTTCGCTTTTAAGTAGTAAGTATGCATAAGATTTGTATTTTACTTTAACTAGTAAAAGAATAAGTTTTTTTCCTGCGTTTATTTTTGTCGTGTACGAAATACTTTATTGCCACCAACCCGCAGAAAAACGGCCGAAATGACGTGCCATTAGGAACTCATAATGGGCGCCCTAGCAAAGGCCAAAAGCAGCCCGCGCATGGTGAAGATGCATCGATGATGGCGCTGGCTGCCAACGCAGCTAGCATACATCAGAAGGAGAAGGAGGTCAAGGCCGCTAGACACTGACAGGTTAGTGCAAATACTAGTAGTACGGAGAGTGGATGATGGGGTGTGCAAATTACCAGGCGCGCTTAGCAAAATTATTGCTGGATGGGTGATGTACATTACGGATCTCATATACAGGGATGTACAGATCATTAATGTCCTTTAACCTGTTTTCTCCTTTCTGTCTTTTATGTAATTGTTCCTATTCTCCCCAAACGTACTTCCTTTTTATGTAGGCAAAGAGTTCACAGCCCTCTACGACAAGGAACTCCAGCAGGAAAGCTAGGAACTCAAGCAAGGCGGCAGCAAAAAAGGTACAGCCCATTCATCCTGTCTTCCTGTTTTATTGAGCTGTAATTTTATGTTTCGTTATATTCTTTTCATTTGCTGTGTGCTTTGTCGTTTGATGTGCCATATGTCGATTTATTTTTCTCTTTTTTGATAGAAATTGTAAGCTTGTAATTTCTCAAATCATATATGTATGCTAACGTCGGCCCTTGAAGGTAACGAACGATGACGATGTGCGGCCATCCATGAAAGTGAGGCGACCAAGCACGGGCACCAAAAGAAAGGTACGAAATATTGAGGTCAGACATTACTTACTTTTTAATATAACCTTTTTATTACTACCAAGTCCCTTCACGTATTTTGGACCAGCAGGTGCCGTTGGAAGACAAGTCTACGGATGACGATGACAGTTACGACCACCAGGGACAGAAGGTAATTTCCTTAGTTCAGCTTATTATCTAAACTTCCTTCATGTTTGAATGTATAATTATAATATGTGTTGTTTTGACTGATAAAGGTCAAGAGTGTTTCGGAAGGTGTGCGATGTACACGGGCACTACGTCAACGTAGGAGCTCAGGGAGTTAGCAGAAACAGGTAACAAAGTGTCCAAGTACATAGTACAGCAAATGAAAGACTATGCTTTTAGAATGATTAGTGGTACTTAAAAGCACTGCCCACCCTAGACATGATTAAGATTATTGTAACCGGAAGTGATAATTGCTGAGTGGTGACAGCTTAATTTACATTTATACATATGTATGTAAATAAGTATAATTTTCCTTTTCTAAACTTTTCAGGAGTTGCTTGAGGAGGAGGTGAGCGAGGACCAGAAGATTGAGGACGAGCAGGATGACGCCACCACTGCGCCAGAGGAGGACGACAACAGAGAGAGTGAAATAGAATACTATTAGATAGAACTAACATCTAACATGTTTGTTTCTAAGCTTATATTAGAGCGGGCTGCTAAATGTGCGGTGGCAGATGAAGTTAGGATGTATGTACCTAATGATGATTGAAATGATTGGTGCATGGTACAAATGATTATTGAACTCATAAACAAATTTGATTGGCAGGATTGGATGTGTAGAAATTTGATTGTTTCGTTGAATTAATGCGTACTCACCAATGGCTGCTTACCTGGATGCTATCCGAATATTGAACTGTAAATTATTGCCTGGAATATTTTCATCTATCAAAACTGAAATCCTATTGATATTCTTCATAACAGCTACGTACATTATGACAGGATAGTTTCCGTACACACAAAAATAATTCTGCAGCGGGTGGGCAAAACAGCAAGCAATAACAGGAACGAGAACTGAAACAGTAAAGAAATAACCAGAACGACCAAAAGTAGTTGCAGTGAGCAAGAATGCGAGGCTGCCTCGTACGCAAAGTGAAAGTGGCGCGAATGTTGCTATCGCACGCGTAAGACCTTGCGAAAGCGTGCGAATATGTTAGTTACATGCGTTTAAAACTTTTACGCAACCCACAACTGCTACCTGTGTACGCATTATTCGCAGCATACGCAAGCATGCGTTAATGCGCGTTAATGCGCGTTAGGCGTGCGTATATTGTGCGTTAGAGAACTTTAACTTCCATGCACGCTATGTATTTTTGCTTGCGTATGGGTCTCTAACGCTTGCGTTGCGTTAGGCCTAACGCACACCTTAGAATCTATGTGGGTGCGTTTGACATTGCGTAAGTTCGCGTTAGGTTGCGTTAGCTAACGCAAAGTAAACGCAAACATTTTCGTTCCCTCCCAAAAAAGTTTATTTGCGATTGCGTTAGGTGCGTTAGGATTGCGTTAGCGATACGCAAGCAATAACGCAATGCGTTTGATTTGCGTTAGGCTTTGCGTTAGCTCGCGTTAGTTCGCGTTAAGCTTGCGTTAGGCTTGCGTTAGGGGTCCCTAACGCGAGCCTAACGCGAGCTAACGCACGAATTCCTTGTTATAGTGATTACGACAGTACCACGCGTGCATCGACATGGAGGCCACAACCCTGCATCTGTGCAAGGGTACTCTGTTGATTAAGGTACCTTTCCTGTCGTCTGAAAATGTCACACCAAAGGAGGGCGAAGCTGAGGCGGTGCCTATGGTTAATTTCGCTGTGACCGCAATTGCCGCGCGAGCAGAACCGGAGCTAGTCGGGCGTAAGGAAGCTGTCCGTTTGTTATGGAAGGGTGCCCATGGACTGCTTTTGAGGCCGCGGGTGGGCTGCATTGCCACCACCGTGCAGACTTCTGTGGATCCTGAGGTTGAGGCCTTACTGGCACAGTATGAGGACGTCTTCAAATATATCCCTGGGCTGCCACCTATGCGTCCTGTTGATCACACAATCCCTCTCATGCCTGGAGCGCAGCCTGTGGCCCGGCCAATGTACAGGTTGAGTCCATTGGAGCTGGATGAGGTGAAGCGCCAGGTGACGGATTTGCTTGCAAAGGGTATGATACGCCCCAGCACATCCCCGTATTCTGCGCCGATTTTGTTTGTTTGAGGTTTCTTAGCGGTGCAGCAATGACTGAGTAGCGCTCTATGAACTTACGAAAGTAGTTGGTCAGGCCCAAAACCTTACGCAGCTCCTGCAGGTTGGAGGGCACTGGCCAATCCCGAACAACAGCAGTTTTCCGGGGGTCCATCCATATGCCATCCTGAGACACTATATGCCACAGATACTCCACCTGTGGTTGTGCCTAGTGGCACTTAGAACGCTTAGCATATAGCTGCTCACGCCGCAGAACCTCAAAGACCAGGCAAAGATATTGTATGTGCTCCTCGCGGTCTTTGAAAACACCAGGATATCGTCCAGATAACAGATGACGAATTTGTCGATGTATGGCCCGAAGATACAATCCATGACGGCTTGGAACGTGGCAGGGGCGTTCGTCAGTCCGAAACTAAGGACGGTATATTCAAAATGGCCAAACGGCATACGGAAAGCCACTTTAGGGATATCAGATTTGGCTATACGAATCTGATTATACCCCTGCTGGACGTCAATGGAGCTAAAGAATGCAGAATCTTTCAGCTTATCCAGCAAATCATCGACACTTGGGAGGGGATAACGGTTCCTCACCGTTGCAGCATTTAACCCCCTATAATCAATGCACATTCTCAGAGTCCCATCCTTCTTTCCCACAAACAGAATAGGGGCGGAGTATGGGGATGTGCTTGGCCGTATCATACCTTTTTTCAATAGCTCAGTAACCTGTCGTTTGACCTCATTGTTGTATCCTTAATGCATTTCGGTAAATCATTAAGATATAATAAAAATCTGTTCATTATTTAATAATATAATATAATTAATTATCAGTTTAATCGTTACATGTTCCCATCTGGCATTCGATTTGCGGATTTGGTCTCGGCTGCTGACGACCAATACTAACCGACTTCCCGAAACATCCGAACCTGTCAGTTACTCCATAACCTGTATGGACTGGGCCATTTACCGCCTGAATGGTAAATGTTGGAACACTTGGTTCCTGGTTCACTGAATCTCCGTTTGTAGTGGTGACTTCTGAAGGTCATGCCTGGTTCGAGGCCTTATGGCCTCTCAAGTACGACCTAGTCGGCGGCTCTACATAATCGGGCTCTGGCACAACAACCGGTACCTTTTGATACCACCCTTCGTGGTTACCATATACAACACTCATCCAGCTCCAAAGGGCTTAGCCGATACAATGGGCGGGAAACAGGTACTGCGCCAGGCACCATAGGTATGGTGTGATCCACAGGCCGCATTGGAGGCTTACCAGGGACCTCCTGGAATGTATCTGCATATTCCTGTAACAGGGTCTCAAGCTCAGGGTCAGTGGTATCAGATGGGATAGAAGTTGCACTCAGGTGCATCTTCCGATCGGGCCTTTGTAGGCCGACACAACAGACATACAACTATGGTATCGAGACAGGTCGTGGACTGATCCGGATTCGAATTCCAGTGACTGCAGCTGAGCGGGCGCACCTAGCCACATAAGGAGGTTATGAAGGAGCCTCGAAGGAATCCTTCCTTCCAGGATGGTGTTACCCTGGCCCTGGGATGTGAGGACACATTACGAGAAGGGGGATAATTATAGTATCCTGTGGTATCTACGGGTAGTGTTAAAGATTGAGCCATCGACGGTCATCTTCTGATCGGGCCTTTGTAGACCGACACAGAGATACAACAAAAGATACAACAGTAATTTTCTTTGCTCTGAAGTCTTCCGCTACCCCTGAGATTGCCTCCGGATGCTTTGCTATCTTGTAAGCATCTCGGCACTAGCACTTAATGCCCAGACGCGCAGATAAGTGCATGAGCGACGAAGACGAATACAACATATGTTGCCCCATGTCGATGGACGGTGAAGGACCCGATTATAGTCACCTGCGAGCTGACCAGGAGCGGAGTTGACGCCTTAGTTGATTCGGCAGATTCCGCTGGATGCCGGTGGTGGGTGCTGAACCCAGGAAGAGCACTGATTTCGGAGAAGTCGGCATGGGAGACCGGATGAGGGTGCCCCGAAATACCGGGGAAGGTAGGGACTGCCAGGTTAGTGGCCACGGGTGATGTACCCCCCTATCCCACACACAACATATCTAATGGACTAGGCCTGTTGTTGATATTAGCCATAGACGGGACCTACTACAGAATGATCAGGGTAACCGGCAATCAATGCCCAATGCTCAGGCTTGGGCCAAATGTAATGTAGTATTTGACTTAGGCCAAATAGTTCAATATGATAAGTATTGAAGATTGTCCGATTAGATCTCAGTAAAAGCTTATGCTATTCGGCCATCCTCGCACGTATTATACTCATGATATTGATACGCAGTTTAGTATCCTGGGGTATCTATGGGTAGTATCCAGGATGGACCGTGTATGGTCATCTTCCGATTGTGCCTTTGTAGGCGGACATATCACACCAGATTCTTGATCCGCAAGTGTGATAAACTCTAGCAAACGTATCACTAATATTCACATGCAGTATATTATCATTCCCGGCATTTATGAAATGCGAATGGCCAAATATCAAGATTCAGTTGCGTAATAACCACTGTGGTCATCGCTACAATCGTATCTCACACCATTACGCTTGTGTCCACGTAACTATGGTGCAAACATTAATGCTAATCGTTATGATTCTAGGCGTGCTTCTGCATACTTAATCGTGGTGCGTACGCAAACTCGTCTTATCACGATAAGGCCTCTAAAGTCGCACTTCTCACACTTATGCATCGATCATGCCAGCATTGATGTAATAATATAGCAAATTTATTAATTTAGATAAATGACTATTAAAAAATCATGCCATTTAATGCTCGTAAACTACGTATGCCGGCTTGATATGAACATTCATTAGTTGGCGCATTTGATATCGCTGGCCACGCAACGTATAGAACCCCGATTTCACGGAATCCATAATAACAACTAGATAAATAAATACAGATATATTTATTGGTCACAATGTATTGATTACGTTCGCTTTTCGTCTTGTCGGGTCGCATCGACCGATGCATCTTATGATGTAGAAATATAAGTATATGATATTTTTAAATACTGAATGCAGATAAAAGATATTGAATACAGACGTAAAGCTGTAATTACTAGAGTAGCTACATGAAGTGGTACCGTGCGCAAAGCGGTACCGTGAGATAGCTGACAACGCGGTAAGCGGTACTGCGTGATAGTGGTACCGTGCAATAAGCACGGTAAACCCTTAGTGAGGCATGATTTAAAAGCATGATCTTCATGCAGTAACGCGCGATAGCGGTACCGCTCGATGGCTGTACCATGCGGTGCAGCTTACCGCGCCATAGCAAGACCGCGCCATAGTGAAAATGCGCGATAGCAATACCGTGCGGTACTGCTATCACACGGTATCACTATGGCGCGGTATCAAGCAGTAGCAGCACAGTGCGGCAGCGGCACCGCGCGGCAATGCAAAACCACCACACAAAAGTATTCTAGCAACTCATCATAAATTTGCATGGTAAGATCATTGCTGTACAAATCAGATTAACTGTCAAAATCGTAAGGATACTTCTTGTTTGAATTGTTGGCAGGCTGTTGACTAGGAACGTTTAATAAGAAAAAGAGTATAGAATGAATCCTGCAGGGCTGGCCAATCCCCTGCAAGAAACATAGCGACTAGATGAAATAAAAGACCGAAATAACCTAACTATTAAGAAGCTCAAAAATGCTTTAAACAGCTTTGAACTACCACTCCTTACAGGAGCAAAATGTACGACATGACTGCGAAAATTCCCAGGGGCCTTAGTACAGTAGAGAAAAATGTACAGCGAAAACTAAAGCAACTAAGAGATGTACAATATATTTAATAAAATTTTAACCATTGCGATCAATAGGCTAGCTAAATAGAGCGGTGGCAATTATATATCATATTTTAAAAGTTATTATAGAGCATTATCTAAAAATTACATAACATTACATATAGAGAACTTAAATGGTTACTTTTAATTAAGGCATGCTCGTAAAAAATAAACTCACGCACCCCCGACGGGAATATTTGAACACTCTGTAGGGCTAATAAGCTCGCAGGGACTTTGCTGCAGCTGGTGAGGAATGTAACAAACTACGTCAGTACTTAATAAAGTTTTTACTGATATTCCATCCTAAACATACTAAATATTATGAAGGCGCTTACAGTACAGCGGTACATACAGTTTGGCTTGTCATGGGTTCTTCCGGCTCGGCTGTGTAAGAGTGTGCTTTCCTGCTGGTGTTTCTCCTCTGAGGGGATCTGTGTGTGACTGTCAGACTCTTGCCAGGTCAGTTTCGGTTTAGAGGAGAGAGTTCCCCTTCCTTTTCAGCAGCTAGTTTTCCGTTGGGCCCTTCTGTGGTTTCTTGGTGACCCTGAGTGCTCTGTTAGTGGCCAGGCGAGAGCCTCTGAGGTTTCGCTTGCCCGAGTGAGAGGGGGAGCACGTGGCAGGACAGACAGACAAAGCCACGTGCTCCTCCCCTGCGCTGTGGCTCGGTTCGGTCAGGACCCCCGGTGCTCGTCTTTGGAGGGCGAGTCGCCCACAGTGTAACACCGATAATATTACATCCTGTACATTAGTGCGTACATACGGTACTATGGCTATGGCTGTAATATCCCGTACACGGATGTCCGTATACGAACAGATCTCTATCGATAAATGTCTAGAGGAATCTTCTATTGTTGGAGCTTATCTGAGAGTACAACACTCCTACAACCTGCGCCTTGTCGTACTGCTATCGACTACTTATCCCCAAGGGAAGATTATGGTGTTTCTCAACACCTCCTTACCGGGTTTAGTCGCTTCTCTCCCATGTCGAAGGTAGGCTGTTCCGGATCGAAACTACCATTGCGTGGATGGCTGGGTCGCGAATAAGAAAAGGATGATGACCTAAACATGTAATAATGTACATAGCAGTCCAGACTAAATTCCACTCATCTCCTTAACTAGCAACATTTGGTTAGACTACATTAGTACATTGGTTGAATGATGAATGCGAGCTTTCCGTTAAGCTATCTAACTAGGCAACTTTATTTAAGTTAGCTGCCCAAAGCCACAGAGGTTGCAATCAAACCAGTGCATGCTCACTATATAAAACCAGAGTCCATAGTAAGCATATATTTTTTATTCATCGTACGTGTAACGTACGACTGCTTCCATTACGCATGCACGCGCATACTGTACGACAACCAAATCAAACGAACGAAGAGGTGTACACCATCCATGCGCCTAGCAGGCGAAGCATTACCTATAAACTCCCAGATAGAGCCATTCGTACATGGTCTTGAATAACCATAGGATTGAGGTGGCTAGGGTACGGCGGCATCAGCAGCGTGCAAGTTCATGGTCTCGCTGCTGCCTGCTGGGGAAGCGCACAGTGTGCACGGGATGGACATAACTTCGCTCATGCACACGCACAATTTTTGCGCTCTTGTCGAACCCATTACGTAATCGACTGGTCCTACAAGCCCAAATGCGTTGGATGGGTATGTACCAATGAACACCGTACGTATATTATGATTCATAGTGCGTGATTAGGATGGTGTTGTTGCCCTCACTGATATGGTTGATGCTTTGTTGGTTTGTATTAAATTCTCGAGTGTGAACCCTGCATGCTTGATGCATGTCGTCGTGTTCTGGATTTGCCCGCAAGCTGATCGCTGGATTCCTCGGCGGTTCAGGATGCCGTACATGCTATCGATCCATCCGTCCAAGCAACCGTGCCAACGAATCTCCCATGCGCACACACACACCCGCCCGCCCACCGATTCCTAGCTAGGTTGTATCAAGTTCCGATGTCTATCAATAATGTCAAAACTTAAACGTACGTATCTCAATGTCAAATGTCGCCACCGATGGCAGACGAGCTCGGCCGCCTGTCGGCCAGCGCACCGCTAGCTCACAAGTTGCATGCACTTATTATTGCCGAATACTTCACCACAGTTACATGGGTTCATTCACCGATTAGTAAACAAGCTTGCTGTACGTAGCAGTGGTACTTATGTTCATCTGAACAAATGGTCAGCTGGCAAACACCACACATGCATATGTATATGTAGCACCCTGGGGTATGTATCTAAGGGTAACATATATGGGTAGCAGAGATAGGTACAACAATATGCGCTAGAGGTCACAAAGATGTGCGCGATTGTTGACCGCATGTGCTCTATCAGTGATCTACCTGCCTAAGTGCCCACGTACGCAACAGACGACACTATTCCAAACCGGACACCCGTACTTCCTAGACAGGTGGATGAGCTCGCCTGAAGTTCAGAATTTCTTATGCATGCCGAGCGAGCCGGGAAAGCCGCTTCCTTAATCCCCCGCCTACGTACCTGCTGTTTAGAAAGTCAATGCCTGGCAAGAACGTACTCATCATTAACCGGGAGACCGGAAACACATCACCATCCCATCCAGACGTGACCGGCAGCAGCAGCAGTAGCAGCAGTAGGAGCACACATGTGCACAACATTCAACACCAGGGTATTGACTTGTTTGCTGCGGCTGTAGGTAGCGGGCTTTACCGGCATGCCTATCTAGAGGGAGCAACGCACTGAAAGCCACAGCTAGGTTTATAATCGCTTAAGAAAGCTTCAATCAATCACATTCAGAGCTACAGCTACAGCTACTGCGACGGCATCATCAGCTGCAGCTACACACATACAGCTACGGTAAGTCACATACTATACCATACCGCATAGCTAAAAAGCCACATACCGCCACATGCATGCGAGCACGGCAGTAGCCAGATAAAGACACAGCTATATCATTAATCAGCGAGGCACAGCTAGCTAGCTATAGCCGCAGCTACATACATACAGGTACTCAGGCAAAGCCAGGAAACCCGCCCCCCACGCACTGGATCTCCCGATGCTTGAGAGAGAAATTGAGCGAGGAAGTCACGCAAGCAGGCATTAATTGAATTATCATGCTGATGACGACGTGTGGCCCTTGCCTTATAAGCATCAGACCTTGTTTACGTAGCGAAAACGTATCATCATTATGTTTAGTGTATCACCGGCACTACATGTGTAGGAATCGTACACGTAAGGCACATGCTTCCACGACGTGAAGCTCCAGAAGCATCTTCTCAGCATCTCGAGACGCGTTTTCGGCTCTGAACTACTACAACATGCATCACCGGCACTACATCACCGCTGCCATTTATCACCAGTGACCATCACCTCATCCGTCACCCCTAGCTTTGCTTTATCGTACAGACATATGCATGTATCCCCTTCGTCATAAGCGTCTGATCAAACCTTTCAGGCTCGTGGGACATAACCGTCCGTCATCAGTTAGCCGCTAAATAACATATCGGCATTTAAAGCCGGGGCGATTGCGGTGACCCCTGACTGTTTGACGTACAGGCAAATACCCTCAACCGGCACCATGTAGGCCGTGTAGGCTAGCGTCCAGCCTTGACTGTTGAACCCCTTGCAACGGGCATCCGCGTCGCAGGCTGCCAGAGCTTCTGCCGTATTGTTCTTCTGTTGGATTAGTAGACCGCCGGCTCCGCTAATGCCCGCGAAACTGGCGGGAATCGCCACGTCATTGTCGGTGAAAGTCGTGTATCCAGTGACAGATGCACATACTGCGTCGCCAGGGAGGAGGGATGCGGAGCCGCATGATTATTATTGTGCCAGATAAGAATACCTAGAATTAGCTAGGATAGCTAGGCCACGACCACATCCCAGCCAACTTAGACCACATACACGGCAGTCGACAACTAACCTCTTCCAGTTCATGTTCTACTTAGGCAACGTGTAGTATAAGTTAGGCTTTTCGTCTATCTTCTGGACTTCGCTCGCTCGCGAAATATATTACGCGCAATTTCACGATCTGGAGTTTACTTTTGCTTGATATTATGGCAGGCAATATGATATGAACGATATGCTGACAGATCCAGGACGTTGTATTATTAACTACTAAGATTTTAGATTCGCCGTACAACATTTCATGGTTTTAAAGGCGAAGAGGAGCTGGCCCGGTTGGAAGTCTGTTGCCATACCTTTTGGTGGTGGAGGAGGTGGTGGTGGCGGAGGCGGAGGCAAAGGCGAAAGTGGCGGCGATGGCGGCGATGGCGGCGATGGCGGTGGTGGTGATGGCGGTGGAGGTGGTGGTGGTGATGGCGGTGGCGGTGATGGCGGTGGAGGTGGTGGTGGTGATGGCGGTGTTGGTGGTGGAGGCGATGGCGGTGGAGGTGGTGACGGTGGTGGCGGCGGTGACGGTGGTGGTAGCGGTGACGGTGGCGGCGACGGCTGCGGTGGCCGTGGAGGGGGTGATGGCGGAGGTGACGGTGGCTGCGGAGGCCTTGGCTGCGGAGATGGCGGCCGCGGTGACGGCGGCCGCGGTGAAGGCGGCCGTGGCCGCGGTGAAGGTGGCTGTGGGGGTGGCGCCGGCGGCGGCGACGGTGGCGTTGGTGGTGACGGCGGCGGCGGTATTTTCGTATACAAGCAGAACCCTGGTCGTCTCGCGGTTGGCACCAGGAGGGACTTCGCGTATCCTTCTGAATTGAAACCTTTGCATCTGGAATCTGAATTGCAGAAAGCTGCCAATACGGTGAGGTTCGCGAAGTTGTACAGGTCATCTCCCGTGTGGTCAATGTCCGCTTTGACAGTGAAGCCGGGAACAGCTGGGCATACTGCGGTAGGTGATGATTGCATGGTGGGACAAAGTCGCGCAAGAGCAACAAGGGAGAAGTTAGGGGAATACTGAGCGCTATCTATCTATGCCGTACAACGTTTGGAAAATGGACAAATTGACCTCTGAAGAAGATGTGGATAAACACGGAGAAAAAGAAAAATCAAAACCAATTAACAATTATTAAGCCTCTGAGACTGTTAAACCAGACGATGAGTGCAGAATCCAACTGTGTGTGTGATGGTTGGGTCCCAGTTCCTGACCGGGATGAAAACTCCGTTAGATACCTATCCCATACCCATCCACCTACCCATCCCCCCACCCAAGCAGACACCACACACACACATACACACACACACACATATATATATATGTGTGTGTGTCTGTGTGTGTGTGTGTGTGTGTGTGTGTGTGTGTGTGTGTGTGTGCCTACATGCAGCAAAGACCCGATCACTAGATAGATGTCCACCAGCCAGCAGGTAACTGGTAATAACTGGTAATAACTGGTAACTGGTCATCATCCCGGACATTTAGGTAGCCGTACATACACACCTCCTGCCTGATTAGGTCCTGATCCTGCCTGATGTTACAACCTCACCAACCCACCAAGGAAATGACCGACCTGTCACAGGCGGCGGCAAGGGGGGGTTTGGACTCCTAGGTGAAGGCGGAAGGGGCGGTGCGGAAGGCCCCAGTCGTTTCACGTAGAAGCACGTGCCGCGAGATGGCTGGGTAGTGTTTGCAATAAACTTCGTGTAGCCGTCGGAGTTGAAGCCCATGCAGTTCGGATCCAGCATACATGCATCTGCTGCCGAAGTGATATTGGGGTACCTGGCGATATTGTCCCCAAAATGGTTAACGTCGGGTCGTACGGTATACCCGCGGATGACTGTGCAATCTGCAGGGGGGGATGAAGGAGGGAGGTGGGAGGAGGGAGGGTGCAATTGCTGCATCTGGACTACGTAATCGATGAGGGAAGGCAAAGGGGTGCAATACACACGTGGGGTGGGAGCAAAGGGATGCAATAAACATGGGGACTATGCATGACATATCAACCGCAAAAAAACATCACTCGAACATCGCGGACGCAGCCGTAGACGACCCCTAGTACCGTTACTCTCCGTGTTAGGAAGAGAGGCGCGGTATTACTCCCCCCGCGGTCTTACTTTTTTCTTCCTTCTCATTCTCTTATGCATATATTGCTCATCTGAATCCCCCCGACCAACCTAAGAGCCCCTGGCTGCTGCCCATTACTGGCTGTCGTCATTTTTTATCAGTGTCCTCCCCTTTCCTTGACTCATGGTTGTTTTCTTGACCCATTCTGTTCATTCTTCTCAAGCATCCATACGAACACGCGGTCAAAACGAAAAGTATTGCTTTGCAAACGATATATACCAGGTCTAGCCAAGTCCATCGTACGCCGTAAATTTTCCATCTCCAAAAACATGATGATATGCATAAGGGGACGGTGTAACATGCAGGGTTAGACCGTTAGACAGTTCATAGTTAGGCACCTTCGTTAACAAGGCTACCAACGTACTTGTTGAGGGTGGTGCCGGTGGCGCGGGAGGCGACGGCGGGGGGCGTGGACTGGGTTGCGGAGGCCTTGGCGGCGGAGGTCTCATGATTTTGGTGTACAGGCAAACCTCAGACTTGAATTGTGATGGCGTGACTTTGCTTTTGAGCCAACCGTCGGTGTTGAACCCCTTGCAGGTAATGTCTTTGTCACAAGCAGTGGCGGTTTCGAAGACGTCGTCGGATGCTTGCGTTATATCATCGCCATTGTGGTCAGCATTGACTTGCAGGATGTAGTTTTCGAACTCTGGACAAACTACGTAATGGGTGGAAAAGGCAGGGCGCCGGATGGAACCATTATATGGAAATTGAAAGCAGCCAGCAGTTGATGTCTATCTTGCAACCTGCTGAATTAGCAAACAAGACATATCGATTTGCAAGAACAAAAAAAGACAAGTGTATATGTGCATGTGTTCCTTCCCTCCCTCACCATGTGGTAATGTGAATATGTGGTAATGTAAGTATATCGGAGGAGGCAGGGGGGAGAAAAAAAATATATATATATACACCCCGGCACTTCTCCCCCTGCCTCCGCCACATATTTACATTACCGCATGACTCCCATGAGGGAGGGAAAGAACACGTGCCCCCAAGCCGCAAACGTTCCCCCTGCATTCCATTTTTTGCCCGTGCTGCTTAGAGCTGTATGGCCTAGCTATCTGGCTACATCTGGTCACTCCTCGTGACCTGTCATTTGTCCATCCCATACAACGACCCAGATAAACTTTGCAACAGCATAAAGTCAAAATTTGATGTGTGTTGACAAAGAAGACGCTACATATATGCGTGTCACAAGCCAGATACGTCACGGATGTACTTCATTCCGCCGTGCAACTAACTAGCTCAGGTACCCCCAGGTACGTACCCACATATAGTTAGTTGGTAGCATACCCCTTATTTTAAAATTTATCACATACAGAGAGAGGTTTTGTGTACCATTATTTATCAGTCATTTAGGGAAACAATACCTCCGACTAAACTTCCAACACAACTTCCAAGTCCTTACTTCCGACTATCTGAAGCAGATTTCTCCGATTGTCCGTGACATCAGCGGAACCGAGTTCCCCATGCTGCTGTAGCTGCTCTTGGAGATCTTCAACTGCTTTCCGTTGAGACTCGTTTGCGAAGGCAGTGAAAGCTGACGACTGCAGCAGTAGGAGTAGCGCTGTAAGCACTATTACTCGCTGCACCTGTGCTGCTGCCACCCGCCGCCACTGCAGGCCGCCTCCTCCACCGGTTGTTTGGCACCACTCGGGGGCCATCCTACGTGTCGCACGTGAAGCCGAGCCGAAGCGAGGCGCTTGAAAGCTGGATAGGCAGAGGGGAAAGCAGAGCCAAACAAAGATACACGTTGTCATGACGTAATAATGAAAAGTGTACACAGTATGTGCCGTACGTGAGTCATACGTACATCATTTATGATACGCGACCTTTCTTAGGTATTCGGCGGAAGACATAAAAGCATGCGACAGGTTTCATTCTATAGGCTAGATTTCTCTTGGCTCTTACATGCCCTCCGTGGACGGCTAATCATGAATGGCTGCTCCGTCCGCCGCTATGGCACATACTACGTACCATTTTCACTACTATGTCGTGACAGGCTGGCCAGCTGGCTGCGTGGCTAGCCGAATGGATTGATGGAGCCATACAGCAATGCCTGACATCACGTCAACCCTTTCATAGCACGCTGTCTCTCGTTAACATTCATAGCCACAATTCGTTTTTTTGCCGACTTCATATCACAGCTAACATGTCGTATGCCTTTATGTGACATTTTCAGGACGCACGCCGCCATCCAGCGGTGTTAAAGCGATCCAACGCGTATCAGTGATTTTGAACTACCGCTCGGACTACCTACCTTAGGGCTGTCTCGGCTGTAAGTACGTAGTTGCTCCGGCTGGAAGTTATGAAGGTTTACGAAAGCGCCTTAGTGAACGCACAGCTTGCAACTGAATGCGCGGCGGGGCACTTGAGCGGCCTGCGTGTGCGTTTGCGTGTGCGTGCGTTTGGATATACAACGCAGAGGTACGCGCACAAAGGAGCACAGGGGATGGGTTAGTGAATACGAATTACGATAGACGGATTAGAAACCGCCAGCCTGAGGATGAACGGAATGCAGGTGGTAGGTAGCTAGGTTGCGCCTCACTATATCGCTTCCTATAGTAGTCTTAAGGGACACACCTGCATGCTGTTCCTACTTTTTCGACAAGTACACGAGAACTAAAGTGCAAGCCATCGCAGGTTTCTAAGAACCTTCGAACGGACTTTCTGCTTCGGATTTTGCTCTTGGCCGCGAATACTTAGGAATGATTACTACATATGATAAGGAGACATGCTACCTTACTGACGTCTAGTTGTTCCTTATAAATGGCACGCAATTAGTAAGCAAGTGGAATCTCATTCATCTCGCGTAAAGTGCTGCGAGAAAAGTACGTGGCAATAATGGCCAGGGCAGAACAGAGTGCTGTTCACTTTAGGTTTGGACGGAAACATCTAAGCAACATTATTTACATGTGAATTGGTCTATCCCGGGATATGTTGCGCGCTGTGCGGCAAAAGTTACGGATATGTAAGTCAATCGATCGGAGGGCGCTTCGGATTACCAATCGACTTCCCATCGGCTCATAAGATACTACGATTTGCACAAATTGACAAAATATCTAATAACTACAGCTACATTACAAGTTAAAACCGCAATAACACTATCAAGAAAATCAAAAAGTTTAAAATGCTTGAGGTTTCCAAGGCATGCTAGCTAGTCAGAAGCTGTTCATCAGCGACCTACAAACCAACTTCACAACGCGTTTACGTAGCCCAACATTAAATACAACCTGGGACGTGCAACGTTCAATATTGGTTTAAATAGTTATCGCTCAAGCAAGACCATACCTCTAGGAAAAAGGAACAACCAAGTGGTGTTGTCGACGTTGTTGCATGCAGACTTCCACTGCTTCCTCCAGCTCACGCAACGAGCTCCGAAAGCTCTGACTCCGGTGATGCCTTCCTCAGCAGTAATTTCGCCCCAACGCGACACAGACTGTCAGTAACTGCAGTGCACTTATGCAATAGTTTATGGAAAGGTCTAGTTATGACAGCGTGTGTACACGGTTGAGAGGGGTTGTACATGTATGTACGGGAAGCATCGATTTCAAAGCTCACACAAAGGTATCACACAATTAGGGACAAAATTCAGGAGAGGTCCATTGTTTTAGATGATACAAAGTTATCAAACCGTACTTTAAAACGTGGCCAGTGTATAATGCTACAGCTCAACGGGCGAGGCTTATTCGCGTCCGTATATTTACCCCAAAGCGTATAGGACGGCGGCTTCCTTAATTATAAAATGGTAGGTGGATGTATAAAACGTTCTGTACTCCTTTATTTCTTATCAAGTTGCATATCCTATGAAAGGTCGGTTAGTTACGAATACTACTGGCGGGTTCGGGTGCGCTTCAGCTTACTACAAGGTAGGCGGGCGCCTTCAGCCGAGCTGTCTGATTTAAAGGGACGGGATTTGGACTTCAAATTCAGTGCATTGTATATATTGGAACGACTCGATGGTTACTGTAGGCATGAACGTCGTCATGCATAATGAAGAAAGGTGCTCGACATTTGTTGCTTGTGGCGCATCTGACAGAAGTTCGCGACTTCTCTCCGTGTCAATGGGCGAGGCAGTAGCTTTGTAGGTACGGCCCTTTTGTCAGTCAGTCTGTCTTATGGGTTCGGTGATATTGTACTTTCAGCCGCTTCCGGACACTTGCGGCGTCTTGCAGCGCGTCTCATAAGGCAGGAGATGTACTTCAATGTGCTCGCATAATTGAAGGTTTAAAATAACATATTTTTACATCAAAAATCGGAAACAGTAGGCATGCCAGTCTTCACGCCTCTTCGCACGGAAAGAGGCGTCAGTTAACCAGCGATGCATGTTATTGTAAGCAAACGTCGGCGGGAATCATTCCTGAATGGCATGAAAAAATCTTTGATAATCAGGCTACTGATGAATAACACTTAATAGTGTCTTCCTATCATATCGTAACCGAGTACTGATGCGCATGTACTATTCCAGTCCCCAGCCCACCTCTCTACTCTATCTTAGTACCGCTATACAAGAGCACCGGCAGAACGGAACAGCTTCACGCTCCATCCGCTCGCGTCTTTCAATAATTTCAGCCCTGCTAGAGAGCTATAAATGTATCAGCCTGTATCAGGAAAACTACCCTAAGAACTCGCTGTTGGCTTGACACAGCTACTCAAGGCTCGCTCTATCCCCCCTCTGATTAGTATTAGACGGGCTTATCAAGCCGGTCTAGGCCCTTAAAGCTCACGTAACGATACACCCATCATCGATGGTTATCGCGCGACAACAAATAGTAAACCCGATCATACATTCGGGAGCGGTTGATTTTGGTGTACGCTCGCGCGCTTTTGACCCGTACTGTTGCAGCATGGTACTCGCCGGCCACCTTGGTTGGGGAGTAATGACCAGGCTTTTATTAGAGGTCGAAGTCAGCTGCACCACCACAAAACCCAGTAGTACACTGGGTTGGAAAGTGAGCAACACTTATATACGAAAGAATGATAGAGCAAGTGATGGCCCACGAAGGGCCGGGCGCTTTGCTGATTTCAACAGGTTATGAGCCCCGAGCGCACATGCGCGGCTGGCCGGATCGCCGGTTCGAATCCCGCTGGCTGTTGACCAGGGCAGGGATGCCGGGACGAGGCAGCTATCGGGAGGCCGTGGAGCTCGACGGAGTGTCGCTCACGGGGGGGTGTTGGAAAGTGAGCAACACTCATATACGAAAGAATGTCAGAGCAAGTAATACGGCCCACGAAGGGCCGGGCGCTTTGCTGACTTCAACACACTGGAGTACTCCTAGTGTGTGACTGGTGTGCGACGGACATTTTATAATGTTCGCCGCTTCGGTTTCGGTTCGTAGCCAGTGCACCCTGTCGCATCGGGCGATTAGGGTCGGTACTCGGTAGATTGGCTTTGAAAGCAGTACAGCAGTACAAAAGGAACGGTTGCTACTGTACAGATAGTTATGTCTGGGTTTTATATTTCAAAATCTGTGCACACATGGTTCGTAAGCCCAACATACCAAACGTATGTACGGTAAACTTAATAAATGCCCTTTAGTATATTTCTTGACATCCGCCAGCTATTCGTGTTCAGTATCGTAAGTTTAATGATATCCATTTTAGGGAATTGATTTACAGCACTCTATCCGTCTTTTGCTCAACTGGGCGGGCTCTTCAGAAGCACTGTTGTCACGACGTTGTTGTGAAAATCGTACACAGTATGTGCACTTACGTGACATGACATCACCGCTATTCCATACGGGCATGTTCATTACGGAACACATGTCCACTTGCTAGCTAGCTACGCTGGCAGTTTCGGGTTGCACCAGTTATGAGTTACTCCCTGACACCGGTATATTCCTTGCCGAGCGACATTCCTTGCACTCCTGGCCGGCTAATCTGCGCTCATTCGCTTATTTTGGCCTTGCGCTAATCTGGCTTTGGGAAGAGCACGGATAAGAGGCCTATTCAATTAATAGCAGTACATACGCGTTCTAGCGGGCTCCGGATGGCGGGAACGGTTCTTACATATTGTGGAGCCAGCAGGAAGTGAGTACAGGTGTCAGCAGCAGGATGCATGTAACTTAATCGGTTCCCAAAATGCGTCACTTCAAAAATAGTATCCTCATTCTTGTTACAATAACAGAGGGGACGGAGTCATGCTTGGTAAGCATGCTGAAGATCGATATCTGCTGCCCAGCGAGGACGTTGGGAGCAGATTACATCTTTCAACGCCATCACGCACCGTCGTGTCTCTGTACCCTCCTGTTTGAACAACACGCAGCACTGCACATCTGTAGGTTTAATCACCTGCATGCTGCCAGGCTAAAACACATGTATGGGTGTTATCATTCTGGCAGCTTCGGCGCCCGCAGGCTATTGGCTCGCTAGATAAGGGAACGGGAATGCATGCATGCATGGCTCCGTGGGTTGATAGATACTGATAGGTAGGTGGCAATTCACCTACCCTTCCCGCAGATACGACGTTATGGTCTGAATGCATTCACTCAGACGAACCTTGCTATGTAATGCTCCATCATCCTGTATCTAACCGGATCAGCCCACGGGCCTGACATGGTCTACTCGCTCGTCAGCCGGCTCATCTGAGTGAGAGCTCTAAAACCTCGCGTGCCTGGGCCAGGGGCTGCTTGAAATCCGATCACTATAACACCTCAAGCCCCAATTCAAGCCGAGCGCCTTGCTGGGCATAACATACTCCCCCATTATGTATGTATGTGCATAACGACCAGCTGGCTTAGCCCGCCTCCAACGCACTCAGCACTCGGCTAAATATATGTACAATGGCAAATCCAGGACAGAGGAAACCTTTCATAACACGTAACAAGGGTTCATTCGAAGCACAGGCGCCTGTAATTAGGCCTGTAGGCCATTCACACGCGCAACCAAACAGTTAAAGGTGCTTGGTTCCGAAATTTCGAAAGCATGCGGAAGTCTGGACCTCACGCACTGGCCAGTCTACCACTGCAACAACGAACATTAGTTCTGCTGTACGAACGCACCGTTCTATCCCCTGCATGTAGATAGGCTGCGGGTCAAGGGCTAGATGGAACTAACGGGGGGGCACACGTTAGTGTGCGTGCGTGTGCATGCACCATGCATGGTTCTTCTAAATGCAAGCTAGATACATGGCCGGCAAGGAAACGATGTAGCGTTGATTTAAAAACAGAATCTCATGACATTAGTTGTTCGCAGGTTGGATACTAGCTACCTCCACATAGTTATAAACCCCCAATCCTCCGCGGAGCTCCAAGCAAGGGCATCTTATTTCCTCACACACACGCACACACACACACACACACACACACACACACATATATATATATATATGTATGTATGTATACCCATCTACAACGTTTTAGTTGTATAATACTAAAACGTTGTAGGAGCCTGCTGCCTGTTAAAGCTAGCCTTCATTCATATCATTCAGAAACGGGCAATAACAATAACAGTAATAGTAATACCACGCCGGCCGTAGCCTGGCGTGTGTTAACGAGTAACTGAAAGGCGGGTTGCATACGTAGCCTACCCTGTATGCCCGCAATACCAGATGGAGTGACTCTCTCTCTCTCTCTCTCTCTCTCTCTCTCTCTCTCTCTCTATATATATATATATATATATATATATATATATATATATATATATATATATATATATATACATACATACTCTATACATATATATATATATGTATTAGCATCCGGGACGGACCGCGTCTTTTTGGACATCTATCTTCAAATTAGGCTTGTAACAGAGATACAACGAACATAATAGCATTTATAGCTTGGTCGCAAAAACATTAGTGCAGCAGGCTAACGTACACAAATCCTTACAAGGTATATCGCAATCAAGCAATCGACATAAAGCAAGTACTTGCATATCTAGATGATAACTTCGTTATGCCACATCTATCTTGATGCTAGCAACGGTACTTTTGAGGCTTAACGGCTTCTTGTACGTTTTCCTATAACCCTGGCTTCCAAATGACTGACCCTAAATGAACAACAGTGGAAAAAGCGGCTAGGGAAGGGTCTGCTGCTGCACTGCTGCTATCTAGCTGCAGACCTGGGGAGCTCCCTGCCACAGACCGGAAAGACACCAGGACGGAGTTTGCTTGCTTCCTCCGTCCCTGGGCGCCCAGTACCCAGGTAAGGCGAAGGTTGCATGTGATTAACATTGCGTTGTTTATTGTCGAAGAGGCCCAGAGCTTTAGTTGCGCCATTGCCGGCTATCTAGCGTGTGCTGTCTTCCTACCTTTCAGCGCGTGGCCTTGTGACTACCAAGCGGCTGTAGCGACCTGTGGCCTTCCAGCACCCCACTCAAACAGACACAATGACGTACGGGACTGTTTCCGTCTCGTTAATGCTGCGAATTATATATTTGGTGGGAAATGATAAATAATTATCGTGCTTGCTAGGTACCCACTGCATGCTGCGTTTCACGTTATCTTCCTCGGAGAGAGGCGGATCTGTTGTCGCTCATTGATGACTCATGAAGAATTCATGATAGACGGATAGAGCTGCCGTTCACCTGCATCAGATGGGAATATGGGAATAGGTTGCGTCCATTCGCTTTCATCAACATTGGTATTGCTTTTGGTCCTGTTCCAAGGTCACATGAAACAAAACTGCAGAAAAACGTTAGGAAGCTGGGAATGCGGCATGCTTTATCTCTTAAGTTTTCTCAGGGGACTGTTCATGAAAGAGCCAAAAACAGCTGATTTAGTTACATCCTTGTCTAAATTTTAGATTCGGAACTTTTTTATTATAGATGGGAAATAAGATCATCAAAAGATAAAGTTATCCGCAACATCAGCGGCGAATACTTGTGTAGTGCCTGTTATCGGCACAAATATATATTGATATAGTAAATAGCAATTATATCTTAATTTCTAAGGATGCATGGCCTCCTTTATAAAAGAGATTGAGCTGATATCCGCACGTACTGTTGTCTTGCAAAGCATAATTCGCTATCGTTCTGTGACGAGCGAATGGCACTTCGCATGCATTCCTAAGCGCAACTTTGTAGCGCTTCATGCATTTTGATAAAACACATATTATATATCGGAAATTGAACTTAGGTCCATATGAAACGCATGATTGCGAGCATATTGGCATTATTGTACTATCAGAGCGACATAGGCCGTCGGTCGCGATATGCATGATACGCGCTAATAATTATTATTTAACAAAGTAAAATTACCGGCATAGCGTATTTGCATACTATACCGCGCATGAGCTCCCGGTTGTCGCTGGCAAGCTTGTGTAATGGCGTGAGTAACGTAACTCACTATGCATGAATCTTTGCCCGCGCATAGATTACACTGTTGCAATCAATAAGACGCATTGCACTGATGGAATGAAGGCTTTTATATGACGATTCCTGCTGTAGATCAGAATGGTACGTCCTATTAGACGAGATACGTCAAATCTCCTATTATTATGTAATTAAGTTATTTATCACAAATTGCCAAAGTCTGACAACTCAGTTTCGCTCTTTCTGGCGCTTCTGCGCCGTTCACGCTGTTACATTGGCCCTCGCTGATGTGGGGAATCCAACCGTCAATCCGGGTTCATTTGGCCTTAATGCTGAAAGAGGTGGAGCTAGCAGCCATTACAGCGATGTCATCCGTCACTATTGCACGAAGCCAGGACACTTCATTGATTGTCTGAAGAGAAAAGCGGATCGCCAAGTCAATGGTGGAACTGGCGGTGGCTCAGGTGGTGGAAGGCACTCCTATTCCTATGCGCCGCATCACATGACATTTGCCATAAAAGACAATGGCTCACATCTACTTTATTGGCATCTGGATTCTGAATCAACATGGCATGTCACCTACAATGAGTCAAAGTTAGTGGACGTACAACCACTATCCCCCGACAAGCAGCTGGAGATTGTGTGTGTCGGCAGCCAAATTCTCATACCAATGGCTGTCGGGAACCTGAGCATGCACAGCAACATCATAAAGAACTTGCAACTATCAATTTACGTCTACGTGGCACGTGAGCCTGTCGTAAAGATTATATCGATCTATCAACTAGATAGTTGATTCTAACATCACGCAGATATGCACGAGTTGCATCAGCAGTGCTACGCTAACCAATCCCATATCATCTCTCTCAAATGCCATGGGCAGGCAAATAGGACTTCACAACCTGTGTGCTCTGAGGCAACCCACACAAGTATAGGTCGGGCACACTGCAATCAGCTTCTATCCTACCAAGAGCAAGCACTCCAGACAGATACAGGAAGTATTCGTTCAAGCAGTCCCTAGTTTCCGTCGTTAGTGCGATCAAGGCCTTCAACTGATCCAGACTCTTGTTCGGATCAGCAGCCGCAGCAGCGAGCGAGAAACAATCCAATTCACCTGCTGCTCAGAGCACAAGCTCATGCAGGCGACACGGCAAAGCTACACAATCGACAAACAATTACAAACTGGAAGCAGCGACGATCATAACACCACACCCAAGATCCTCCACGAATGTATCCAACGGACTAGGCCGCTTGTTGTAGATATTAGCCATAGACGGGACCTACTTACAGAAAGATAAGGGTAAGACAGCCCGTGAACGAACCTGTCTCACCACCAAACTTGTTGTATACCTCTTAACTGCTCATGCACTTATCTGCACGTGTCAATCTAAACGTTAAGTGCCAAGTGCTGATTGCTCACAAAACAGACCAAAGCATTCGAACGAGCTTTCAAGGGCAGCGGAAGATTTCATAGTTGAAACGGTTACAACTTACAGTCCAATAGATGCGATGCGGTGTATGCGGTGCATGCGGTGCATTCGGCTATCAGAACCAACGCCAGCCAATCATCATCTAACGGGCTATCTTTGCTAAGACTTGGCTCAGGCCAAATGTAGAGTAATACAGTTCAATATAATAATATTGACGAGTATCCGATGAGAGCTTGGTAACAGCGTATCCTATTTGGCTGTCCTTGCACATATTATACTCGCGATACACCAGGTCCTAGCAGACTTATCACCGATATTCGCATGTAGTACATTTATCATTATCAATTATTATCATTTCATCATTGTTATCATTATCATTTCATATTTATCATATCAAGCCTTCCCGGCATTTATGCAATGCGAATGTCCAAATATTAATATTCGGTTGTAGCTTAACCACTGTGGTTGTCGAGAACTCACACTTCTCACACTCATGCGTCGATCATGCCAACATTACAGTAATAATATAAAAAATATTATTACTTAAGAATTTATGCCATTTTAATGCTCATAAGCAATGTATGCGTATTAATCTTACAGCTGGCAACACAACACCGAGAATCCTGATTTCACGGATTCCGGAATGCATAACTAGCTAAATATATACAGATATATTTGTTGATATCAATGCATTAATTACGTTCGCTTATCATCTTGTCCGGTTGCATCGACCGATGCATTGATGATAATTGACCCATTATACAACAATGTGCTGGGGTGAATCATACCCTTCGTCAGCAAGCCTGTCACCTGGCACTTCACCTCGTCAAACTCCAGTGGACTGAGCCTGTACATGGGTCGTGAAACAGGTTGTGCTCCAGGCACAAGTGGTATGGTATGATCCACAGGACGCATAGGTGGAAGCCCAGGTACGTCATGAAAAACGTCTGCGTACCCTTGCAACAAGGCTGCGACCTCAGGATCCACAGAGGTTTAAGTGGTTGTTGCATTCAAATGCAACCAAGGCCTCACAAGCAGTCCATGGGCGCCCTCTCGAATCTTCGAATCCTTGCGCCCCGCTGGCTTAGGTTCAGCTTGCTTGCCCATCGCGGCCCACAGTGAAGTTAACCATGTCGAGGTGAGCCCCATATTGCCATAATGTTGAAGACCCCAGTATATATGTGGCAGCGTACATGAGCTCTTGCAACACATAAGGTCGGGTCACAACACGCAGAGGACCTATTCCAAGGTAAAGGGCGGCCACATCCACACTGTTAAATAGCACGGTGCCCGATTCGAATCACGAGATACACTGCATACCCGCCAGCAAAGCTGCAGCTTTACGGCAGCTATAGGCAGGTAGAAGGATGCATGCAGCAGTATCTGGACGTTGACACCTACACCTCGTATAAAAGGTCAGCTGCACTGACAGCTCGTGAAGAGATTAGGGGACGAACAAAACAGTGTGGTCTAATAAATCGAGAGACGACAGAGGGCAACACCCTGCAAACAAATTACACAGCGGACCAAAACCCAAACGTCCAGTGCAACCATCAAGCGACATTCAATCTTCAGTCACATGTTCGATTTGTTCAAGGACCGAAGGCAACAGTGCCCTCACGAATGGCCACACTGACGACCACTCCTCACGCGCTTGTTCTGCGTTCCCAGGCGGATTCCCCCTCCAAACCAACCTGGGCAGTCCCCTACTATGGCTGCGGAGCCAAAGGCGGTTACAATGGGCAATCCCTCGTTGGATGGTCCAACGCACATCTCAGGCAGACCTTTTCTTTACTCCAACACGCAAGCTCGGATTGCATGCATACCCATTTTGTCAGCCATGTGTCATTGTTCAGCATCCGCTTTGCATCCGGGACGACATCGTGCAAAGCCGCTGCAGTCGGCGGACCTCCCTTCCTCTTGCCTCCCACCGGACCCAAGCTCGGACCTGCACACGACCGTCGATGCAGCCGTAGGGAACCTACTGCCGGTTTCTCAATCAACAGCCTCAGTGTCACAAGCCGGATCAATATACAATATACAATATATATAGTATGAACATTATATATATGTATAGTATACTATATATATATATATATACATAAGCATGCAGCGGTTGGCCGAAAGAATATCCTATATAATTTGTAACATCAACTATAGCGGAAATAGACCCCACCCCAATATTTTCAAGATGCTCTCTTAACCATTTCGGGCTTTCTATATTTTGAAGATTTTTAAGTTCGTAAATTGCAAATAGTGGGCAGGCTTCCTGATTTAAAATATGAACTCCAGCATTTGAGGAAAAACTTCCTTTGCTTTCTGGAATTTCCAACTTCTTTAAAAACGCCTACCCCAGCAGCAGCCAAGTCTCGTGCGATACCGTAAACTCCAAGGCTATCAGCTCTATTTGGCGTTACATTAATATGGATATAGTATATATATATATAGTTTGAGCATTTATTTCCTGAAACAAGACCCTGGAAGCAAGGTTGCGTTCGCGTTATGTTTTTATTATTATTCGTTTATTTCACAGGCGGCACAAATATTCGATGGAAATATATCGTATATCACATGGTGTGAGACGTGTAATTAGCGAGAGTGAGATGCACTTTAGTATATCTGTACTATGCAGTACTATTTGCACTGGCCGGTACCTCGACGCCTGCCATTGGCAGAAACCCGCTATCTCACAGTTCAGCCGTCTACTCGAAATATCCTGAAAACCGTTCGACATGATACGGCCCCGTGCTGCTGAACTCGCTCGCTCATCCGACTCCTGCCTGACTCGTGAGATGATAACTCCATATCCCCCAATGGCCCCAATCCATACACACAAGCATCACCCCCTCGATTTCCCCGTGCCTCCCTGCCACGCACACCTCCGTGTCCCTGACTTCAACACTGGGCTCAATTGATATCGTCCCTGGACCGCCAACTAGAGTGCGTGGATTCAGTGCCTGATTTTGTGTTTTCTGAAATTTGTGACCAACACTACTGTAGTAGTCGTACAGTGCGACACGCATACACCGACGAACATAAAGATAAGGTGCTAGTACGCTCGTACATATTCAGTACCTCCAGAGGCCTTATGTTGTTGTATCTCTGTCATATATATCCGCCTACATACATGCAGCAAAGACCCCATCGTTAGGTAGATGTCCACCAGCCAGCAGGTAACTGGTAATAACTGGTAATAACTGGTAACTGCCAATCATCCCAGACATTACATAGCCGTACATAATACCTCATGCCTGATTAGGATCCCAAACATTCAGCAACAACATAAATAAAATATATAGTTCCCCACCAGGTCTGCCCAAAGATGAGTTCGTGGCGTGGTAATACGTGTCACGACTGATGGTGTTACTGGACACAGCAGTCGCCGGTGTGCGAACTATCCGTGTATATATGATGATTATGATAAAATTGGAAGTGAGAGGCCTAGGATGGAGCGGGGATTCAGTTTGCTGACCCGGTCGGCTTAGTTTATGGGCAGTTTATGCCCGAAAAAGCCCCTCAGGCTATACGGCACGGAGATGCCAAAAGGTGAGAAGCGATCCCAAAGAGCTCGGAGATTAGGTTATATTTATCTTAATAACATATAGACCTTTATCCTTTATCTTTTGCGTTAGTTGGTTTGTATCGGTTGAGACTGATGGCGTTTGGCGTCCGATGACGGGCTGTACGGCACCAGAGTCGAACAGATATTTTGGCGATGATGAGGCAAGTGACCTCTGTCACTTGGCTCTAGAAGCGTTAAGTTCTTCTTGAGCGTAAAAAGACCACCATTATATATCTTTTCCTCGTAATCTATAACGACGTGAGTGCCGTCCAATCCATTCTGCCGGACCGATCGTAGGGCTTAGGTCCCGACACCGAGCCGCAGCCAGCAGGTGCTACTTTCTGCAGCCGACGGACGGACAGCCAGCTGGAGACAGCAGCTCAACTCATGTCCCTTCAAGATTCTTCCAAGGCCTTAAACCCTATCCAGCTATGAGGGTGTGCCCAAGCCATGGGTACCCGCCCTTTGGGGAGGTTCCCATGTACAACGGCAATATACTTTAAACCCTTCTGCTCTGTGGAGTCTATGCTGCTGTGATCGCATTCAGCAAAATCAGCCTGTGCAATGCGGGATGGCGCGATAGTGCGTCAGCCACTAAGTTCAAACGTCCAGGGCGATATAGCAATTCGAGGTTGAACTGTTCTAGGAATTCTACCCATCGTGTTTGTCTGCGGCGTAGTTGAGCCTACCTGTTTAGGTATATCAGCGGCATGATGTGTGACCAACGTAAATGGAATAGAGCTCTGTGGGTAGCATCGCCATTCTCACAAGGCATTAATAATTCTTGTCCTCGCGTGCCGTAATTACGTTCGGCAGGTGAAAATTTCATTAAGGTAAAAGCCACCGGGCGATTTTCTTGATGGAGTACGGCACCCGTACCGTTGAGCGAAGCGTCGGATACGACCTCGAGCGGAATAGTTTCGAATAAAACGGCAGATCCAATTCAACAAAAGATCTGAGTTGGGATACATCTTGGGAGTGGGCTGGTTTCCTAAAGCTAAAAACAATTCTAAGATGCGCGGCATGTTCTGTGGCGTTCTTTGAAAAGATGAAAGCGTCGTCCAAATAACCTGTGACAAATCTGTTAGAGATATGGTGCGAAAATCCGATTCATTGCGGTAGACAAACCGAACGGTAGAACACGCCATTCAATGTGTCCTAGTGGCGTCGTACAGCAGTCTCTAAAGCTCTGTAACCTATGCACATTCGGAGTTCTCCAGTCTTCTTTGCAACGAAGAGAATGGGGCACCAAAAGGGGACGTGGATGGTCTAAGGAAGCCTTTCTGTAGCAAATCTGTAACTTGCTTTTCAACCTCTGCGAGTTCAAGTTGGAATAAGCGAAACTGAGGCCTGAAAACGGTTTGTGAATCGGGTTCATATTCGTTTTATAGTGTTTTCCATTATATGAGTGGATAAAGTGAAGAGACCGGAGCGAAGCCTGGTGAGGGCTTACAGGTCTAGGTGCAATTTGAAATATTCGCCGCTATGAGTCGGCCATACACAGGTTACCTCTCATATATATTGTCCAAAAACTACAAGGGTATGCATGGCACATGGGGCTGACGGGATACCGCAAATGTTGTACAGCCGTAACTGGCCCGGGGCAGCCAGTAGGTTCAGAATCGCGAAACAAGCTGGCGGATTATGCCGCGGTTCCTTCCTAGAATTTCCTGAACTCATTCAGTGTGTCTGCGGGGTGCAATGCAGTCGCGGCAAATATGCTTCCCTGCTGAATTCTTTTGGGCAGCTTCAAAACCGCTCCAAGGGAAGGCAGCCCTGGTACAAAGGAACCTCCACAAAGGGCGGGTCCCCATGGCTTGGACACACCCTCATATCTCCCCCTATCCCATAGCCATGTGACAACACTGCCGTGTAGGAGCAAGATCATCTCCGAGCGCTTGTGATAGCTAGAGTTAGGTTTCCGCAACCTAGCCTAGCCGGACACTTGCTACTCTGTTCGTCGCTGCCTACGCTCAGCTCCTCGCGCGGTAGACACTCAGCTTCGTGACCCACCCTAGGGTCACTTGAACTTTCAACGCTTAAGTCGACTACATCCAGCCAAATCCTTTGTCGCAAGTCCACTGCCTTGCCTACCAGTTGCTCTGAGGCTATCCTTGTGCCGCCTACTGCAACTCAATGTCTACTAGGCGCCAGCCGGACAAGCAGAAGCCCTCGCAGAAGTCCTCACCGGAGCCGACCGGACCACGACTCTCCTTGGTGACTCGAAGGAAGCCTGGCTCCGGAGCCTGAGCGCTCATCGTCAAGGAAGTTGATACCTCAGGTCAGTGTCGCCTAGACAGGCAGTTCACTACAGCCCCGAGCTGCGGCATCAAAGTACCTCACGGGGACGGGATCAGCGCGATTCTTCACATGCTCACCATTACCCACATCATCCCACACGCCGGCGATTGTGGAGAGATGGCACCTAACCGGTGGATGTCTACTGACCCCCGGGTCGGCAGGCAGAAGACGGTCGGTTTCCCTGAGTTGCCATTACCTGCAGTGAGCGCGGCTGAGGCCCCTGACGCCCCAGTTAGCGATGCAGAGGTAGGAAAAGTGGGACTTCCAAGCGGTACGGCCACACCCCTAGCGGCGCGGTTACCCCCAAGTAGGCGCGAACATCACCGAGGAAGGCAAGGCAGACCTCCCTAGCGGTGCGATGATTGTCGTCGTCCTGCCTACCATTATTTAGGACAGAGGTAGTTCCAGTAGCTGCTGCATGTGTAATCCTGCTGCCTCTGATCGATCTGCCATGATGATGATGATGATGATGATGATGATGATGATGATGATGATGATACGTCATATAATGATGATAATGACACCTTCTGAAGCGGGAAACGTATACTCCACTGCTGAGGCCGCCGCCTGCTGAACATGTTGCATAAAACTAAATCAAACTCGATGACGATCGATGATGATGATGATGTTGGACCCAGGGGTTGGCAGTACAAATAAGCATCATAAAACACGTCAGCGCATACAAGTGTGTCAATCAGCACACAGCAGCCCGCCCGATTATTGCAACCCTTGGAGTGATGCCTGATGTGACGCATGAGTGCGCCTAATGACTGAGGGGTATTTAACCCATCAGATATCCTTTTTTCACTTCACACTACAGCGCAGGTCTGTAAAATATCATGATGTATAATGATTAAGCAAGACCCCTGATCTGTCATTGACTTGCAAGCCCTTTACAATTATTAGTGTATATGACATGACAGCCTGCCGTACGATACATTTCTTACTCAGAAGCACACTGCGTTGTATAGTTTACTGCAAAAGTGGAAATTTGGCTATGCGCCCAAGCAACAGGACTAAAACCCCGCTGCTGGCCATGCCAGTGTTTGGATGAGCAGGTGCATGCAGTATCCATTCAAGCCCCGTCATCCCTCGGGCCCCACTTATCACCACCACCACCCCCGCATACATCTTTGGGGCTAATTTGCTACGCACATCAGTAACAGGGCAAGACCATAATCTTTAAATGATACCACTTGGGGAATGCGGTAAGGGCAATTGCAAAAGTGATGTCACGACGTCATCAATCTTAACGATTCACGGCACCCTCGTTCCTTATTCCTGTCCCACGGCTCCAGGTATGTGGACTCCAGATAGCCTAGGGGCTTTAATTCCCTCCCTACCTTCCCCTCGTCGTGTTCTGTCGTCATGTGTTCTTCCTATCATGCCCAACGTGTACCTCTTGCAGCCTCCAAGCCTTATCCCTGCCAGGCAGCAGCCTCAGTTCCACTGCTACCCATATGACTTGGGTCATAACTCCAGCTGAGCCGAGCCTCCAGGTGCTGGTTTATCCCTGTTATGTCCGCCCAAGCAAATAAGGCCCAATCGGAAGATGTCCATACACAGTCCATTCCGGATACCAGCTACCCGTCGACACTCCAATACTACAGTATACTACAGGTGCCTCCATACAGTGTATCATCGTTCTCCCAATCTCTCACATCACTCCACCGCCCCCTGTTATAACTCTCCCCTGTTATAATACTCGCCTAACAGTAAAGGCCCGATCGGAAGATGTTCCGTTTCCTGTTCATCCAGGATAATAGCCATAAATGGATACCCCAAAGGATACTACATCTATTACCCCTCAGATGGTGCGTCCTCAGATGGGTGCGTCCTCGCGTCCTACAGCCAATCTCCCTTATATATAGTCAGATAGATTTGGTCCCTCTCGGTCTGGTGGTGGGACTTAATACCTCCTAACATCTCCCGCCCAACATCCTGACCGCCCACACGCTTGCAATGGTGGAGGGTCTCGAACCCGGAGGTAGGTAAACCCCAGAATACGAAGCCCCTCCGCACAGTGTTGCCCTGTTCAGATTCTCAGTTTCTTCCCCCGCATTGATCACTCACATACACAATTCTCTCGACTTCCAAGTTCTTGACTTTACAGAGCCTCACTGATGACGTTTGCGACCCTCCCTACGATCCCCGATGTGTATGTGTATGTGGATGTGTATGTGGATGTGGCGCGTCACAGCCACCTAAGACTGTCGCTTGCAGCCACACACATGAGTCCGGGTGACGGATTTCTCCTGTTCGCCCCAACACCGCTCACCGCCTCACAGGTAGCTGCATTTTTGCCGATAGGCCTTGCTGTTGCTGCAGCAGCTGGAGCTTAGGCACTATCGTTGGGATGTGCGTAGAAGCAGCTGCAGCAGATCCTGATGCTGATGCGACAGCAGCAGTGCCAGTGGGTGCAGGTGCATGCACGTTCGGCTGCGGATGTAGTGATGCTGTGACGTTACCCTGCGGGTGTGCATGTGGGTGTGCGTTAGGCTGCGCTTGTGGTATCTGTGGATGCAATTTGCCTTGCAGTGTTGTCCGTAATGAAGACTGATGCCGCGGCTGCTGGTGCTGGTGCTGCTGAGGCAGAGGCTGTAGCTGTGGCTGCGGCTTCTGAGGCTGATGACGCTGTTGTTGCGACGGCGGTTGCAGCAACGCGGTATCACACAGCCCACACCAGCGATCCAGCTGTTGAATGATTGTATTGACATTAACTCCCTGGCCACGTGCGGTCCCATCGTACTGCTGCACGTCAGAGTGCGGTTGCAGCTGCACAATCAGAGGCCGCGGCGGCGGCGTGGCCCCCGCAACTTCTCCCGTCGGCTTCGAAACTGCTGCCGCTTCCGCCGCCTCCCCTCGTGGTGGTGACGTCGACCGCCTCGCCGCATCCTTGGCACGCCGCGCGGCAACTTTAGCGCGTCGTTCCGCTGCCACAGCACGGTCCACGGCCTCCGCGGCGGCGCGCTGCGCCGCTTCCGCTGCTGCGGCGGCACGTGCCGCTGCTGCCGCGGCCGCGCGCCCAGCGTGCACCACCTCCGCGCGCTCTGCCGCATCGTGTTCCGTAGCTGCGGCAACAGCATCCCGCGACGCAGCGGCGGCAGTTTCCAGTGCTGCCACCTCTGCTGCCATCTGCAAGAGAGAGCGCTCCAGTGCAAATAGCGTCTCCGGGTCAGCACTGGCTGGCCGATTACCGCGGAAAGCTTCTGACCGGTTGGGTGAGTGCCGGTGAGCGCTCCTGCGTCCGAGTTGGTCCTGCTGCCCCTTGCCACCCTTCCTCGCACTCCCTGCTTATTGTAAAGTGAATCGATCAAATGACAAGTTGGCAAATGGTAAAAGCCGAAATGGGTATAAAAATACACCGAATGAGGGCAAATACATGAATATAAATGGCAATACAGGCGCCATGTAAAGGCCAAAGGGGAATGGCAACGAAACGCCAAGGGATGCGAGGAGCGCTGGAGAATGCCTCATCCAGAAGATGGTGAGAAGCTAAATACAATCAGGGACCAAGGACGTGCGCGCGGTGTGCCGTAGGTTCCACTTTGGAGAACAGCTCCCAGCAAGTGCCTGATCTCACTGATCTCACTGATCCCAGTGATCTCACTGATCCTAATTGGCAGAGCGCTGCTAAAGATCAAGTTTACGTGCATCTACCCGTCTGTGCATCCATGCGTGGGACTAAGGGACTCAGTTAAGGGCGGGGAACAACCGCTGTGTTGGCAGCTGGGACAGGGGTGCTGTGTCCAGTACCACCATTATCAACACTACCACCACCGTCACCAGGGGGAGAGAGGGGCAACCCTAACGATTCTCAATTTACTTGACCTGTCACAGGCTCCGTTAACTCACCGCCTAACGGCCACAGGACCCATAAGCTCATTTTGCATAAAGACCTGACCCACGGGTCTGTTTCGCATACCTGGCCCACGGGTCCGTTTCGCACGGACAAGGCGGCCCTTCCTAGACGTAATAGCGCTCCATCCCAGCGCCTTCCTCCGGGTGCTGGCACCGCCGCCCGCGGGTCCTCCACCAGCGCCCCGCCGCGCCGGGGTGCGACCGCCAGTTGACCGCGACCTGAAGGGGGCGGCGCCGCTGCCACCGTGGCTGTCGTCAGCTCCTCCCGCGCCACGGTTTCGGACGTAATGACGAGTCGGAGTCAGGTGCGGTGTGGAGGAGGACCTGCAATTGGGGAGCATCATTGGCGGTCGTCATTAGGGAATGCAGCATCCGTCAGAATGACCAACCGTTACTTAATCTAAAAACCAACTCCAAAACCCAAAAACCTCAAAACCCTGGCACCCATCAAATCCGTAAGCATCACAAAAGCTGAAGAAGACATTTAAATGATATGAGGGGTAAGTCGAGCTTCCTAGACACATCCCAGGGCTGCCGTTTGCGCATCCCAGTCCCCCCCCGGCCCCCCCCCCCCGTCCTGTTTCATGCAGTTCCTAGGGCGGTCGTGCAGATGTTGCGGGCAGTGATAGCATGCATGCACTACGACGGCAAGGAGCGGTTCGCTACGGCATGACGCATTAGGTAATTCAGTAATTAAGCTCACGGATTTTCGCTGGGTGCCGGTGCTAATCGGTCTATTGCTCCTGTGTGGAAATCGGAGCCACTCCCGTGAGCGGCGGCAGGGAATCCGCGACAGTGACGCAGGCGCGATTGGCAGCAACGACGTAGGCAATCCCCGTCCAGCAGCAGCGGTGTCGGCAATCCCCAGCAGCAGGAGCCGCTGTACCCCGGACCATACCTGGGGCGTGACAGAAACCGCTGAGCAGGTGACAGCGTGCGGGTACGTGTCGTTGCGGGTGTGGTGGTGGTGGCCGTGCCGGGGTGCTTCCGTCGCTTTAGTCCAGCACGAACCGGGACGTTGCCGGAAATGGCACCGGACCGCCGTGGACTCGATCTGCGACAATGCGGAGAGCAAAAGGCGCAGAGAGATGTGAGAGAGAAATAGAGGAGATGGATGCTATGAAGGCGGAGAAGGAGAAGGAAAAGGAGAAGGAATGGGAAGATGCCAGAAAACATTGGAAGGCGAACTACAGCAAGAGAAAGATAAGCCTTCATGACGTCGGGAAGTTGCGACTTTGGGTTCTAAGTGTGAGGTTATCGACTTTTGAGGCTGACTACTCGGAGAGTTGAGGTCGGAAGACCGCTGGTGGGGTCGCAAACCCTCTCAAGGCCCCCACTCCCAGACAGACAGACAGACAGACAGACAGACAGACAGACAGACAGACGGACGGACGGACAGACATATCTTTCGGTGCACCACATCCCGCCTTGCGAGATGCTCCCACAGCTACAGAAATTCATCCTGGCCCACCTCCGCAACAGCTTTTTGGAGCTGCTGCCTCGACCGCCCTGCCTGCCTGGACTCGCACGGCTGTCAGTAGCCCGGCGCTGCTGCCGCTGTTTTGTGAACAGGTGGTCGTAATTCCCCTGCGTAAGTCAGCAGCAAGCGAGCAGCGCAATGGGTACCGGTTTCGTACGTATAGGTAAAGCGTCACCGGGAAGGGAAAGAAAATTGCGAACATGGCGACGACGATGACGACGAAGATAATGAAGATAATGAAGATGATGAAGGATGAAGCGGCCAAAAGCCAAACCCAGAAGGCAACTACGGTAACTGAAGATTTAACGAGAGCGTGCGGGGAATATTTATGCAGCACAAATAGTTTTCCGGACGCCTAGAAGCGGGAGGAAGTCAGGGGTTAGGGTGGGGACGAGAGGGCTCGTCTCGTGATGCATATAAGTATATGTAAATGTATATGTATACCGTACCCTGTCTAAGTCTTGGCAGTATATCTCTCATATCCTGCCTGACCCATGAGATAACTACTTATAATTATCTGTATCTGTATGTTAGGTGTTACACTGTGGGCGACTTGCCCTGAAAGGACAAGCACCGGGGCCCCTGACCGGGCCGAATCACAGCGCAAGGGGTAGCACACAGCTTTGTCTGTCTGTCTTTTCGCGCGGTCCTCCCCTCGCCCGAGCCAGCGAGGGCACACATATATGCGTATGTAAATGTATATGTGATATGTCCCTCTTTTTTGCGGTCGGATTTGGACCTTACAAAGTCCCCTGAAGCCTCGATTAGCTTATTTGATACCTGTCCAGTCGCCAATGCCTCGCGGTGCAGCATGCTCATGAAAGCCGCCTGCCGCTGGTTATCAGCGACCGTCGTCGTCACCATCGGCGCCGCTTCAGCGGCGCCCCCGCCGTAGCCGCCTGCCGGTGGTGATGTCCCTTGTCTATACGTGTACTGCACATTATTGCCGTACCCGCCACCACCAGGAATATCAGCCATATCCGCAACAACTGATGCGGGCCCTCCACGCGTCGGCTGAACGTGTCGCAAATCGGACTCAGATGTGCGCCAGACGGGAGGTGCTGCCTGCAGCGGCTCTGAGACCGTAGGGCACGAGACTGGCACCGGCATTGCTAACCAGGCTGAGCCGCAGCCGGTGCCAGGAATGCTAATCCAGCCGGTGCCAGGCTGCAAGTGCGGCTGCTGGGATGCTGACCCAAACGGCATGATACGCCCCGTCGCGCCGCCATGCGAAACACCTGCGGAGGTTGAAGCTCCGCCAGTGATGTCGCCGGGTGTCGTGGAGTGTAATTGCTGCCGCGGTGGCGGTGCACTAGGATTTGACCGCAACTGTGGCTGCTGGTATGGCTCCGAAACCGCACCACCGCCCGACTGCTGCCTCGACGGCGACATCACTGCTGACAGAACGACCATGTCACTTCCGTCTGGGTTGACGGGGTGTCCCCATACCCATGGTACAACATTGGTAGCGCCGCCACCGCCACCGGCGGCATCGGCATCAGTGCCGGCCGCTGCCGGACGGGTGACACGTGACAACGGGCTCCTGCCCAACGGCACTGTAGTACTCACTCCCGCTGGCTGCGCCGCCGCTGCATGGCTTTGCCGCGGCGGCGGGCTTCCTTGCCCCATGAGTTCTGGGCCGATCCCAAAGCCAAAGCTAGACGGCGCCACTACCGCCGCCGCCGCTGCTCGCGGCTGTGCTCCGGAACCATTAAGGATCTGGAAACCGAAGGAGGCATTGTCGGCAGACACGGGAACTGGCTCGGAGGTTACCATGGAGGCCGCCGCGGCAGCGGCAGCGGAGGCGCCGTCGGGTCCGCTGCCTTGAAGCACGAAGTCGGAGTCAGCGGCACTGGCGACAGCGCGCTGATGAAGAGGGTCCAATGTGGTGCGGGTACCAGGCAGTTCTGGAGCCTGATTGCCCGACAGCGTTGCTTCCCGGTCAACCCACAACTGCTGTGTCTGTTGCACCGGCTGCCACGGCGGACGCGGCGCTGTCGCCAGCTCTGGCTGTCCTTGCCGTACCTGCGGTGACGCAGGCACCATTTTCATGCTAGCGGAGGTGATTCCTCCTCCTCCTCCTCCTCCTCCGCCGCCGCCGCCGCCATTGTTTTCAGTGGCTTCACGCAGCCGGCGGCCAAAACTACCAGCGCGAAGGAGCCAAGGTGCCTTATTTGTCCCGACGTCGCCGCCACCGCCGATACTGCGGTTATGGCTGCGGCCGCCGTTGCCGATATGTCCAGCACCCGCCGCTGCACTCGGTGCGCCACGGGCGAGCAGGTGTAGATCACCCCAGCTTACGGCCGACACGTGGCCGGGGGAATTCGGGGCTTGTGGGCGCGGGGTTGCCAGTGGCGTCGGACCCATCGAATCGGGCATTTCCTGTGCCAGGGAAGGAGGGGAGATCGAATAGAGGAGACATGGTACTGCTGGACGGAAACTGCTGATGAGTACAAGATCACTGACCGTGAAGGTCGGATGATGGCCACTGGCCACTGGCCTCGTCCACGGGGGAGGAGGAGGAGGAGGAGGGAAGTAACGAACAAATCAGGTCGGGATGGGGTATACTTGCATGGTTACGCTGCTATGGTTTTCGGGTTTTCACTTTCCAACCGACTCTGCTGACATCACATAAACCTATCTCGCATTCAGACTTAAGTGAGTCGGTTTACGTGCGTGCCGGAAGAGGGTGTGCAAGGGTGCAGAGCGGTGAGGTATTGGAAAAAAACAAGCTGCTACTGCTGGGGGCCGGCAGTGATGATGAGTAGGACGGGGTAAGAATGGCAAGTGGACATGACGTCATGGCGGGATGCGGGGCTACCCGCGTCTGCGGGGCGTGCGCTGTGTGCCATGAATGAAGGAGGGAAGAAGGGTCCCAAGGCTCCCTTCCCCCGCCTGCCACTTGCTTGCATGATTTCTTTATACTGTTTCATCCCCCCACCCCATATTGCCCACCTGTCCGCCACCGCCGCACCGCACTCCACGCCACTCCATTCCATTCCACTCCACGACGCGCCCCTTCACACGTTTCGCTTTGTCGCAATCCGGGACTCCCCCCCCTACACCTCGAATGCATCCCACCTACCAGCGCGCCCCCTTCACTTAGCTCGTTTCAACCTGTTCGCTATTGAGCCCGACACACTGTACCGCACCTCGCGTAGAGCCCAGATCGGCATGCTGGTGTCGGTCCGCGCAGGGGAGAGCAGCGACGGCGCCGCGGGGTTGGGTTGAAAGCCTATCGCTGCTGAGAAGACGCGGGGAGCTACCCGCCGCTTGAGCTACCAGTAGGCAGCGTCAGGCCAAAGGCGAAGGGAGAAGGGGGCGGATTTCCCGATGGCGCCACGGAATGGCCGATGAAGGGAAAACGGAAGGAGAGGAGGAAATTGGGGGAGTGAGGGAAAATTCTACGAAGGATTTTGCTCAAGTTGTTTGTTCATCATCTGGGGCTTTGTTTGAGGGCCAGATAATGACCGATGGAGGTTCGGGTTGTTGGATTGGTTGGTTCAACGACCCAAGGGCCTTCAGTCCAATAAGGCCCAGCGGCTAAACAGTTTCGTATCCATTAGACCTCAGCCCGTAACGCCCCCACATTCCATTAAACGGCCCCACATGTTTCTTCTATTCCCTTACCCTCTTATCTATTCCAACACCCTCCCCCCAAGCCTGCATAGGTGCATTCCCCAATGTCCCCATACCCGCGAACCCTACTTTCAGGATGCCCAGCTTAGGATCCGCATTCTGTCGCAGATCCACCCGCAGGAGCGCCTGGTGCTCTTTCATGAGAGATATGACCTGGGCACCGCAGCGCGGGGAGCACAGGCAAGGGGGGTGGAGGAAGTTGAGGCGTGAGGACCCGGTTCAGAGCCGCTATGACGTGTTCCGTGCTTCCCTGCCTTTCCTCCTATAATCCTCAGCCTAAGAGGTGCATCAGCCAGCAGGAAGAAATGGATATGCAGCCAATATATCCACACGCTTAATTGGAGCTATGCACGTACCGCTCCCGTATGCGGGTCCTCCCCAATGCACCCCCTGTAGGATCCTGTGACCCATGGGTCTCTTGTATAACGGAAGTTCACACACGGCTTCCCCACCCGCAAAAGGACGGCTCCTGTGACCCATGGGTCCGTTGCTGAGCACACATCTGTTGCCATACTACGCCTGTCTTTGTTCATCATCCACACACATCTAATACACACACGTTTAATCGTTGCAACCTCACTCCCGCAACCTGTCTATGTTAAGTCCATGTACCAGTCGCATTTACCGGGACGCGTTTCCCCTCCTATGACATCAACACGTAAACAAACCGCACCTCGCCTTCCACAGCTGCGGTGAGTTTGTTGGCACGCAGGCTGAGGAAGATGAGCCGCCGGTCGTACGACAGGGCCGCACACAGGGCCCATACGGCTTCATCCGTCAGCTGCACGACGTCCGCGTTCAGGTTAATCATCAGGTCAATCAGATTGCGGGACAGCATAGCACAGCACAGCACAGCACAGCTGTCAAGAACGACAAATGGATCATCCGAGCAGGCCTTACCAGCCAACAAAAGCTAGGTGTAGCCAGCTTATCATCCCATGGAAAATCGGCAATTGCCAAAGAGAGTGGGCCGCTTTGCCAGAGGGTCATTTCCCAACAGCAGCAGCATTCCTTTGAACTTCCGAATGTGTCGCATCATTCGGCTAATCCAGGTTGTCGTCTGTAAGGGGGTGCCCTCTCTTCCCTCCTCGCCCAACCCGCACACAGACACGAAGCCTCACGGACTGAAACTGAGACACAGACAGACGCACATCCGTTCAAACCCTTCCCCCACACACCTCGTCACCCCACCTCATAGTTAGTCATACGTTATAGCAGCGTTTACAGCGGTATCATGTCTCGTTTCTTTGTCTCCCCTCCCTCCCCCTTCCCCACATACACACACACACACATACACACCTTATTCTCCGCCAGCTCCAGGTGCAGCAGTCCGCCGCATACCTGGTCAACATTTCGCGCGATGGCACGCAGCTGTGCGTGGTACTCCAGATGGGCCCGATGCCGTGGCAGGGAGGTGTTAGGGTACTGTCGCAACTGCTCATCGAACGCGAGGGCCAGCCGCCGGTCCACGTGGGTCTTATGTCGTCATCACGACATGCGATTGGGGAATGAATAGAGAAGATGAGTGGGAGAGTGAGAAGATCAGTGGGCCGAAGGGTTCGGAAAGGAAACGAGAGGGGAGCGGGGCAGGGACCCGGGGAGCACCTCTACGTTAATACCCAGGGAACTACCCTCTGTCACCAATTCCTCCCCCCCCCCCCCCCCCCTCTCTCTCTCTCTCTCTCTCTCTCTCTCTCTCTCTCTCTCTCTCTCTCTCTCTCTCTCTCTCTCTCTCTCTCTCTCTCTCTCTCTCTCTCTCTCACACACACACACACACACACACACACACACACACACACACACACACAAACTGGGTCTCAAACACACACTCGTGTGTCAGGTCATGTACCAGGTTCCCTCCCCTTTCCCCCTTCACACAATACCAACATGCACATCTAAGCACACACAGACACACACACAAAACCACCTTGGAGCGCCGAAGGGTTGCTGGGCGCGGCCTTCTCCCCAATAAACAAACGCTGGCATAACAGTTATCCGGCGCACACAGCAGCGCCCGATACCTATCGTCAAAGTGGACTACACGTCTTACCCACGAGCGACGTGCAGGCTCCCCAGGCCCTTCCCATCAACCAGCTTAGCGGTCTGCTCCCCGCCAAGGTGCACCTACCTTGATGACAGCCGCCACAGCCCTCGCGGCCTCGTCTGTGAGGCTACATGCGGTGAGGTCCAGCTCCTCAAGGCTGTTGTTAGCCATGAGACCGGGCTTGAGCCACTGCGGGGGAATGCATGCAAGCAGGCCGACAGCCAGCAATTGTTGTCTGCAAGCGATAGAATGAGCCGTTTTGAGCAGTGTAGCAGCAGTAACAACAGCAGCAACAACAGCAGCAACAACAACAATGACACCCACCGCAGCGGCAGCATCAGCAGCATCAGCTGCTATAGCAAGACGCAGGGTGGCTGCGGGAGACAGGGCTCACCATGACTCTCTCATCGCCCATGTGGCTCCCCGCGAAGCTTAGGCGCTTGAGGCTGGTGTTGGCGGCCAGCGCGTCCGACAGGGCCGCACAGCCGCTCTTGCTAAGGCGCTGAGGGCGAGAAAAGTGGGGTCGTGGGACGGAGGAGCAGGGAACGTGACGACGGGTGAGCGGAAGGAGCTGCGCGCGGGTCACTGGAGCAGCATCCTCTTATTTCCCCTCCCCTCCTCAAAACATTCATACACTAATGACTCATCATCGTTCTCAGTACTACCAGTATGTGCAATGCAGCTTCTGGCGCCCCTTATCCATCTGTTCCAGGGATGCTTTTTCAGTCGTGATCCCCCAAATAGCGAAATAGTAATGATCTCCTCCCTTCCTCTCCCCTCTGTTCTCCTCTCCCCTCTCTTCTCCTCTGCCCTCTGTTCTCCTCTCCCCTCTCTTCTCCTCTCCCCTCACTTCTCCTCTCTCCTCTCCTCCCCTGCGGATTTCGTCAATTCCCCTCCCCATGCCCCTCCTTTTCTTTCCGGGTGTATCGGGAATGCCCCTGGAGTCACTCAGTTCAATAGTTCCTTAAAAGTTTTTCACCAGAGTCCATTGCCGGGCCATTGATGTTACCGTCAAGATCCCCCAGGCCCCTGCATTTCCTGCGGCTGGTTTATCCCGGGACAGTGTCTGGGCCGTCTTCCCCTGCCTCATCAGTCTCTCGGGATAGGCAGTAGCAGCCCCGGTCAGGGCCCCCCCCCCCTCATCCTTGAGCAATAGTAGCGGCCCCGAAGCCTTCCGGTCCAAATCCTAATCACGGTGAACAAGGTAAGGAACACCGGTCAAGTGCCCGTTCTGGTTCCGTCCAAATTTCCAGTTTTGGTTTTAGTTCTAAATTTAGGTCCAGTTCCGGTTCCAGTTCCAGTTCCGGGTTCAGTTCCAGTTCCAGTTTCAGTTCCGGTTCCAGTTCCAGTTCCAGTTCCGGTTTCAGGTTCCTGTTCTGCTCGCTCACCAGTCCCAGCACCAGCTCCTCTACGGGCCCGTGTCGCAACACCGCAGTTAGCGCCTTGCAGAATACCGAGCGGGCGCTGCAGAGCCAGCAGGGGTTGGTTTTAGGGAAAAGGTTGGTTTCGGGGTAAGGGAAATGGAGGGATGAGGACGGGGGGAGGAACCGGGTAAGAAAGCGGATTATATTCAATGAAAGCAACAAAAAAGGTTTTAACAGCAAGGAATTGAGGAGGTAGGATTTGACAAGGAAAGAAACCGACTCGATTGTGTACGGCGCCTTTGTCCTTTCGTATTACATTCCCCTGCGGTATACCTGCGGGGCGCAAAATTGTCTTTTCTAACACAGGCTTGGCGGATGCCATACGCATGAAATAGCCCTGGCGTAGAGAGCACGTGGAATACATGCGCGCAGGAGTGCGGGTTGTGATGTCCTAATGTCCTTGTGGCTGCATAGGCGCTCTATGTGGAGGCGTAGTGCCGCGTGAACCTTACAGGTGGTGCTGCGCGTTCGCAGATGCAACCTTGACGCCAAGTTTATGCTCAGGTGATGAGTAGATGAGCCTTCCGCCGACGTGCTCCTGTAACTGGCCGTAATGGTACTCGGACCACATGGTTCCCCTGAACAGGAATCATCCGTTAGTGATTGAGAGTTGTGAGTTGGTGGTTGTGGGAATGTACCATGGGACTTCACGGCACAATGTAAGGACAGCACGCGACATGGGATGCTGTCATAGCAGTAGGCGCTTGGGGCCGTGCGTTGGATTGCAGATCCGGACCATAAAGGGAAAAGGACGGATTGAGGCGAAGGATTTGATACAATGGTGTGATTGCGAAGGGCTGGGATCTGGGATCTGGGATATGACTGTTCGGCCTAGCTTGCGGCGTCGGCGGAAACTACGGCCGCTGTACCTGGGAACGCAGAGAATCCGCAGGCTTTTGACCCGATGGGCATTCTCCGTAACCTTCTTAGACCATGTGACTAAGTCGTCCCGGCTCAGCATGGTTGCGTTCACCTGCGGTTACAGTTGGCAGTAGCCGAGAGATGCGCTTAAGGAGCATGTGAATGGGATTGCCAGATAAGAGACCAAATATCATCGGAACATAATGCTCGTGAATAGCGGAATAATCTCACCTCGACATCACCTCCCTGCAATTGTTTGTCAAGGACAATTACATCGCTTTTTGGCGGTGCCCGAGGCCCAACGCGCTCGCTTGATCCTAACATCTTGAATTAGACCCTTTAATAGTGGTTTTGCAAATCGACCAGCTAGTGGCAGACCTGTCGAACCTGTCCCGCTGTGTCCGTTCGCAAAGGCTGCTCAGGATGGCGCAGAAATTATAAATAAATTGACTTGTGGATTCAAAAATCCAATATACTATCAAGCAGTCGCCACTTGAGGCTGTAAACAGGGCAATGGCTCAATGCAAACCGACGAAACTGTTGACCGGTCTGATCAAGGATAGGATGCAGCGAAATAAATAACACGATGTTACACACCGTGGTCTAGGTACTATCTCTATGATTAGGTAGTGCACCTTTTGAAGTGACTTTAGCCTGGATGAGAAAGATTGCAGCAACCCAATAATTTACAGATTCACCTAAATTCATTTGTCTATGGTTTGTCGCTAATGGGTTGGCATTCGACACCAAAACTGCTTTTTCCTCGATTAACCGAATGGATTCGGAGCCAGCCACCATCTTTACCTTTCAGGCTCTGCAACCCCGTTTGGTAAAACATGCAGAAAATTCATAATGAGGATGTCCTGTACAATTAAATTTCGTTATTATTATCAACGTTTTTAAAGCCGCGTTTAACTATGTGCAGTTGATGCACAAACGAGTATAACCTGATTGACAAGAGTAAATATGAACATGGAACAGACGACTCAAGATTTACATTCAATTGCAGCTCGTCTTCGATTGCTGGGCTCGCCGTCGCCCGATGTCGACGAAAGGTGAGTCGTAGCTTGTTGAAGGTTCCTAAATAGCGGGTCCAGTCAAGTAAATGGCTGCGCACATACATATCAAATCATCGGGCAGACTGCATCTCATCTCGGCTTTCCGGCCGCCGCAGCGGGACCGACATCGTGAAAAGTTGAACTTCTGAACCCCATGTCAGTGCATCGGCCGATATTTCACTTTCTGCTGCGCAGCAAACTCGTGAATGCTAGTACTATAGCGGAAGATTTGCTCGCTGCTACGTCTTCCTTCCCGCCACGCGCGGGCGACCCGCCTCTCCCGGTGCTTGCTCACTACTGCCGCACCGCGATTGAATGGACGGCGTCATGCATTCTCAAATTGAAGCCCCCACCTGCTTCAACGGCTCAGGTATTTGCGAAACATATCTTCTTCTATCTAGCATACCTTCTTAGTTGGGAAGGACGTGCCCATAGGAGCGGCAGGTAGACCTCATGCTCCCAGGGGGCCACAAAATGGCCGCACACCTTTCTGAAATACACTGATCCAATACGTAATAATATAAACGTCTGTCCTTGACTTTGTCTTTTCAACTTTATCCGGCCAGACAACATTCCCAACCAGCGAGCCTCCACTAACAAGGCCGCCGTGCTAACCTTCCCTTCAACTCCCTTCAACATTCCTTCAGCCCTTTGTCTGTGGGGCCTCTGCCTTTCTCCCTCTCTGCCTCTCACACAATACACATACTCATACACATACACGCACGCACTCCTTGGAATGTCTTATTCGTTTCCACTATTTTGTTCTACACCTCCAGAGCTCCCCTTCAGCGGAGGCCCAGCGGAGGGCATATTTAGCCCGTGCACTGCAGCTCTGGCAGCTACTGCGATTGCTGCTGGAGGACGACCCGGGGGACCGGAGGGGCAAAGCAGCTGGAAATGCTATCGGCGGCGGCGGCAACGGCGGCGGGATCAAAAGGAGCAGTGTAGCGGCATTGGCCCTGGCGGGCTCCCCAACATGCAGTATCCCGGGGTCGGTTCTGGCCAGTGCAGCGGCGTGTCTGCGAATCGCGTTACCACCGCAGCCGGAGGGAATAAAACCAGGTCCAGCACCAACGGTAGCAGTGGTAGCGGGGCTTAAACCCTCGGCTGATGACGGAACTGCAACTCCGGCTGTTGATGCGTCGTTGCCCGTTGTTGCTCAGTTGTGTCGCTTTGTTCGGTGCAGCTTGATGGTGCTGGTGTCCGGGGACGCAGGAGCAGCAGCCGGCGGCAGCGGCGGCGTCGGTGTTGGCGGCGGCGTGATGATGCGGCCGTCCCTGGAGCAGTGCGTTGCACTGCTGACGGTCCTGCTTGACATACGGCCTCGGAAAGGCCAGTACGGCACCGGTTCGGGAGCCGGTACCGGTGCAGCAGGGGGTGATGATCCAGACGGCGCTGGCGCTGGTTGCAAGCAGCACGGCAAGAAAGGCCGAGCAACAACCGCCGCCCCCTCTCAGGCTGCTGCCGCTGCCCATGGCGGATCAGGATCAGGATCCGCATGCAGCGACGGGGCTGCGGCGGAGTCTGTCCTCGCGCCAGTTGTAATGGCTGAGTGGGCTCGTCTCTGCGTCGCCGTACTGCACATGACCCATGGGTCAGCGCTGGGCCATCCCGCACCTAAAAAGGTATGGAAGTCATTTGTCCCAGACCTGGTCCTGTCGCTTCTGGAAGTTTCTCAGTCACAAGAAGCCCTGGGGATCACCCTGCAACTTGTGCTGGGAGTCCAGGGAGGACCGCAGCAGCAGCCGCCAGCGACGGCGACGGCGGCCGCAGCAGCGGCGACTATGACGACGGCAGTCGCAGCTGCAGCCGCCAAGGGCGACACAGCACCAGCAGCACCAGCAGCTGCTACGGCAGTTTCCGAGCTAAACCGCGCGGCGCAACAGCTATTAGGTGCCGTACTGTTCCATGAGGCCCACATCGGCGCGTTATCGGAGGTACGGCTAAACCCATATTTACCCCCACCCTTTGTGACATCATCATATGGGGGCCATCCCTTGGGGGCCCCTGTCCGCGAGGCTTTAAGATGGTTTCCGGGCCTCGGGTCGACCCAGCTTTTTAGGTGTGATGCCACTGCGGCTTGCGATTCGGGATAAACGCGGTGTTGAACCCAAGGAATGGAGATGTACGGCCCCGTTTGCCTTAAAACTCGCTGAAAGGCAACCCATCACTAATAGCGGCCTGGATAAAGTCCCAAGTTTATTCCGTAATTCCATATTGACTGGCTTCCTATGTTTCAGGTTAGGTGTGTCTTGATTAGGCATGCCCTCGTTCCCTCGTCCTTCCTCCTCTCCGCAGCTTTTTTTTGCGCTACAGCCGAGCTGTGGGCTTGAGATAGAAACTGCTACTGCAGCCGGCGCAGTCGCAGCAGCCCCAGACGCTGCAGCAGCGGGCGCTGGCCAGACGTCCCTCGAAGTGGCTGCGCCATCCGGACGCAAAGCCTCAGTGGTGGCGTCGGCGGTTGTGGATGCGGCGGCTAACGGCAGTAGCAGCAGTCTGCAGGATTCCAAGACGCTACTGCCGGGATTTTGGGAGGTGGTGGGCCGAAGTTACTCTGGACAGCTGCTGCAGGTAGGAAGGATGTAGGGGGATGATTTTGGAAAGAACGGACCCATGGGTCATAGGAAAAACCCCCTCACAGAGGCGTTTTGGGGTGAGGAGGTGGATGGAGGTGGGAGAAGGGGCTGGATTAAGCAACGGGTCCATGGGTCACAAAACCTAAAGGACTCGACCAACCGAAAGGATATGGCGCGTAAACCATATCTCTGCCGCCTCTCCTCACAAAGTCATAAATTGTACACTTAAAAGATGTGGATGAGGACATTCAGAGGAAATGCCCGTCCTTTTTATGCCTTCTGTTTTCCGTACGCATTTTTACACGTGTTTAGCTCTTACTTTTATTATTGACTGAGACCATTCAAATTCACACAAATGCATACATTTACATACGTCAGCACATCCTGGGGCCATATGCGCATTTTGTATGCATGGTCATATGTACCATACATATATCACATATGTACACATATTTTACTTACCTTATGTATTTAAACGTATCCTATAGATATATTGTGTGTATGTATACATGTATATAGTATAATATATTGTAATATTATATATATAACATAATATATACGTACCCACGCACGCACTCGCAGGTCCTTGCAGCGGCAATAGCAGGCGGAAACCAAACCCGCAGCATAGGTGGCTGTAGCACTCCTGGCGGCACTGCGGATGCAATCATCCTAGGCCTGCCATGGCTACTGCGGACGTTTTGCCGGGCTGTCGCGCGATTGCGTTATACCCTGATGGCCGACGCCTCGGCGGGAGCTACTGGTAGCGGCGCTGCCGCTGCCGCCGCCGCCGCTGCCAAGAGCAAGACCAAGCGGTCCGGAGGCGGCGACGGCGGCAAAGGCAACGCCGCCGCCCCACCAGCTGACGGTGGCGACGGTGCTGGGACACTGTCGCATGGAGCCCTGGCGGCGGCAGAGTTCAACTGCATGACGGTCTTGTCGTACATGTTGTTGCAACCTCCACCGACGCCGGCAGCGGCGGATGCAACGGGAGGCCGCCCGACCAAGAAGCGCAAACTCGCGGATGGAGTGGAATCAGCAGCAGCGGCAGCACGGCCGATGACGCCATCAGCGGCAGTTGCGACGGTGGCGAGTCCGTGGCGGCGGATGGCTCTGGCGGGGCTGCTGGCGGCTGGTCGTGTAAGTCGCAAATGGCTTGGCGAAATATTCAAACAATAATATTTGTTGAGTACCGTGGCCTGTTTGAACGCTCCATTTTGTTTCGTGGATGTCGTATCGTTGCGTCAGCATAGGGCCCCGATGTGATGTTTATTACCGTCCGGACGTTGCTGTTCCCCTGGTTGGTGTTTAGATGATCCGATATGCATTAGAATAAGCTATGCCAATATTGACGGCTTGTCACGTATTGGTTCCGGATCTGGTTTGGATTTTATTTCCTTATTTCCTTAGTTGGACGTTGGCTAAATAGTATGCTTAGCCGCCTACATGGTTAGCTTTGTTGTATTAAAAATGCGTTGTGACTTTCGTGTGGAGATACTGGCATAATGCCGTACATAGCTATGCCGTATTTTGGTATGCCGTATATGTCCTGCGTGGCACCATGTGGTGTACCGATGTTGGAATTTTCACGTGGCGCATCGTGCTTGTGATTTATGTCGTACATGTGACCTGCATGCAACGTCCTCTTTCCGTCCCCTTTCACCGCCTCCCAGGTCGCTGGAGTTTATCATCCAACTAGGGATACGACAGGCGCACATTGTGCCGTACTTGCGGTCATTGCAGACAGCCTGCTGGCATCAACGTCGACATCAGCGTTAGCAGCAACGGCAGCGGCGGCGACGGCTGGAGCGACGGCGAAGGCGACTGTGGAGATACTGTTGACAGCTCAGAAACAGACGCCTAAAAAAGGACAGCGTAAGGCAGCGGCGGCGGCGGCATCAGAGGATGCATCTGGTGCCGCTGGTGCCAGCGGCGGCGGCGGCGATGATGGGCCATATAGTGGACTGCATTCGCTGAGCGGCTCCCTGGCACTATGTGCCGTACTTGATCTGGATCACAGGTAGGGTACGACAGGCTGTACGGGCGGGACGTTCACGAAGATATGGAGTTCAGAAGGAAGCAGGTGGTCGTAGCCATAACAGCCCAACACGGTGCTGTCAAAAGGGCCTTATCAATTATGGCACAGTTGCGAGGAGACGAAGCCGCCATCATTCCGTGCAGTATCATGCCGTACGCATTGTGCCGTAATTCGTACTTTCCACCTGCCGCGCGTACCTAGGGTTTTGACGACCCATTTGGAACGAGCTTGGTCGTTGTTGTGGGGCACCGCCCTCGGAGACGCACCCAGCACAGGAGGGAAGACAGCGGTGCCGGCGATGTCACCAAGGCGCAGCGGTGGTGCCGTTGCCGCAGCCGTCTCCGTCGCTACTGCCGCCGCAATGCTACAGCGCACTCTCCGAGCGTTTTCAGAGCTACGCCAGCTACAGTCACTCCTGGAATCAATGCTCGTTGCGATGCGAGTTTTGTACGGCGGTGGCGGCAGCGCCGGCACCGTGGTGGCGACGCTGCTGGTGCGGCCGGAGGTGCTGGCGGCCCTGCGTCATGCCATCTTTTCAGCGCCATCAGGTGCGCTCGTACGGCTCAGGACTGTAATTTTTCTTTCCCCCGGTTTCCCCTGAGGCGGGTGGGGTGGGAAGGTTTGAGGGGCTTCGAGTATGTACGGCAGCTCAGGGACGACGTACTGACCCGTTACTGAGTACGAACACCCATTGTGTCAGCGATTGATCAATCCGTGGATGCGTGGCAGCTGTCTTGCAGTGCGGTCTTTGGCATTGTTGTATTTCGCCGTACTATGTGGATCTATTAGAGTTTAGGGTTTAGGGTTTTACGGGGGCTTACTACTCATGGAGTAAGCCCCCGTACTATTTTGATCCACCTCTTCGTCTTACACGGCCCTTCGCGCACACCTTCCCGCACCTTGGATCTGGGGTTCATGGAATCTGAATATGGATCTGGATTTGGATCACGTTCTCGATGCGAAGTTGGGGTGCTTGAAATGACACAGGGGGTTTTCGCCTGCTCGCAGGTCAGCTTCCCGCGCTTGTTGACTGGGTGGCGACCGATCTGCAGGCCTGGATTGAAGCCGTCCAACAGACCCATGGGTCTTTAGAGGCTGTAGCTGCGCCGGCGGAGGCAGTAGCGCCGGCAGCGGACCTGCTTCTCGCCGCTGGCATGCTGTACGACACTATTTTAGGGTCAATGCGGCTTGACCTTGCGACGGCCATGCCTGTGGCGAAGGCCAATTTACGACTGCTGGCAGCGATGTCGCGCCCGTTGCTCGCGGCTGTACGACAGTACTGCAAATCGGTTCGTGCTTTTGGTGTCGCCGTCGGCGTGGCTAAGGGCGGCAAGGGGATGTCAGTGGAGCGTGACGAAGATGAAGAGGATTACGGCGGCGCAGGAGCGACGGTGGGACATATATTGCAGTGTCGTACGGCAAAGCTTGCGATGCTGCTACGCGTGTACGGCGGTGTCGTACGGACAAACGCTGTATGTTGCGGGCTCCATCCGGAAATTCAACCCCTCCCCGATCAAGATATCACGCCGCCACGACAGGTAAAGCTGGTGGTCAGGGTATTTGTATTTTGGAAAGCTGTAATTTTACTTTTCATACCTAAAGAGCAAAAAATAATTTCTGAAAGCTTACAAAGTTAATTTAAGTAATGTACTAATGTGTAAGGCTAGCTGTTTGCAGTTTAGGGGCATTCCTCCAATACTGCTGTTGTACGGTCTATTTCTTGGATAGGCAGATCCATGTCTAGATCCAGACCTAGATCTAGATCCGAGTAGATCCCGACGTGGATTTAAATTCTTATGGACTGAAATAGCTACGTACCACACACTCGCGAACAAATACACAAACATTGGGTTATTGTTCAGTAAATCGGTTTGGGTTTGTCCGGATTTCGTAATCAGATCAACGGAAGATTCTTTCAAGGTTTGATCGTCCAACCACTTTTTACCAACCTGCCAACCTACCAACGTACGGACGCAAGCAGGACAACCGACGAGGTGGCGGCTACTTCGAACCTGTACTGATACAAGCGGCCACAGCAGCGGCCGGTGGCCGAACCGACGCCGCCGATGGCACTGGCGGCGCCGCCAACGTCGACGTCGACATCAATGCCGACGTCATGTCCACTGAGTTGAAGCGCCTGCGTAAGGCCCTTAAGAATGCAGGCTGTAACCACACCAGGGTCGGTCCATTGGCAGCATTGGCCCATCTGGTGCTACTGCCGGCTCCTCTGTTGCCGCCGGCGGCGGTGGGACGGCAGCCTGACTTCGTACGGCAGCCGATGGGAATGGACGAGACCGGCTTCAGTTGGGCGGCGGTGGACGTTTCTCTGGTAGTTCACCGGTGAGTATCGCTCCGGCTGCGTGTGGGTACTTACTTTCCTGTCTTGCCGAATCATCTGGATATCCTGGATATGGAGACGTTTAAGGAAAACGCCGAGGCAGTTTCTCATTTCCTTCGTTTCCATGTCTTTATCACAAAAGTTAAATACTGTACTTATATTCCCTTTTTATAGGAATTGAGAGCTTAGAGATTTTAAAGGGGTAAAATGGTTTTGGTATTTCTTGCATAAACCCTGTCAATTTAATTCTATTTTATTATTTTTTATTTTATTCTAAACTTGGTTTATTTTAAATTGTAAACCTTCCGAATCTCTTGATGCACGGTCCTGCTGGATCGTGTCGTACCGTCCTACGGCAGGTGTCTGAGCCATCGAGTTCAGACACTACACGAGCGTCTGCTGCGGCGCCGCCATGACTGTCCGCTGTACGGCAACGCGGATCGGCGTGGGTCGGGGGGGGCGAAGTACACCAGGCAAACGGCTGGAGGGGCGGCGGCGGTGGCGGCGATGACAATGACGGGCGATGCCGAGGGAGATACAGACACCGCGATGCCGGAAGAAAGGGAGGAGCGCGAAGTGCGCGTGCTGGCGAATCTTATACTGGCACCCATATCGCCAAGAGCTGCAGCAGTAGCGGGCTGTTGCGGCAGCAGCAGCAGGGGTCGCAATAGCATCCCAGCGGCGTCACAGATTTTGGATGACGGTGGCGGCGGCGGGTCTAGCTCTGCCGCCGTCGCCACGCCGTACACTGTGTCGGTATGGGGCGATATAATGGCGCTTATGGGCAGCATAGGGCCCTGGGCGGAACGTACGGCGCTGGAGGAGGTGCTACAGCTGGCCTTGGGGGCGGCGTGCGGTTGTGGCGCGCCGCCATTCACTGGCCACGATGGGGCCCGCATGCTCCGGCCGCTACAGCCGGTCAGCGCCTGCAGCTTGCAACTACTAGAATTTCAGAGCCTAGCCGGTGTACGACAGTCACTGCCGTACGCTTGGATGACGGCAGTCTCGGGCGTATTGCACGGCTTGGTTTTGGAGGTACGACAGCTGAAGGTCGTGACGAACGGGATGGCATTTGCCGGTGAAGTGCTAGAGGGCGCCAACGATGCGGCGGGCGCGGCGGAAACGGCGAATGGTTCGAGTACAGCGCAAGGCAGCTCAAAGAAAAAAGTGAGGAAGTCCGGATCTTCAAGGCCAGCGAGTGTTGACGGCACCGCCGCCGCCGCCACCGCCGCCGCCGCCGCCGACGTCGCGGCCATTGTGGCACGGTTGGATGAGTTCCTAGTTGTGGCGGCGGTGTCCAGGGCCCTAAGGGGGCACGACAGCAACGGGGATGAAGACCATGACAGCGACGACATCGGTGGCGGCGACAGCGACGACGGGAAGAGGGAGAAGTCCCTCCGCGGGCTTTTGCGCCAGCAGTTGGAGTTGTTGGAGGCCGTTGGGACGAAGGTGGGCGTCGGCGACGACGACATGACAGTCACCTCTTGTGAGGGTGTGGTAGGTGCAAACGGCGGCGGTGACGGTGAGGTTGGCGGTGGCGGCATCGCAGCCACCGCAACGACGTTGTGTGCCCTTCTGACCCTGATGTACGACAAGCTCTACGTGGAACTCAACACGTCGCGTAAGGCCCGAAAGGGCGTTGCACAGCAAATGGTCGCGGCAACCGCCGCCGTCGTGGACCTGTTGCTGCTCCTCCGCCTGCAGGCGCCGGTTTCAGTCAGCGGTTCTCAGTTAGAGCCACGGCGGTTAGCGGTGCAAGCGGAAGGATTCCGACACCAGCGGATGCTGCAACGGAGTAAACGTGAGTTGTTGGGCGTTGCCCTAGCATGTCTGCGTGCTTGGAAGCGTATTAGCGCTACTTACAGCAGCGCCAACAGCGTCGGCGAGGCCATGGGCCTCCCCGGCGGCGACGGCGACGGTGACGGCGACGACTTAGACGCGGCGGCGGACCTTGGGGACGACCCGTTGGTCGCCTGGATGGTACGGGCGTGTCAGTTTTTAGTGGCGGAGGCGGAAGAGCTCGAAGGCGGCGGCGGCGCGATTGCCGCTGTCGTAAGAACAAGCTCCCCGACGGAGCCGTTGATGCTAAGCGTGGTGTTGGTGTACGACTGTGGGCAGCTCATGACAACGTTGCTGGCGGCGGTTGGCGAGGCTGGGGCCTCCGACTCCCGTCAACTGTCCAAAACGCAGTGCCTGTACGACAGAGTTGAGGTCGTTGAAACGGCGGTCATTGCCCGCCTAAAATTCGCATGTCGCTTGCTTAGCCAAGCGAAAAGCGCTTCCACACCCGCCACTATGGCTTTACTATGCCGCTTGAGTTTTGCTGCCACCGTGGGGGCGGCGGCGGCGATGGCAGGAGCAGCAGCGGCCGCCGGTAGCGGCAGCGGCTGTATCACTTCTCAGGCCGTACATAAGGCGCTGTCCCGTTTGGCGGCACGATCGGAAAGGCTGCTAAGCGCGGAAGTGATTGGCGCCGCTGCGGATGAAAGTGCTACGGTGGCGGCGGCGGCGGCAGCTACGGTGGCGTACGGCAGAGTACGATCAGAAGCGGCAGCGGCGTTGCGTTCTCTGCATTCCTTGCGAGCGGCACTCAGCCTGGTCGGCTGCCAGGGGCAAGTAATGCAACTGACCGGCACGGCGGTTGTAGCCAATGGGGGTCTCGGCACTGCTGCCGCCGCTGTACGGAAGAAGAAGTCGGTCGACATGATAGACGGTAGCGTCCAGGCGGCGGCGGCGGACGCAGATGGTACGGCAGCATCCCAACTGCCGTTCGACGTCACGGCCCTGCCAAAGCTCACGCTCCGAGCAAGCCGTTGGATAGGGGCGGAGCGGCGGCTTTACGACATGTTTGCCGTCGGAGGTGGCGGCAGCGGCGGTGGCAGTCATGAGGCAGCAGTTGCAGCCGATCCTTTGGAGCACTGCGTGACGCTGATGTACGGCATAGCAGGTTGGCTGCCAGGTTTGGGCCGCAGTAATGGTGGCGGTGGTAGCTCTCAAACGGCTGGCGGGCCGAATGCACGGTCAGACGAACTACTGTCGCTTCTGGTTGCGGTACAGCAGGCGCTGCTGCTGATTACGGCGCCGTCAGAACGGTTCTGCTATTCAAGGTGTGCAGCCTCGCACGTCCCGTCCCTGGGCCCGACTGTCGTACTGCTAGCGCAAACCACAAAATCACAGAACTCCTGCTCTTGGATGATTTCTCAGTGGATGTGGATGTTGTTAGTTGGATGCGCAACAAGCCAAAAAGGATGACCGGATCCTGTACGGCAATAAGAATGGACGGCTATTACTAATTAGGCGATGTCGTGTTACACTTAAGCCGGCGGCGGACCAAGTGATCAATTGATTCGGGCCGTTCCTCTTCCTCGCGGGAACCGCCAATCTGGATACTCAAAAAAGGTGTCTATGAGGAAGCTGTCTCAAGGGCTACAGGACGCTATCTGTGGCCGAATCTCTCGATATACTTGCGGTCCACGAAATCCCTGGATTTGTGAATTGGACTTGTGAATTCGTAAGCGTGCCCTATATAACATTTCCATTGTCGTACGTGCATACGTACGGATCTTCGTCGTACACTTCCTCCTTCTCCGCAGGACGACCAACCTTTGGGGCGTCTTGCTGGCGGATTTGCGCCCCGGGGGTGAGAGTAGAATGTATCCGTGGGTTTTTTTACGATGATGATGTTTTTGCTTCCCATAAGGTTTCAGAATCACCACCACAACCATCATCATCATCATCATTATTATACTTATTATTGCCGCCGCTGTTATTACCTATTATAGTAACCATAGATAATATCTCTTAGTTGTTTATCTTTTTAGGCAGTTTTATTGATTTAGTTTTAGGTACTTAATTTCGCAATATCTGTTTGTCGTACTTTCACTTCCTACTGTAAATGCCAGTAGTGTAAGGCCCTTAGGAATTTTCGCCGTCGGTAATCGATTTCTTTTAGCTACGACCCTTTCCTTCCTTAGCATGTTAAGTAATAACCCCATGATTATCTAAAAGCATGATTATTATTCATCACTCTTTTACCAACTTAACTCCTCCGTGCCTGAGATTTAAACGGAGGATTCTTGTTTCCCTTATTTCCTGCTGCCTCCTTCAGGCGCTGCATACCAGTCGCGTCGCAGTTTGCTCGAGTGCTTCAGGTGCGTCCCTTGGTTCACCGCGTGTCCCGTGGGCCAGTGTACGTCCCGGGACATCTTGTGTGTGTCCCATGGGTCCAGAGTCCGAGTCCTTAGGGCGCTCATGTGCCCCGCGGGTTCCCTCTTGCATTGGGATCCGTTTGGATTTGTTATCGGTTGGAGTTCGTTAATATCTGTCAGGATCTGGTTAATATCTGCTAGGATCATATTCGTTGGGGTTTAATCAGGTCTCGTGGGCTGTACTTCCTAGTACGGCATATTGAATGTGGGCCTTATCCTGTTTGTGTACCTCAGAGCGACTCTGGCTCGTTGCAATCGAAGCCAAGTTGGGGCCTTGTTACGTGGATTGGTGCACGACCTCCGGGAAGGCGAGGTGCAGCCCGAGCAGCTCATACCGCGGCTACACTGCCTGCTGGTCGCCCTGGAGTGCCTGTCAGGCCCAAGGGTTACGAAGCTCCTGGGGGCGTATGGCGCTAAGGTGACGGCGACGCTGACGGAGCTGCTGATGGCAGTGGCAAAACGTTCGCACGTCGCTGATGCCGCCGTCGCCGCCAATGTGATGAACAACTCCGAAACCGCCTGGGGCCCCATCGCTCTCTCGAGCGCCACCACCACCGCTACCGCCACCTCCACCGCTATCGGTGCGGCGGATGCGAGGTGGATCTACGGCACTTGGGGCACGAGAGCGGCAGTTGAAGCGGTCCTGTGTAGTACATTGAGGTGTCTTCAATCGATTGCAGCGCGGGAAGTGACATTTCAGTTAACGCCGCCGGCGCTGACGGGCCTTATGTCAGCTGTAATTTCCCTTGCGTCATGTCCTCTGTTGATGCCCACGCCGCTGCTCACGACTGCCACCACCGCGCCGGCGGCAGCGCCGGCTGCCTCCGCCGCCGTCTGTGCAGTCGCCAGACAAACCGACGGAGGCGGAGCTGGCGGCAATACCGGACAAGATCTGTACTACATGCACGCTGCATGTAGCGGTCTTATCGCCGCCCTCGTACGACATCACGAAGGTGTCGTACGGCACTGTGCAGCGTTGGTGGTCATCAGCTGCCGGGAGCTGCTTTTGCGGCTGACGGCGTGGGCATCTGAGCTGCGGACCGCACAGCGGCAGCTGCAGCTGCGTAGCTCGGTCGGGCTGCCATCGGTAGAAGTGGAAGCAGCGGCGGCGGCGGCATTAGCAGTCGCAGATGACGGTTTGGAGCGTTGCGCCGAAGCATTAGCGCGTGTGTACGAAGCGGTTTCGGAGCACCCCAAAACGTTAGGCAAGTACGCTCCTCACATAATTGCAGATTACATAATTCACGCGGCGACTCCACTGCCCTCCATGGCATTAATACTGCACGTAAACGACGGTGGAGATGCATGGGGTGGCGACGCCGTGACAGCGTCAGGAGCTGACGACGGCAGAGGTGGCGGAGGCAGCAGCGATGACCCCGCTTACTATGCGTTAGCCTCCGGCGGCGGCAGTAGCATCATCGCCGGTGTGGATGCGATGCTACTGCCGCGGTCAGCTCATGAGGCCTTGAGGCATGGGGTTTATAACCTGATGGGGTGCCTGGAGCCACAACAGCTACAGCACTTGCATATGGCGTTGGGTGTAGCAGGCGGGGAGGCGGCGGGTGCTGGCAGGGGAGCCACAAGGCGAGCCGCTCTAGCACAGCTGCGGAAAGACTACGAAACCCTTCACCGATACACCGGGAAGGTCTAATGCGCGTGAAAAGATGACCGTTGCTTCAAAGATAATGTTTTTCTTTAAAGCCTTGTAAAAGTTGAATGAAGTGACTGAAGCGATATGTAAGCAAGAGTAAACCGATGACCGGAAGGTTCTTGCAAGGTGCGTGTACGACAGTTGATGTGCCTTGATAACGAACTAACGACCACAATCAGGGATAGAGCTAGCCAACGACAATAACTAATAATCATAAAAAGCAGGAGGGTATAGCTAGGTGGCCGAATGGCATCAATCTGCCAATATAGGTGTGACAGTCAGGTGGCGAAGGTGGGGCGAGAAAGTATTCTACTACTGCAAGATTGGATTGTAGATATGGATCGAGAAATTTAGTAGAGAAGCATTCTAGGTCTTCTGGAAACGAGAAGGTCAATGAAATGTTACGATCCTCATGTGCCGAAGCCCCAATGAAATTTAGCCCTTATTGCCTTCACTGCCCGCTACAAAGCGTGGTACTCCTGAGAGAAATAGTGGCTATGACTGGGGACCAGTTTCCCAATGCTCTGGTCCATGTTACGCGCGTTACCCTTCCCCATCACATACCCATACAGACTTGCACGCATGACCATACACATGCCCTTCTTCCACTGGTGGTGCCTCAGTACCCGGATATATCCCATATCAATCAGTGTGAGACGTATAATGAGTGCGAGTGGTATGTACTTTCGTATATCTGCAATGTGCAGCAATATTGCACTGATACTTCGGCGCCTGCCATTGGAATAAACCTGCTATCCCGCGATTCAGTCGTCTACTAAAAACATCATGCAAATCGCTCCACAGGGTACGTCTCTCTACAGCTGAACTCGCATGCTCGTCTAGCAGCAGAGAGCCGTACCCTGTCTCAGTCTTGGCAGTATATCTCTCATACACTGCCTGATCCGTGAGATAAGTACTCCATACACACGTGGAGGCATGACCATACACATGAGCATTCCCTTGGGATTCATCCCTCGTGGCAACTAAGTCCACTGGACGTACGTGGTAAGAGCTGATTGAGAGAGACGAACTGGACTACCCCTTGGACGAACTCTATTGGGTACTGATGGGAATGACCGCGGAACCCTCATCGACGATGTCAACGGAGATAGGTGGGTGACAGGGTGAGTGATAAGGCGCCACAATACGTCTCAGATGAGGAGTGTTCGTTTGGTGGCCCTCGGACCAATGGGCAATCAAAGGGTTACTTGTACGGAGACGGGAGACCCTGCGTTTCATCAATATTTCAAACCTAGCAGTTACAGATGAATGCTTTTTTCATGTGTAGTATTGCGGCAAGAGAAAAAGTTATTACCGAACTCCTGTCGTATCGCTATTCGGATTGGACGGAATCAGATGAGATCTGCTCTGAACGGGCTTATTGCACGTTGCCCGCGGAATGCTTGCGATTTGTAATACCCAGAAAAAAGATATGACATAACTGTAGCAGATTCACGCATTTTGTTGGCGTGCTGCATATATTTCGTTCATGGGGCGAGGCGTTGGGCCCCATACCTAGAGAGTGGGAGTAGGTAGGAAGGCGGCCCTATGGGGACTCGCTAATTCCTTCAAGCAAACAAATTTCCATAGATGTAATCAGCTCAGAACAAAACAAAACAGAAGGCAGCTTTGCCACATAGGGTTGCTGAGTCAATGACCGACTATTAATTCAGCCAAGCCTTCGTTAGAGGCAGCGCATAACTGGTTTAGTCCGAAACAATGCCAACGATTATACAACTGATATGCCAAGAGACACGGAATGCGAATTGGACGCAGAACGTATGCAAATTCCGTACGACAGGATGATGTGGCTGTTATAGTTGACAGCTTGTAATGGTACCCAATTCCCGCATATAATTGGCTCAAGTTTCACATCCATTTTCAGGGGCCACAATCAATATGTTGCCATCCACGCCCGCGCTTCGGGCGTCTGCACATTGCCATGCCAAGCCTTTCCACGCCGTGTCTCCAGCATCAGCATCTCAAAGAGTAATACGGTGCTTTGCAGTAAAAAACATAAATAATCACCAAGAGTCTAATTCTAGGGCTGGGGTCATTGCAAAGCGTCTAGCTCATGCGGCCGTGGCAGGACTGGCTACATTTTCAGTGCTGACCTCAGGTGGGAACCTTCCTGGTCATCGTCTATCATAATACAGTGTTCTGATGAATAAGCCTTTGTGAAGAAGCAAGCGTCGTTATTGTTGATACCCAGGCACCTCTAGTCCTGCCTTGACCTGTTTATGAAATAGCAACACCGATTATAATTTATTATTGCATCTGGAGTGGCTCGGAAAGTTCACCCCTTAAACCCGGGCCTGCTCCGATGATTTTTTAGAGCTCAACGCTGTAAATACGTGCTTAACATATCTTACGCCGCTAGTAAGGGACTTCAATCGCACGTATTGGCGATACTGCTGAACCACGTATTGAGAACGAAAGGGTCTTCATCTGGCTCGGAGATCTGGACTCCTCCTTTGCCCTCACGACTTGTTCCATGCCTCCCCAGCTACCCATCCTGACGGGCACCTTATCGCTCCCTGTATCTCATCACTCCCCGTACCACCCTCCCCGCGGTCCCCGCAGGGGCTTGGGCTAGGCCGCAGGGCGTCAACCGGCCGGAGCTGCTACCTAAGGGCGAGCCCACCGTCGTCATTGACGTGGCTGGCTTCCTCACACCCTCGGAGGTGTGTATCTGACACATCTTATGTGTGCGTGTGTGTGTGTGCGGTGGGCTAGTAAGTAATTTTCATATCAATTTACATTGCTATGATGATTTCTCAATATTAGCATGGTCATGATTTAATTTCTTAGGTTTTCTCGGTTTAAGGTTACTAAATTATTATGGAAGAATGAATATGGCAAGATATCATGATTGCCTTCGGGACTGCCATAACCCGATTGCGATCTAGCCAGCAACCCAACGCGAAGCGCAGCAGGGTGGAACTGCACTCTTGGCCTTTGAAAGCTTGAAGCTTGGTTTCGGGGCGTTGCTGACCCGTGTTGCTGAAATAAAATCCTCACGTCGCAACGTACAGCGTGTACCCTCTAGGAGGCGGTCTCTTCGTTCCATTCAGTCTTTCGTCACCATGGTGGTTTCACAACTGGCTACGGCCCGACACGTGTGCGTGCCGCCCCTCGGTCGGTCGGTTGGTCGGTCGGTCGGTCGGTCGGTGTGACAGGAGAAACGGATCGCATCCGAGGTAGCCGCCCTGGAGCAGGACACGGGATTCAAGCTGAGGGTGCTCGCACAGAACTACCCGGAGACACCCGGTGAGGGGAGGGGAGGGGTTTCCCTCGATGGAGGGGTAGAGGGGATGGAGGGAAGGGAAACGAGATTGGTAATAGAGCTCCGTGCGTGTTGTACGAATCCTACTGTCCTGGCTAGAGCAGTGTGAAATTAAAAGGCCCAGGAGGTGTTTGTTTGTATCTGAATATAAATCTGGATCTGAATCTAAATCTGATAGGAGAGAAAAGGTGTCAGCTGTTCGGCGAACCAGCCATTCGATAACGTATTTCTCCCCCCGTCCCCCACAAGCCATAAGTGGGCGCCGCAAGTCATCCCCTCCCACGCTCGGCATTGCAATACTGTTAGAACGGAAAGCGCCCCCATGTCAGGGTATTACACTTTTCTTCCTTCTCATCTCTATATACATGTATCGCTCATCTCAACAAACACACACCCGCGCCAAGCCAAGCCAAGTCATCGGCGAGTACGTGAAGGGCCTGAGTGTGTCCCTCCCCCTCTCGTGTGGCACCCCCCCCCGCCGGGGTAACCCCCCTAAGGCCTCGCTATCCGGGAGTACTGGGGAGTGGATGACAACACCGTGGTGTTTGTCGCCGACCCCTCCTTCGGCGACATCCTCAACTTCAACGTGGGGGCGGGAATTGACCTGGAGGTGCCCCGGGTGAGAAATGCAATATATATATATATATACCCTATATATATATACCCTATATATATATACTCATACGTACAATATATATATATATATACGTAGGACGAGCGTCCATGGTTCTGGAGCTGGGCAGCTCATGGCTAGCTTGGCACATGGCCATTTTGCGTATGCGCGGGGGGACTGTATTTGAACATGGCATCCTTAAGAATGCGGACGGAAGGGGGGGTGCAGTGCTGGGCGGTGCGCTGGTTACCACATGACTTCTGCCAGTACGGAGGGGTGTTGGGTTTTATCTCCTTCCCTCCTCCCGGGGGCGGGGAGCATCCTCTGCGGCTCATTATGATGTTCTGAGGTTCTTGGAAACCCAAAAGTGATGATGCTAATGATACAGTTCAAGACTCACCAAGGAAATGCGGAGTGAGGGCGAATAGACGGGGCCTGATACTGCTGTTGAGTACCACCACCACCACTACCCACCACCATCATTACCATCCGCTGATAGAACCCGCTGGGGCAATCGGGGAGCAAATCGTGTCTGGCCCGCTGGCTTTACCCTGTATTGGGGCCAATAGATCATTCATAAGACCCTCTGACTCTCCACTGCTGCTGGACTGTCGTTGTGACACTCTGCTGCCGCCATTGCCATGGCCACTGCCATTGCAAATGAAGAGCTTCTGGGGCCGTCTGGCGGGCAAGGTGCGGAGGGCCTGCCTGTCTGTCTGTCTGTCTAGGTTTAGATTCCGCCAATAGTGGGCTTGTGGGGGGAGAGGGCATGGGGGAGGTGTTGACCAACTACGAGAGCGCAACAATAGGACGGAGCCACGTCTGCATCGCTAAATAGCGCTTCGTGCTTTTGCTGGTATTTACCTGCCCCAGCCCTGGCTGAGAGGGATCTGGTTTACCTTTACCTGGGTGGAGGCAGTAGTGGAGGCAATGGCAGAAAAATGTACTAAGGGTGGCTGTGAGCTGCGTCAGCTCCGTGTCTGTGACCGCAGACTCGTGGGGACTGTGTGAATGAACGAAGCCGGGTGTACGACAGGGAGGAAATTGGGATTTTTTGACACTCTAGGGAATAAGGGATAAATGCCTATCCTGGCAACATCCCTAAGGGGGGATGCGTGTAGTACGACAAACCCAAAACCTCATATAAATTGGTTCACTTAGTCAATCCTTTCCTGTGCCGCTGCATGTACGATACGCATGTAGTACGGCAACAAATTTTATTGGCAGGAGAACGGCGAGGCGGCATCCATCCTTAACGCGGTACGTGTCGTTTCTGATGTCATGGTACGATTCCTTAGCGGCGGTCCAGTGCGGCTCAGGTTAGCAAGAGGCGCTGGCGGGCAGTTTGCCAGTGTGCGGAGTTAGGGTTGACGTAAGGGGACGACTGTAAGTTCATGATTGGGCTGATGATAGCAATGGATGCTACTTACCTGTTTTCTGTTTTATTATTAGCCTTTCTTTTTCAACCCTGAAAATAAATAGGCACGTGTTTCTGCTCATATGGAGTGCGGCTCTTGCTCTCCCTCCCATCTTCAGTCTCATCCTCATCCTCATCCTCGGCCCTTCCGCCCGCCAAACGACCCAAACCTTTTCCCGCTGTTTGTATCACCAACTTTCAGAATGTCGGTAATGCATTTCGGGACTTGTCATTCGCACGTCGTCGTCACCCACGTCGCACCCGTCCCCCGTCCCCGCTCCCGTCCTTCCTGAACAGGTATCTGCCATTGACACGTGTCTTCGGGAGGAGCCGGGAAGATTCAAATGCAGCACTGTCCAAGTAAGGTCGAGTTGGGGATCGGAATGTGGCGGGTCTGTGTGTGTGTGTGTGTGCGCGTGCGTGCGACACACCCTGATTTAATGTGTTTTGCTCATTTCCGATTCCCTTCATTTCGACATGCAGGGCGAATTTGGCGAGCAGCCCAGCTCCGGACCTTTCGGAAAGGCATTCGGTCAGTGACCTTACGGATGTCAGATGTGTAGAGTGGCGACGCTGCGTCACCGTTAAAGACGAGGTCCGTCTGTGTCAGCGGGTGGTCGTCAGCAGCCATGGGTACTGCGCTTCGGATCGCTATTCCTGGCTGCCCGGCCTGACCCGCCGTTCTCTTCCCACTGAGATTAAGATGGCTACGGATGGAAATGGCTGACATTTGATACGGGTGGTGTAGTAATGATTGGGCGACTGGTATGAGGCTTTCCTTTGTTGCTCTTAACAACGACATGTGTGATCTGACTTGTATCGCGAGAGCGCAATGGAGCGGTTGCATGTTTTGCACGTTTCGCAGGTTGATGTAGGAAAGGCCGTCCTGGTCCTCCGCAGCAGTTTGCAAAAGCGGTCACATCAACCGATCGGGGACTATGACGTGTTGTTAGCTTCATGCAGCACTGCGTCCTTACAAAAGGGCTATACAAAGTGACAGTCTCCATGATGTGTCCGCGGGCGTCTCCTGCAGCGAAAGGCTGAGAGCTGGATACGCAACGTTCCTCCGTGACTCTTTTCAATCACAGCTCTTCGTTGAGGATATCGGACAAGTCGAATTCGTCCGCCACCTCCTCCTTGGCATCCTGACCATCCCACGGAACAATCGTCTTCACAGTTGCCAACGAGCCCTGCGGCAGAAGCGCGCAAGGAAGCGAAGAGACGGCTGAAATGAGATGGCTGAATTAACGGTTCCCACAAGGAGAAGAGTGTGTGGTTTGTGCAGTGCACGTACCCTTCTTTCATGGGACGGACAGATCGTAAACGCTAGCTAGTTGTTTGCTGCCTTCTGCAGCGCCGAGAATACTTCATTCCAACTTCCGCTTATCCCCCCGGCTCACGTAATGTTATCGGTGACATACGTACACACGCACCTGCAGTGGCAACGCGCCGGTGCCGCCCATCCGCATGGACTCAATCCAGTCCTTGACGTGCGAGAGCTCAAAGGCACTCTTGCAGATCTGCGAGCCATCAGAAGCCATCAACGACGCGGGGCGACATTGCTTTGGGTTGGGTGAGTTGATGTTGGGCGAGAAGATGTACAACAGCCGGATGACTTGCATCCGTGGAGCCGCGAGGTGTAACGGAATAACACCCGTAACACGCAGGTAAGCTCGCACTGAAACCTTTCGCAGAAGCAACATGGTCGTTCGATGGTGCAGGCCACACAGAAGCCCTCCCTCATGAAGCCCTCCCACCAGTCAGATTACTTGCGCTTCCGCAAGGAACTACATGGCTGAAGACATTGTCGCCTACGTGAGGTATGAGCCATGACCCCGATGCAGATGTAGCAGCAAAACAGGTGGTGCTCAAGGTACTGGTGTATGCTGAGGAAGCACAAGGCTCACGGCGGCCCGATGCGGAACGGACAGTTGGTGAAGCTGTAACTCCGTTTTTGCCCGATCACAGCGCAGAGTCAGGCTGCAATCCATCTGGCAGCGGACATACATCTCCTCCAGCCCCAGTACCGTTCTGGCCCTGCGCCCCAGATACGAGAGAGATACGGGAATCCCCTTGCCGTGCACCGCGTCACCACCTCCGCACGCTGGCAGTGAATGTCGATTAATGGCTACTTTCTCCCACAGCTTGAGGCGAGGCCCAAAGCCATTCAGTCTACAACGTTCCTAGCTGGGCCGTTGCGCCCTTAGCCCTAAAGCTGAGTGTGTTACTCACCGTGTACTTCTTGTCGGCCGGGTTAAAGGCTACCAGAGCTGCAAACGGGAACACGCGATGTGGTGCAATCGGGGACTAAAGAAAATAGGAAACTCCGACATAGGCTCCGACATAAGGAAAATTTGAAGGAATGAGAAACACCTTAGCGTGCCCTTACATTTCTTTAATCTTTTTCTCATCGTTGAGTACCATCACAAACTAGTTAACGAAGTAGATCCTTATGTACAGTGTCGTCCGACACATAGGCTGCCGGAAGGTCTGGGTCCAAAAGTGCTCGGTGTGCATCCCATGCCATTTCCTTGCCATCAAACCAGGGACCATTACCTAGATATGCCAGGTGGTGAGATAGAGATGTCGGTGCCATTCAGCGCCAAGGACGTCGGCAAAAGACAGAATGCAAGTGTGCAGTGCGCTGTTGAGAGCCTGTCGGCGGCTGTCATTTTGCACAGCTAAATGGGAGTACAGCTAGATGCTGAGGCTGTGCTCAAGTCCCGTTGGCCCTGGCTAGGGTTTCACAGGCCGTGGTCAACAAGGGCCGATATCTGCCCTTCGCCCCCCGGGTGGCCACACCTCATCCCGCCACATGTTTCAGAGCCTTGAAGCAGCTCCCTTAGCTTCCCTTCCCTTCCCTCCGGGCCCTCCCTTTCGACAGCACCTGGATAGCCAAAGCCGCCCACTCCGAAGTTGGACTCCAGATCGTCCTGTAACCCTCCTTGGATCCAGAGGTAAGAGTACGGCTTGTCCTTGTACGCCTCCGCAGTCTTGCGCAGGATGTTAATGTAACGGTTGCGGCCTGATATCCGTGGGTTGTTGTGTGGCGGCGCGGAGGTTGATTTGGAAGTGGTGCGAGAGGGGGTGGGGTACGGGTTCTCAAAACCAGACTCAGATAGGAGCTTCCCCCAGCAGGCTAGGCTGGCATTGCCGGGCAGCGCCGGCGCGCAACAACTAGCATCAACTTGAGAGCAAAACACGAAAAAATAAAAACAAATCAAATCTCACATTTTAATCTATTTTAATCTGTGCTTCAGGAGGGTTTTTCCCCAGACAGGCGTCATGAACATTAATACATGACGGCCCCCCGTCCCTCCCAAAGTATGCCGCAATCTGTTGTTCCATTCCGTTGCGATGTTATTCCCTAAACATGCCAAACCCTTTATTACCTGCAGCCTTCGTGTCCAGGAGGTCTGGCAGGAAGGCCACCAAACACAACCGCTTGGGCTTAGCGCCCGAAGAGCCCCCCAGACATTCCTTCGTGGCAAAAGCAAGCAGCGATATATTCAGTCTTAAAAAAGTCAGTTAGCAAGTGGATGGAAAGGGCGGACAGGAAGCGGATTGGGAGTCGGAAAACGGACTACCAGGGTAGTTAAATACCTTGACACGCCTCTCCTGGTTCCTAGGCATTCTCTTTGGTAAGGGGATATCGGGGCGATTGCCGTCAGTCAATTCCATGGTCATTCCAGTGTGGTCATTCCATAGCCACACTCACCGACTCGAACACGTCCTGGCTGGTCAGCTCGAGAGGCTCTGGAGGCGGCACCTGGAGCCGCGTTGAGCCGCGGATAGGGACACACGATGGATATAGAGGCAGCAGAGAAACGTATCAGGAGCCTGGGTAACTTTGAAGAGCGAAAATCCAAAATAGAGGAGAGCACTGGAAGCGAATACGCAGACAAACGACAACCAGATTCCCCTCCAAGCCTCCCGGCCATGTAACACCTAAAATACGTATACAAATACAAATACACATTATGTTATATAAATCTTTCCTCCAACTTCCTGCCTAGCTACTCGCTGTTTCCCAATAGCTGCGTCGGCTAATTTTTCGGCTCCTCGTCAAGGCTTGGGGATTAGGGCTACGGAAACCACCCCGCAATCTCGCCGCTTCGCCTCATTCTCCGCAGAGCCTTCCTCCTCACACAAATGAAGTCATACCTAGCCGGGATCGGAGCACTCGTTGGTGGTCATCCAAACCGATGCCGCGCGCCTCATTCCGCGTTTCCGCTCTTTGTCGACGTTTGTCCTTCCCTTACCCAGAGTACCTAACGCACTTGACAACATCTACACCGCCTCCACACCGCCTCATGTCTCCTACACCGCAGAGCCCACGCAGTCCCCAGGAGCGCATCACGAAGATCAACCCGGCGCCCGGCTTACCTGCTCCGCGTACTTTGACAGCGCAAAGGACACGATGGAGCCGCTGTCCCGACCGCCCTGGTATTCCTCGGGGGAGCGCTTGTCGGCGCCGAAGAACTTGATTGTGGGGTATCCCTGCTCGGGGCCGGAGTAAAGTTATAAAAGCCAATGTCAAGCCATAACCTGTCAATAATTCTTCCTCACCGCGTGACAGTTGGATTACGCGGAGTAGATTTGGAAGGATTTCCCTACCTCTGGAATGCAGCCGCCTGAGATTCAGGCTAGTGCTGTTGAATGGCGGTGTCGTGTGTTAGGTCCGTCGATGTCTTATCTTCCTATAATACAGATATTCGTATTTATAGCCACTTTCAATACTTTGTAACTGTATCCCTAACTCCAGAGCCATTGATTGGCCAAACTACTGACTGACGAACAAACATTAGAAAAACTTACAAAAGGCTAAAGGATCAGATTGGTTGTTACATTACATGACATTACACTATTATTCGGAAATATCGTCCCTGGCTGGTTGAGTCGCGTGACAGGACCGCCCTGGACTCGCTTTCTAAGGCGGCGACCTCTCTGCGTATCCGGTTCCGGCGTGTGTGCATACGCGGCCCAAGGCTATACCATTTTCCGCGCAACTCTCTTTGAAAGTTTATTAGTAACAGCTCATCGAGCTTTGATTTAACGTTTGAATAATTTCCCCTCCAACATGGTGTACCCGAGCATGGCCTCCCGCGGGCCTCTTTCCTATGACAAACGCCCGTTCCCCCTGACATGGCCCCGTTGGCGATACCTGGACGCCGAATTCCGAGCAGACGGCCTGATGAGCGGTGCAGTCCACAGCGCCGATTTTGACCTTGCCTGCCAGCTCCGAAGCCGCCGCAATCCAGGCGGGCTTAAGGGCCTTACAGTGCCCGCACCTGCGGAGCATAATATACACTTATGTATATGGGTTTATAAAATGGATTTTAGGTTTTTTAGTGTATGTATAAAAGTGTATATAAAACCCTGTTTTAACCCTAAACCCCTAAGTGTATTTTATGTATAATAATATATAATGTATAATATGTATATAATAATATAAGATATAATATGTATATAATATTATATATGTATATATACTTGTATGTGTGCGTGCGTGTCTATACACATGGTAGACGTTCGGTTTGTTTTGAAGCTGTGGTCCTCAGGTACATCAGGATTTCTGAGACCCCGTCGAATTCGGGAGTACCAGTACCGTCCTCCCAATCTTACATCACATGTAAACATTTTACATACCGTATAAAAACGGTCGTTGTCGTGGGCCATTCCTTAAATGTGTGTTGTTGTGGACCAGGTTAAGAGGTCCTCAGGTCAGTGCTTTCCTCCATACTCCATGTTTACCTATGCTACCCTGTCGTGCAGAAACAGCCACAGCAAAGCTTTCCCGTTCACTAGCACCTCCCCCTCTTCCATTGCACTGACCATGGCGCGTACATCTCCACGAGCCACAGGTCGCTGCTCTTAAGCACCTGAGAGCGGAAGTTGTCAGCCGTAAGGGTAACCACATCGGTGCCACCGTAAAAGCCGTCTGACTCAGATCCAGATCCAGATCCCGAGGACGCCTTCTCGCCTAGACGCTTCAAAGCCAGCGACTTGGCCTTATCCAAAGCGAAAGTCACCAGTTCCTGTTTTGACAATCACGGTGGTCTTGTGAATGTACAATCCGATAAGAAATAAACCTGGGCACCCATGGCCGTGGGGAAGATTAGGTCAATATTAGGTCAACAAATACTAAATATGCATCGAGGTGGGTCACGCGGCGAATTAAATTTGGGCTCGTCTATGCTCAACTTCCTTGCACGCGTTCGTTGGTTCTCAGTGGCATTGTGTATGTGTATGCATGTGTTTACGTCAGGGGTCTTTAGTCGGTATCATTTTGCTCCAGGGTTCCCCGGAGCCCCAGAACTTTCTTCGGGAAGCACCTCCGAAACCCTGAGTAGGCCCCAAATCGTTCCGGGGACCCCCGGGACCTACAAGAACGTTTTCCGGAGACAAATAATGTGTTTTATCACAAGGTATATGCTTTCTATTGCGCGGGTTTGATGGATAATGTTGTGGTTAATATAACATAAGACTCACTAACACCCGAACGTGCTGCTAGTTCACCGAACCCAGTGCAAGCGGCTCGGCGGCACTGAAACTACCTGCCCCAGCACTCTCTACCTCTGCTTCCTTATCCTCCCCCCATCCAACCTCTCCTTTCCTTCCACCTCCACCTCCATCTAGATATCCCATTAGTCACATTCAGATATCTTGACTTACTATGATGATAACAATAGCACGCCGGCCGTAGCCTGGCATTTGTGAAGGGAGTGGGGCATTAAGGGATTAGGCATAGCCTCCCCTGTATGCCCGCACCACTGGAACCCACATCTAGATACTAAAGCATGCTATTTAGACACCAATATGCCCCCTGTTTGGGATACTTAGGTACAAGTAAATCGATATTTATAGCCTGGCTTAGCCGCATCTGACGCCCGTTGATACCCTCCACCTACCTGCTGCTGCACTTGCCCCCTCAAACAGTGCATGAAGCTTGCACTTAAATTCACGGGTATCATAAATGCATGCTACCTCCTCTACTAAGGGCTATGCTGTTATATCAGCGAGCGCGGTGGACCCAGCGAGCTGCTGCGCAGTAAAGATTCCAATGTAGGTTGGTGAGTTGGTTCATAATTATATTTAAGTGCCTGCTAAGGCCACGCTCGACACATGCGGTTTGGATAGCGAGAATATACACAAGCAGCAATAATCAGGGAAATAGGTAGGCCTCTTTGCAAATGCCCGCCAAAGCAGCCTGCCGAATGAATCTGTAGATGTGTACGTCAGGAGGTCGAGGGAGTGACGGTTAAATGCTGACTTGGGAAATCTTTGTCTTTCCATGGAGCTCCATTCGCGGCCTTGAAGAACTTCGAAAATATTTGTAGCCGAACCTCCAAGCGTATAAATGTTATTAAATTTCTTTAAGCAACTTTCTTAACGCCAAGCTGTGAAGTCATAAGGTTTCAGAGCCAGTCTTTGTCCCCGGAACTGGACCTTATGCAAAACCTTCCCGGGTAACCCCGGGAAAGGTAGCTTTTTCTTCACGGAGACCAACTTTTCTAACCCAGAAAGCCGCACTTCGCGCAGTAAATAAATTCCGGGGCCCCCCGGAGCGGGCTGAACACCTCTCCGGGCATTTTTAGGAAAAGCCGAAAAATTCCGTGTCCCGTCCGGGGTGAAGTTCGCTGGTGTATGTATGTGTATGTATGTGTACATAGCCCCACGCGGGTGTGGACACCGCAGAAGATCAACCATATGGAAGGACTCAAATTATCCGAAGATCCAGAAACCCGATGACAAGGCTGGAGTATGGATGGAAGCATCCATACCGTCAACCAACCCATCCATACCGTCTATGTATCCATACCGTCTACCAACCCACGTAGCACATCTTTCCCGGATGTATAACTTAGGTACCTTTGCTGTGCGGCCGCCGTTGTAATCCACCGACTTGATGGAACCCGTCGCGTCATCCACGTAGAGCAGCTTAATAGTGGGGAAACCCTGTCACAATGGCAATACAGGTTTGTTTGACAAAATAGGTTGCAAAAATTGTTGCGGAAAACGAAAAGCAATACTCCTGGGAAGACGCGAAATCTCAAGGGAGAGGCATTTTCAGACCAGGCATTTTCTGAAAGCGTGAAAACGCCACCAACCACAATCTGTCGAGCGCAGGCTGGTGGTCACGTGACGCACGAAGGCTGGTGGTCACGCGAACGCTGAGCTCTAAGTCCTGCATGCGTGCTATGACTTTGCCTATGACTGATTTATTAAAGCCAGGGCGGTAATCCTTCGTTGGCTTGCCCTCTCCCTCCCTCTCTTTCGTGACACAAACCCTCTCCCTATTACTCTTCCTTCGTTCCATTCATCCTTTCGAAAAACCTCGGACATGGCAGAAATGAAATAGAAATTCAGAATTCAGAATGTTACTAGTGAGCCTCACACCAGGACTTGGGCACTTTCAGCACTTAAGCTAGGTGGCCTCATCAGCCTGCTTCGATAAGCCGAATCTGGGTAATCACCGCCTGCCCCGAAACATTTGACCTGGATGCGATATTCCCCAGCCAGCTCCTTGTGTGTGTCCGCGTCCACTGCGCCCACCGCCACGATGCCCTTCAGCGCCTTAGCGGTCTGCTCCCAGGCGGGTTGCAAAGACTGTCGAGGCACATGAAGCGCAGCAAGTAGAGGATGGAACGACAAGGGGATTGGTGGCAAGACAGTTAATGATTGATTAGTTCTCATCAAATGCGCTGGAGACAAATTGGTAAAAGGAGAATTGCCTCCTGGCGTTGTTACGGGCAGTCCGGACCTACAGTCTAAGGGTATCCAAAAAATCCGCGACTTACTACCCCTAGTTTGCCATCACGCAACTCAAGATGATATATCTCCTTTGGTTTAACCGTGTGATTAGGACGGTGGAATTTCGTTGTGGCCATCGTACGGTGAGGTGCCGCAGCTGCCTGATCAAGTGCAGCTCGCTGTTTTATAGATATTACTCGTTGTACACCACGCAATGCAGTGAAAAGGAATCTGAACTGAAAGGATGGGCGTGGATTCCGGAAAGTCCGCCGCAGAAGCGCAAGGAACTGTTCCCGCCTTTCCGTATCTTCCTTTCCATCCCTCCGCCGCACAGCCCGTGGCTGCTTGTAAGAGGAATTCCGCACCTTGCAGTGGCCACACCTGCAAGTAATGGGGGTTACACCGATACAGCAGATTCCGTCAACCATCCGCTATGGAATTCTTGATGCAAGTGTGTCACAAAACGCCAACGCCTTACCATGGAGCGTAAAACTCCGTCAGCAAAATACCCGCACTCTTGACCTTCGACTTTAAGTTGCTTGTTGTGAGCTCCACAACAGGTCCATTTGGCGAGTAGAACGCATTCACATGCGCCACAAGAAGTGCGAAAAGTCCGACAACGGCTAAAATCTTAAAATTTTCCATTGGAAAGTATCAGATCACTGCGAGCTCTGTGCCTCAGACCTAATGAACCTCAGCAATATGCCGGAGATGATCTGCACCGGCACGTCAACTTAGACCGCAATTCCTAAGTGCGATGTTTGCCGCTTAGGTATAATGAAATGGATCTTGCAGAGTCAAAAGTACATTATAGTTCGCGGGAGTAGTACTCGCTGGACACCTAATGTTTCGTACCAACCGGTCTTCTAGAAAGCTGCAAAACGTCAAGACTTTCCAACGCGATAAGGAACTTTTACATTGCGTAACATACTTACTGGCATCTTCGATTATTGTTGCAGCGAACATGCCCAAACCCGGCGGTTGTGCCTACGGTTGCGACGGGACCGGCACCCACCGACCCACGGTACCGGCGAATTCTGTAGAGCTTGTCTACGAATCCAGGAATGGCGCTATGGCAACTAAATGTATCGTAGCCCTGCTTAACGGGGCACCTAACACTTCCGGGACGAGTTATAGACCTGTCTGATTGTGCCTGATAGGGCCAGACTTCAGCCCCTGGCCCCTAGGTAGGGGCGTTGCAGGGGGCTGTAAGGGTGATAATTTCATCGTTGCCATTCCGATGGTTACGTTTGACGACCTTCTCCCTTGTCGTGCATACAAGAATGGCCGAGGAGGCCCCCTGTTCTCCCTTGTAAAACCACAACAGAACACCCTTACAGCCACTTGCTAATCAGTGGATTTACCTTGGTGCATTTTGTCCTTGAGAATCGCTGTGGGAAAGGGATACCGCGGGCCAGGCCTGGACAAGTTATCCACCCCCATCCCCCACCCACTGATAGTCAGGTTTAATGATACAACATAACCGATATTCTGAATCAGTCGAATCCTACGTTGATCTTGTGAAACGAAGCCGGCCACCCTGAAGCACTTGTTCCCCTGTGGTTATTACCTCGATCATACCGGATGTAATGCGCTTAGATATTGTGAAGCGAAAGGGGGCCTGGCGAAGCGCCATGCACGTTCAGTCCTGTACTGGAATATCACGAGAACTCAGCCTGCAGGGCGGAATCAGATTTCAGTCAAGTTCGATGCCTAAACCTGCGCGCCTATCTGTGCTTTGCTCGGCGGGACTATGGGCCTCACGGAAAGCATCGCACATAGCCTGCTGCACAGTACTGACAACATTTGTATGTGCCAGCCTGGCTGACTTGCGGTATGATATACCGAAGAACTATACGTAAGGTCATCGCATGAAACTGACCGCAAACTTTCATGCGCCGATGTCCATCTTGGGCCGTTCACGTCCCCATATGCAACGTGGCATCCCCACTTCCTCATATCCATATACTGGGCCCACTATCCCCACCAACTTATAAGGGGGGGGGCGCGTAACTGGTGCTAAACAGCAGCCTCTAACCGCCTGTTATGCCATGTTAACAACTGTTATACCCCCTATGAGTTGGCAGGGTATACGACAGCTCCGCTCAAGTAAACTCATGTGTTTGGTCAGGTTCGGTAGTGCCTAGCTACATCTGTGGACCCAAATTCAAAACCTTAATTGGTGAATGTGTAATGGAAGATGCTAAAGAAAGAAAGCCTTGTCGCAAGATCTTGTGGCGCAACAGTATCTGCCAGAGAGACAAGACCCGGGAGAATTATAGGAGCGTGCTACATGTCCACGCTCACAACGCGGTTGTTGTTGCATATTCCTCCGTACCATATGCGCAGTCGAAGAACAGTAAGTGTTGTCATATACGTCATATAATCAACACCCAATTATTCATTTCCTTGTCATCATTTATTCGTTTGAGTTGATGGCATCCGTCCAAGACACGGAAAACGGCATTGTCCATCGCACTGCTTCAGTTCGTCCCTAACGTAGGGAAGCAGAATGAACCACCAATCCACCTCACCGTCCCACTCGCCACATGCGAGCGACCAAAAACGGTCAACAAATGCTTAGGCCCCTCTCCAACGGCCCGGGGCACGCGTAATATTTCACAGCCTTGTGTTTTCCGCAGAGCAAAGCATGCAACTGTGGGGAACACGGCCGCTGCGTTGCTGTTGGACGAATCGTCAAGGCCTCGTCACGCTGGAGGATATGGCCTGGGATCAAGGCTGAAGGCCCTCGCATGCAACAACCATACCCATAACGGCGTGGGCGACGCTGCTGTTGGGCTTGCGCCCATTAGCAATTAATACGCCTTCGAGGTCAACAGTTTCCTGAGTTAACCCAATCGCAGCATTTTCTTGTTCTCTGGGGACCACCATGCTCCTGCTGCTTCTCCTGACCAAGAATCAATGTGGGGAAGGCAAAGGCCAAGGGGCCGTTTTAACTGCTCGCGGCGGCGCTTCCAGTGGTTGATGAGCCGGAGAAGATGCGGTCCTCGGGCCTGAATTGGGCCTTCTTGGCACTGACCGCCGTGGAAGACAGCAAGCCCTCGTAGCCTACTAGACAGGCCGAAAAATAAGATTGTATTGAGACTGTCGCTACCTTGGGAATAGGATTAAGTCAAGTGAAACGGACTCGGCGAAAACATTACCCAACATGGAAAAGCTGAGGGTATCCGAGGTTGAGGTCAGTGGGCTCAGAGACAGAGGTAAGTGGTGTGTCGAGTTCGTTAGGTGTGGGCAGAAAGTGTGCAGGAGCATTGCCCGAGTCCTTTCAACACACGGGATGAAACAGCGTGAGGCATAGCCCCTCAAAATGAGATTACCAATGTTGTGGGAGCCGAGAACGGTCAAGGGAGTGGGCCCCAAACATGGAATGATGAAAGCATGAACGTATGGAAGTACAGCGCGAGACACTGTGTCTATATGCTATAAGGTACATATGTGCAAGGAATGAGACTATGGGGTCCTGACCGGATTTTAGGTAAGCGGTAACACACATGCCCTGCACAAACGCCGCATCAGAGTGCGGCGGAACGTGCATGCGCGAATGTAAACGGCATATGGGGGACGACGTGCCTTGGGTTAAGTGGGAAGGCAGTGGCCCTCTCTGAGGCGGCCTCGTCATACTGCTGCTGCAGCCGCCGGAGCCTACCTTTGAGCGCATTGCCTTGAGGATTTGCGGTTTCGAAGTATTGTGTCTCAAGCCTATGTATCTGCAAGCAAGCAATGCAAAGACTCGCACCATTATTCAACGGGCAACCCTCATCCCGCATTGAGGAATCCAGGGAATAGCTGGGACTGGGAGGGAAGGCCAAGAAAGTCGTATCCTTGGTTGGCAAGGTTGGGGGTAGGGTTTTAACTCTCCAATCCTACGCCAGCCATCTCACAGTCTGACATCACCACACATTCGACTATGGAATACACTTGCTTATGGGTTCTCGCACCGGTAAAGCGTTTTAACCGGGCAAGTGTCAGTTGCGACATATATACGGACAGTCAGACAGCTACCAGCATTTGGCTCCTTCCCCTTACCCTTTAGCACCCTCCCTCTCCCATGCAATTCAATTAATGCAGTCACCTGCAGTTCGCACTTGCGCAGCTGCTCCGAAAACTCTTTGCGTTTCTTTTCAAGCTCCGCGATGTCGATGCCGCCCTCAGCTCCACTTGCTGTTGCTTTGAGGCCCTCCTTCAAGCCGTCCTTTTTTTTCAATGCAACTTTATTCACCGCTAACGCCGTTGGTTTTGCCTTGATACCTTTCGTTCCCTTCGCAGTCGCGTCGCCTTTGCCGGGTTGCTCTCCAGACACAGAAGGTTCCAGCTTTATCCCACGCGGCATGAATACAGCGATTAAAATGAACAAGCTAGCTGTGAATGACAATGCGGCTTTTGGGTCGGAAATGCGAGCTACTACCGTGTTCCCGTCAATAATATGCCCGGAAGGAAAAATCGCCGCGTAATGGGTACGCGAACCAAATAGGAAACGCCCAAGGTTTCCGCAATTCCTGTGCGAACGAGAACAACGATTGACTTTGGGCCTTTGGCGGCAAACTTGCCGGACTTCGTACGTTGCATTTGCAACCTGCATTTTGCATATCCTGAGCAGTATTATACAATTTATAATATGCTAAAGAAATAACACATAAATATACCAGGGTGATTTTTAAGTCTAGGTTATTCCCAGGCAGGCAGATAACATTTCACCTGTAAGGTTACTTGCTGCTGATTCCGCCCAGCTGACCAAGGAAGATGGCCTACAATCCAGACACCATGTCGTTTGATGTTCCCGACACCGACACGATTTACGTCAGCGGTCTTCCACCCAACACAACGGAGCAAGGTGTGGCGGCGGGCCCAAAGCTCGCTGGCCGGGTAGCCCGGTTATGGGCTGTTGCGTGTCTCCCCAACGGTCTATGGGGCACAGCGCACGGGTGATGAGGGCCGCGCCGGGGCCTCTCTGCAGATCTGGCCGAGTACTTCGGTTCTATCGGACTTATAAAGATTGACAAGAAGACCAAGAAGCCGAAGATTTGGCTGTACCGTGACAAAGCAACGGGAGAGCTCAAAGGTGACGGAACTGTCACTTATGACGACCCGTTCTCGGCAGCATCGGCTGTGCAGTGGTTCGGGAACAAGGAATGGAAAGGTGCGTCATTCAGCTTAGCCGATCCATATAATATGATATGTCAGTTGTATACTGGCGTATCCTTTATGTTACAGCGCGAACAAGTGACTTCTTACTTTAATGGACGTGTTGGAAGGCTACGCCTTATGCACGCTCCGCTACATACAGTTTTGCATGAACTCATCGTCTTACACAATGCTTCATTTAGAGTATGGGAGGCTTCGATATGCAGCTTATAGTAACCGCGTCCTTCCACTTTGCCCTTGATGCTGCAGGCTCGCTGCTACAGGTCACCTTATCTCAAAAAAAGCAAGCCGGTGGGGGCTATGGTGGAGGCTATGGAGGCGGCGGAGGTGGAGGTGGGGGCTACGGTAGGCACGGAGTGATTACCGTGTGGGTCATGGCGGATGTATGATGTCTACTCTTGAAGTCAGGAAAGCACTTTTCCATTGGCCATACTGTCGCCACAACAATTCTTATTGCCACGGCGGCTCTTAACCGTGTTGCCAAGGCTCTAGCACCTGGGCTCTTAACTTGCAGGCGGCGGAGGTGGAGGATACGGCGGGTACGGTGATGGGTACAACAGCGCTCCTCCCCCTGGTGCGTAAAACCTTTCCTGATGGAGGTTGTAGCTGACGACGATTGCCGAGCCATATCAACATGCCGACTTCTACGTAAGTTTTTACGACAGTTGCAAGCCAATGAACTAAAGATGCGTGGTTATCTCCTTGTTTGTAGACATGGGCGGCGGTGGAGGCGGTTATGGTGGAGGCGGTGGAGGCCAAGGGGGCGGCCGTCCCGGCGACTGGGGTTGCAGCAAATGTGGCAACAACAACTTTGCGTTCCGCCAGAAGTGTCACAAGTGCGGCACACCGCGTTCGTCTGCAAGTGGTCCAGGCGGTGGTGGTCCAGGTGCGCCAGGTGTTCAGGTGCTAACATGATCGTGACCTGCTAAGGTGGTTCTGGCAGCGCAAGCCGACACTATTGAATCAAGTGCAGCGATTTTAAGAATCGCAAACTAGTGCTCTGTTCTCACATCACACTGTCGCCCAGTCATTAATGTATCATACAGATATGTTTCCGACGATCATGAAGTGCGCACATCGATGGTTGCTTCCCATTTGTTGTGCTAATGCAGCACCAGGCGGTGCAAATGGAGGCTACGGCGGCGGTGGCGGCTACGGCGGAGGTGGCGGCGGCGGTGGTGGTGGTGGCTATGGCGGCGGCAATGCTGGTAGCTACGGCGGCGGCGGTGGCAGTGGTGGTGCTGTGGGTGGCGGCGGTAGCTATGGGGGCGGCGGCAGTGCTGGTGCCGCCGCTGCTGGTAGCTTCGGCGGTGGCGCAGCTGCTGGCTACGGGGCCGGCAGTGCCCCCCCGGCAGGTGCTCCGCCATCAAGCGAGAAGGCACGTGTTGTCGCCGCACCACAGGGCCCTCCTGGCCTGTTCGCGCCGGATGACTGGCCATGCCCAAGCTGCGGCAATGTGAACTGGGCCCGCCGTAACAAGTGCAACATGTGTGGGACATCTAAGCCGGGTGAGTGTGAGCGACATGTAAGCATAGGGCCACATGAAGGGTCGAGGCGTAAACAGATTGGCGATTAAGTGGCTGAACAGGACAGTAAGGTACAGATTGCATTAAAGCCTTAGTTAGGACTGGTCTCTACCCTTACTTGTGTTTATGCCATGATTAAGGGCTGGCTGTCTCGTGCGTCCATGCATCGGGTTGTGCAGGCACTATGGATATGAAGCGTGAGGGTCAAGCTGGAGGCTTCAAGGAACTCGATGAACAGGAACTCGAGGAGGCCAGACGGCGGCGTAAAGAATACGAAGACCAGGATGTGTAAGTATTCCGGGGTATCAATTGTTCTATGGGCTTAGCTTGAGGTGATGTCTAGCGCATGGCCATTACGAGCCATCCTTTGCGCGTGGCTTATTAATTTGCACATAGTCCCCCGCCTCGCGTTGATCTTTGTGGCCGCAGCTCTGAAGCTACGTCTGCGCTTTAGTTTGCTATCCCTGCTATCCAGGACGTTATTAAGCTTCTCCAATTCTGTGCTATGGTATCTTTGTATGCCAGGTATGATGAGTTTGGCCGGCTGAAGAAGCAGTTCCGGGGGACGAGCGAGGCAGACCGTAAGGCCCGTGAGGAGGCGGCTCTCGCTCGGCTGCGTGGTGAATACAATCCTGCACCGAGCGCGGCGGTAAGGGGGGCTAGAAGGGGTTTCGTTGGGTTAGGGTGATTGGCTTGGGACCGTCTTTAGTGGCGAATATGTTTTTTATTCTCTAGGTCTTGAATCCTGGATTGTTCTTCATGTTGTCTGTTCACACAATGCATTTCATACCTTGCTTTTATGATCCAGCCGATTTTGGCTTCCTTTATTATTTTTCCGTTACATTAGAGTCCAGCTGTGTACTCTTGATGGGAATTGCAGGAACGAACTGGAGGATATGGTGACGACCGTGGAGGCCGTGGTGATGATCGACGGGATCGTCGCTCACGGAGCCGCAGCCGCAGCCGGGAGCGCGGTGGAGATGTTGCCCGGGGTGGTGGCTATGGCCGCAGCGGTGATCGTGATCGGGGCGGTGATCGCGGCCGGGGTGACGGCTATGGTGCTCGTGGGGACCGCCGCTACTAACAGTGTCCTGATTAAGATACTTTGGGACCACTGATGAGGGGTATGTGCGTTTGCCAGATGACCCCATGAGAGGTCAACTGGGTAAAGGGCAGCCTGTGACTGTGCGTGGTAAATTTAAAACTTGCTGCTGCGGCTGGACTTGCGACTTCGGATTGCCGTCGGAAAGATGGGTATGGGAACGATACAGGGGCTGCTCGGTTAACTGACAGAGCGCAGAGTACATGTTTTGAGGATTAGTGCCCTTGAGAGAGCAATTTGCTATTGGTGAATCGCTCTTATCAATTCCGCTGAATTTCAACTCTGCGCCTTATGCATGGATGCTCGGCATCCGGATTTTGGGATACACTGGCCCACGCTGGTGATGTTCATCGCTGACGGACACGGCAAGTCCTATGGGGATGTCTACTGATTGCTGATGCGGTTGCGTGGGTTGGGTTTTACATATCGTTCAGGCTGTTGACAATGTCTCTGATAAGGTTACGACGCGTCAAAGTCCTTGTTTCTTGCTCACCTACGATCCCGGCAACTTAATGTTGCGCTGCTATGTAGCATCTCAGTTAACTTGGCTAGTCAGCTTAACTTTTGGTTTCAGGCCATTACTGCGTGTGCCGCCTCTTTTCGCCGGAAGTTGCTGCTGAACAGGCTTATTCAGCGCTCGGGCTAGTTTGGATGACGAACCGCAAAATGTCAGGTACACATGTAAAAGGATGTGAGCTACGAGGGTCACGGAATACGTATGGGACCATCACTCCACGGATCTAAATTACGAATTTCCAGTTTTGGTAAGGGTCCAGTGGCATGTACAGAGGCATGTAGGGGGAAGTGTCCACACGCAGCTGGAGGAACGGGAAAATTTGGTGTCCTGAAGGGAATCGTAAATGGACATGACTGAAACTCGATTGTTCCACCGTCCTGGTGTTGTACAGCGAAGAGATATCTACCAGATAGATGCCCGTGCGTGTAGTGTATGCTATAATAACGACGATAACTGCATCGGGGAGACCCGGGACTGTAGGCGACGTGCACAGCACGTGGGCATTCTAGTCGACGGTACCCGCATAGGTTTTATTGTTTGAACCGGTTTTTTGCTTCCTTGTTGGGCTACACTGTTAGGACAGGAGGGCTCCAGAATCGTCGTACAAGTGTTGTTCACAAGTGCGGAGGAGCCTATTGCAGAGGGTCCGGCGCATGTGCGACTTTACAGTGCTGGCTAGAGGTGTAGAAGAAAGAGGATTAGGCAGGCGCGAACTGGGAGTGCGGTTAACCGCATATCGGTGTGATGATCTATTAGGTAGATGTCACAAAACCGGTTTGATGGAACAAAACGCACAAGAGCCAAATTCAAACGGTATCGTATGCAACATGTATGAGGTCGAGTTTTTATACAGTTCGAGAATTATTGGCTGCTGCCGGTCCGTTCCAAGCAAGCGAGCTAGCTCACATGGAACCGGCTGTATGGGATATGTCTAAAATTAGGAAATAAATTTGGTAGTTATAAATAGATGGATACATTTAAAGCGTCATTTGAGAATTCAGATGAGACGAGACGACCGTAACGCCGTACAACGTACGGACACTTAGAGAGAGAACAGGCAAATGCTAAAGATATTTGCGGCTGGTCATATTCCATCATATGCAATAGAGCTTTCCTTATATCTATTATCGACTCCTTTTCTGACGTCCTACAAAATGCCGCCTAATATTCCCGGCACACTTACTGCTAAATCATTGCGAAGCGATGAACAATTATGGAAGACATCTGACCAAAAGGTTAGATTGGGAGGTCATCAAACTGTTCCTTCCCATCTCGAGCGATAAAATCGTTTTATTTGTATTATTTGTTAGGCACAAAAAGAAGGCCCTCATCATACAGTTTTCTGGACAACGGGCGAACGATATCAGGGCGCATGGAAGGACAACAAGAAACATGGTGGGTTACCATTGCGAGTACACTTCATGAACCCAATCTTATGTAACCGTTCATAATCCTGGAATGATATCACATCATATAACAATACTTAGGTTTGTGGGTTTATCTCTAGAACCCTACGAACTCCAGGGTCTAAAATGAATTAACCCGCCATGCAGGCAAGGGTACCGTAATCTACAAAAACAGTGACAAGTACGAAGGCGATTGGGCGGAGGACATGCGCCACGGGCTGGGGACCCTTTGGCTGTACCGGGACGGAAAGTACATCGTACGTTACAACGGCGAATGGCGACACGACCAGCCCAACGTAAGACGCCTCCGAACGAACCCCGGTCCCCATCAGGGGTATAATGGCATGGCCTCAGAGCGGCATCTCATACATACCCCAAAGCACCTCCAACACTGTTGAGCATCCTCAGACCAAAACGCAAATCCCCGCCGGAAGGATCAAACGATATTATGCCATGCGACTCATGAGACCCATTGATTCAGCAGGTTATGGTAGCTGCCAAAGAGGAAGGCGCCAGGATGAGCACAGGGGCACCGAAACCATCACGTTTCCTTTCCCCGCAAAGCCCCTTTTCTCCCTTCCCCAGCTTGCCCGCTACCTCCCTCGACCTAAGAGATTCTATAACTGATGCTCCCAAACCCCATTCCGAGCAAGCTTTTCCCAATTCCTGCCCGTCGGCAGCAATCACGCCCATCGCCTGGCCCTGAGGGAGGGGGAACCGGGAACCGGGGAGGGAGGGAGGAAGCGGGAAATCTGATGTGGCTAATTAATGTGCACATAACTGGCTGAATGGCGTGTCAAGCCGCTGGCGCGTGATCCATTCCATCATTTAAGCGCACCGTGTATGGGGGGCCGGGAGATTGGTATGGTAGCTGCCAAGGAGGAACACCATAGCAGGATGTGAGAACAATTTCCCCACCAGGTCCCGTCCCACCCCGTCCCATTTGTGGCGGATTACAGTTATGTTCCGCAGTTGCGCTCCGCGGCGTGATCCCTCCCTCCCTCCCTCCCTCCCTTCCTCCCTCGCTAACCGTAACCTCGAGGTGAGACTTGATAGGCACATCTGCCGGTAATTTCCGACCCTTTCCTTTTCCCATCCTCTCTCCCGCGTTTCTTCTCTTGACTTCGGCGGCCGTCTGCCTGGCTCTTCCGTCGCCTCCTGACCGGCATTCTGATTCTTCGTGTTGCAAATGTTAACTTCTCAGGGGCATGGTACGTACTTCGCGGACAATGGCGATACTTACGAGGGCGAGTGGCACAACGGCAAACGACACGGGAAAGGCCGGGCGGTGTACGGCGGGCGGCCTGTGGATGGTTTTGGAGGGGACGTATACGAGGGCTACTTCGAAAATGATGTCAAGTGAGAGCGGGCACCGGAAGGCACTCCTGACGAGGATGCTGGGTCTGGTAAAGGCCCCGGAGTTTTGCAGCAGCAGCATAAGCAACAGTAACAAAAAACAGCAGCAGTAACAACGCATTGATAACGTTGATAAAATTGCAGATTGCTGCTGCAGTTTTAAGGCTCTCCGATTTTCCCAGGCCATGGAATATGTCATATTCCACATCTCGCGCATCCGTCCCCCCACATACCCCTACCCTCACCCCACACATAGCTAGGTTAGCTAGGGTTCAGTTTGGATTTCGGAGGCCTGAGGGCGGGCGGCTTAAGAACCGGGGCCTAAGATTCATACGCGTCAAGACACGAACCCGCAGTGTAACCAAAACAGGCTTTTATTAATGTGGTTATATCTTGTTGTATCATCATTGACTTCCTGTCCCGCGCATATCCCCCTCCAGGAGTGGCCCTGGAACCATGATGTACGCTAATGGGGATGTGTATGAGGGATTGTGGGCCAGCGACCAGAAGAACGGCACTGGGACGTACTTCTACATGAGCAAGGGGAAGCGGTGAGGGGAGGGGGATGGTCAGGGCTTCTGGGAAGGGGCACAGGGGGAAAGCAAAGTTTAAGGAGCGCGGGCTGGTTGATGCAATTAAGGCGCGGTGCGATCCACGGGTCCAGCATCAGGGAAGAATCCCGATATCTGTGAGTGTTAGTTTGTCCTGCCAGCAGAGATGAAGGACGAACTGAAGTTGAAACTTAAAATAAATCATGAATAAAGGAAATATAACATGCAAATATATAACAGAAGTATAATATGAAGATTAAAACTTACAGATGCATGGAACTGAAAAATGAAACTTTACTGAACCTGAAGTCCAAACCGAAGTATCCTGCAGTGGAATTCTCTGCCTGCTGTTTGTTGCTAAATGCTGTCCTGTCCTCCACCAGGACACTGCCCTGATTTATCCTCCTTGAAGTTTACCCTCACACCAACTCACGCCACCAATCGAACCCTGATCACCACCCGTTACCATCATGTTAGGTGTAGTAGTTGAGAGCTGCAAAGGCCTCTCGAGATGCTGATAGGGTGCTTCTGCACCTTGATATTGTGCTGGTATATGCCGTACATGTACGACTACTACAGTAGGCCTCTATCCTACCATTGACAGTTGATAGGGCAGAAATTTGAATGAAACATCGTCGACATGAGAGCAGTCATAAAATAATCAGGATTCACCCAAGAAGGGGCAAAGCCCGGCTGGCTTTTTATCCAATAAATACGACCCTTCCGCGAAGTCGGGTTGTGCGCACGAGTTAGCTCTAGAATTACTACGGTTATCCGAATAGTAAGTACCATCAAATAAACTAAACTTATTATGAGCCATTCACAGTTTCACAATATTTGAAGATATACTTAGACATGCATGGCTAAAGTTTTGAGACAAGCATATGACACACCTGGCAGGATCAACTAGGTAGCTCCTTCGGATAGTAGTCGCAAATCCACCACGCACACGTCTGTGGTAGTATATATATATACTGCCGTGTGGTAGTATAGGATCCTGCTCAACAATCCTCGATGCACCACATATTTTGAGAGTGACATTTGCAGGACATCATCCACTGTAAAGGTGCTAACCCATTGTGATATTTATTTCACGATATAGCAAAGCACAATGAGAACAAGGCAGAGCAAGCACTCGCAGGGTCAGGTTCATCTTGCACGCCCTTGAGACATCTCATATCACGAAGCCTCTCTGTGTTGTATCTCTCTGTGATAATACCTGCCAAACTGTTTAGCCCCGATCGGAAGATGTCCAGTTCATCTTGAATTCCAAACCTTAGATACCCCAGGATACTACACTCTGAGGACTCCCTTGGCCCTTCATCCACGTTCTCAGAAGCATTGGCCGGATGTTTACTCTTCATGTGACATGCTCAATATCATACATAGCCCTCTATGATGTGTAGACGCACGCACAACAGAGTTTCACCATCTTCTCGAAGGGAAGCCATCTCACTAGCTTAAGGCATCACAGCTGAGAAGCGCGCTCAAGCTGTTGCCGATGTTATGGTAGCCAGAACTCTAAAAATGAGTCATTAGTCACAATGGCTACTTGCACAAGCCGTCCCATCCGGGTTGGTACTTTGGGACACATTAAAGGCATTCCCAAGACCACAAGCCATATAGTTAAGGAAAATCGCATAAGTGTAGTATCCTGGGGTGTCTATGTCTATGTCTACGGGTAGTAGTGTCCAGGATAGACCATGTATGATCATCTTCCGATCGGGCCTTTGCTACATGTTGGCGGACATGTACGACAGAGATGCAACAATAAGCTCATTATGTACAAGATTGGAAGCCAAAACACAGCCCAAGCACCAATAATGCATAGGAATACCAAGTCTATGCTGATACTTAGCTGGGGAGGCCTGTGGGTTTCCTTACCATAACCCCACGATCTGCTGCATGCTGCCCGGGTGCGCTCTCTACAGCTTTGACGGCGTGTGGGCAGACGGCTGCATTAAGTGTGGCACCTACAGCGAGATCCACACACCTCCACCGGGCACACCGGGAGCGCTACCGCCAGTCGAATTACGTAATGCTGACAAGGTGCTGGCGGAGGCGACCATGGAGGCGGCGGCCCAGGCCTCCAGGCGGTAGCAAGTGCAGAAGCGGCAGTAGCTGGTTTAGCGGCTTCACTGATCGTTGCAGACAGGGTGTTCTCCCCCGTGTGGTATCATGATAATGATGAGGATGTCTAATTCTGACGTTGAATCGTGCGCTTTTCTTAGAGCATGAGACAACACAGGGCGCGCGTTCGGGCTCCACGAGGCCCCAAGTACAGGGTGGCAGCACCTGGGGGAGGGGGGAGGGCAGGGCAACATAGCTTCAATGTTAGCGGCAGGTACGACAATCCTAGTAACAAGACTTCCATTGCGACCCGCTGCTGTTATGTTCATGTTTATGTTCTACTACATGGGGAACAGTGAATAGCATGGTTAGCAGGTTGGTCGGCTTTAGTGGACAGCGCAGGTTTTTGCAACCATTATAGTGTAGGCAGCTGCAGGAAAGTACGGGCTTTGTGTGTGGGGGGAAGGTGCATGTGTGTGTAGGGGGTGGTTACGCGGGGAGACTGGATGAACACGTGTGTGTGTATGCCTGCAGGCGCAGGGGCACCAAGATACAGGGCAGATGCGCAGTCTACTTCTCACCGGTGGGAAAGAAAGGGGAGCGGGGAGGGGGCAGTTGTCGGCTTCAAAGTGGTAGTGATGGGCGATGGTGCAGCTGCTTAGTGGGGGGCACCGTGGCAGTGGTGGGGATGATCGTGGTGATGGTGGGGGTGGGGGGTGATGACATGTAGATACTGCGAAGAGACGAAAGGAAAGAACTGCTCTGGTGCGCAACATGAAGAAATTTGCATGTACGGAGTCGCCGGTGGTGATTGTTTGTGTGGGACTGCACTACCATTTTTATCTATCGGGGTTCTGAAACTTCTCATTGGCTGTATCTGTTCTCCCTTTTCTCTCTCTCTCTGTCTCGGCCCCTTTGTGTCTCTTTCCCCCTTCTCTCTGTCCCCTTGCGGTCTGCGTGTTTGTGTGTGTGTTGCGAGCAATTTTCCACACCGTCCCTCCCCTTGAGCAGTGGGCACTGCGTCGTATGCTATGGCCATGCGTGACAGTACTGTAAAAGCCATACAAGCCAAACCATCTGACACACTTTATTCAGCGACTCACGCCATTTAGCAAGGGAAATTTTGGAAATGAATGCAGCAGGCTTTGTGGTCCCACGTGACGGGATGGACTACGCTGTTTTCCGTAGGCGCAGGGTCCGAGGGGACCAGTGCGTGGGAGGGGCGCAGTGAATTCATTCAATGCATGCCGTACATTTCATGCATCAGGAAATCTGGGTTTGCAGGTAGAAGTACACACCCAACAAGACTGGCGCTGTGGCCGGGCCCGGGTGGTCCCTGTGGGCCCGCGGGCGGCCCGGGCGGGCCGCCCGGCGGGGTCCCGCCCTCCCCCACCGGGGGGCCCCCGCCACCGTAGGGTATTGTTCTGCCCATTTGCATCGCCCGGTCTCTCTACGCGTTCATCTGGGTTTCCCGGGCGGCCCGGGGGGGGGCCCCGGGGGGGCCGGGGAGTCCCGACCCCGTGGACCCGCGGTGGGATCATAAGCGGCATTTCTGTGTCTCCGGTACCCGGTGACGGATCCACACCAGGACCACCACCAGGGCCAGAAGCGCCATTTCCACTACCTCCTGATCCACCAGCGCCCCCTACAGAGCCGCCTCCGTTACCGGACATTGAAGGTCCAGCAGACGCACCACCCAGAGGACCATCGTCATCGTCATCGCTATCTGAGTCCGAGTCCTCCTCAAAGTGTCCGGGGCCACTGAGTCCAGACCAGCAATGCCCTGCATCCACCAACTCTGACGCATTCCTCATGGGCAGGTCGCCAGTCGAGTGGATGGAGGCGCGCCATAATAGCGGAAACGAGTGTGGAAAATATGTAACACTGACACGAGTTGTCACCATACAAGGTGGTGGTTATCTTCACCAGCGGCCAACTCACGTGGGCTAACCCTTGCCTGCTTCTCCCAAGTAGGTTGTTTGGATTCCGTGCTCTTGGCCGTGAATGCTGTTGAGAGTCCTAAAGTAACTGGCGTACGGTGGAGACTTGTGGGTAAAGGCCTTCTGCAGCTTAAGCGGGTGTGGGGGACGAGAGGCGTGGAGTTGTGACGGGGAAGAACCGGCAGAGGGTAGCTTTTGAAAATGGCTATTCGTTCTTTGACTGCACACGTGCGACGAAGCTGCGGGGATATTGATTATTTTATGGTGCGGGTGGGGCCGAGTTCGATGAACGTGAGCCGACAATGTGCTACCCATTGTGGCGTCTTTTACTGCAGTCTGCATCACAGCAGCTGATGTGGGCGTGGTAGAGTTTCTGGGCTCTGGGCTCGATTTCACACCACGCAGGTTTATGAGAAGCAGGACCTGTGCTGCTTACCTGCTGGGTGATGTGCACTGTTGCGCACTTGTGACGGCGGCGATTACAGGAACCTGTGCGGCCTCATGAAATGCAAGGTATGACTATTGCTGATGCGGCAGGACAGGCCTCTGCGGTTCTGTTTTGGGTCCGTTATGAACTGGACTTGGGACACAGCGCCATGTGCGCAGATATCCAAACAAACGCAATAAACTGTCCCAATCCCGGTCCCAACAACAGGTAAAAGGGTCCGTAAAGTACACACATACACTTTACCTTGTTTTGGAAGTTGGTTTCTAAGAAGTCCTGTTAGGAAAGAGAGACGTGCAGCCTTGCGAAAAGCTTTCTGCGATGGAGAAAGGCCGCCCCCTTAAAACGGTCCGTCTGCATCGGGACCCGCATCCCAGTGTCCCATAGCCGTGTCTCCAGCTGCAAGTCCATCCCGCTAGCTTTGTTGTGTGTATCAAACGAGGGATGCACCGACTGGGTCACCAAGGGGGTGACGTATGTGCAACCTGGACCTCTTGATGTGAATGGCAGGAACCAAATGGAAGGCGGAGTTGTTGCTTTCCTAGGGAAGCCGGACGCAGCATAACAAAGCTTGCTTCCCTATAGACGCCGCTGTTAAAACAGCTGACCTATTATGAGGGGAAAGTAAAGGCACAAGTGACAGACACAGGCACACAGAGGCAACATAAATGAACCAAAGTCTCTCATCACGCGTTCTTACACAGCTGAACGGTGAGGCGCCTCTGCGCCTCTCCCCAACTTATGTAACCGTACAACTCCCAACCAATTACCCACGACTCTCCAATGCCAAGGCAATGACAGACAGTAACCCCATGAGTCCATGAGTATAACCCAGGCATTTTATGCGACATCTAGATCTCACCTCCGAAAATTTCGCCGTACGCACACACGCAGACATCACCACAGCCAACAGCTCCGGGGCAACACATCGCATGCAAGCGGTGGCGCATAAGCAAAGCCTGATGGGCTGTACTCAGCCTGCCTTACCATAAGTATTGGTTCAGTATGGAAGCAGCAGCTGCCAGGCCTCAACAGGCCACCACACAAGCCGCGTATGTATTGCCAGCTTCGTCACCACCAACATATGCACGGTGCTATCGCGAAAGTCCCGGGGACATCCACATCCGTTTCAGCAGGTACTTGCACGAATGATGATGAACCCCGGTTTTCCGAATTATATATACTTCAATCCTCCAGCCATGCGAACTTCGCCAGCAGCGGTAGCCCTGGTACAGAATCGTACTCCGAACGGAGGACCCGATATGCTCCCCATCCGCTGATCTTCGGCGAACTTATGTGCACGAAAACCCTTCAACGTCCTCCCTCCACAACACTTTGCCCAAGCGGCTGGCCCCACCCTTGGCTGCCGTGCACACCATCAATTCGCTGTAAGTACACCTTTTGAAAAGCTCTGCCCGTTGCCAAGGCAACGAAACATGTCCATGTTTTCATGAAACGCTCGCATGTCCATGTTTGTTAAAGCCCATTGGCGCCCCAACCCAAACCAACCTATCACTTCAATGGCGCCTAACCGTAAGCGCGTAACGCCGTAGCCAAAAAAACTCCGTTCAGGTCGTGAACAACGGAATTGTGTGGGAGATGTTGCATGCAGCAGACCGGAAACGAAGGCACTGAGAAGATCCACGTTTCACCTTGCTCCGTGTTAAGCAACACATTGTTCCGCCATTGTTATAGAACAGGCTTTGATTGTTCTACATGGGTAGGAGCCCTGAGAAGGTCCATCAAGGCCCCCGCTGGGCTGACCACTCGATGACAGTCACACAACCCACCGTTTTGCAGCTTCCGGGTCATAGCAGCGCTGCCGCTGGTAAGTTTCATCTCCGGCGCGCACCTCGCTTAGAACAGCGCCCTGCGCACGAAGCCAGCACCTGCCACGCGACCGTCGCCGCGATCACGCACAAGCCGCTTGGCGCCCTCGCGCAGCCACTCAGCCCTGTGTTGCCATCGGAACACAACGCGCACCAGGCAACCTAGGTCGTGGTCGACTAAAGGCTGCTGCACGCCGGGCTGTTGTAGCTAGGATAGGCTCACTGGAGTGCTGGGCCATCGGTGGCGGGTAAAGGTGGGTGGAGCTGGCCTGCAGGGACAAGCTGGGGTTCAAACCGTCAGTAGCGGACCCAGCACTGTTCATCAAGAGGGATGAGAAGGAGGTCGTCTACCTGCTGGTGCACGTGGACGACATCATCATCACCTCAGAAAACAAGGAACTCATCAGGAGGGTAAAAGCAGCAATCAGGCAAGCCTTCAAGATTCGAGGTCTTGGAGAGGCAAAAGTCTTCCTAGGTATGGAGATCAGTCGGTGAGCGAACGGGGAAGTAAAGATATCGAGGAGCTGCTGCAGCAGCATCAACTCATCAATGCTAAGCCGTGAACGACTCCATTACCTCCTGGTTCTAGAGTCCTGCCAACAGAAGACGGCAACAAAGAGCTCGAGGACAGGACCAAGTACAGGGCACTTGTCGGCGAACTAAATTACCTGGCGACGAGCAACAAGACCCGATATCGCGCAGACAATAATTGTACTGGCAGGCTTTATGGGGAAGCCATCCAAGGCTCACATGGGCCTGGCTTTGGGGGTGCTTCGATATTTGGCGGGTACCAAGGAGCTCGGAGGTCCACAACCGGCTACGTGTTCCTGTTAGGCGGAGCAGCTATCAGCTGGAACAGCCGGAACAGAATTGCAGTGCACGGTGGCAGTTTCGTCAGTGGATGGTTGGCCTCCGGTACCAGCAGGTAATGTAATGGAACACAAGGTACAGGGTGGTATCACCCATATACCTTATGAAGCATGTAGTTGTCAACCACTTCTATCTGTAAAAACGGAGAAGGTTTTATAGGTGTGAATTCTTCCTCTTCTCCAAAACATATTTTTTACGCAATGAATTATTCTTTAATGGTGTTGCCTAAAAAGAAGGTTGAGGTGTAGGAAAAAAGCTAAAATCATCAACTTTTTGTGTATCAGTATATAGTTTAGGGGCTTCAGAGGCGTCTACTTCTTTGTCAATTATGTTATCCGGAATAAATTCATCTGTAGTTGATTTTATTGTAATAAGTTCATTGATTTGAGCTACGCATCCTCCTGAGTCTTTGGTTTCCACTTTAATCGCCCCGTATCCGTTTTTTCAGAAAGAGAACATTTTTCCTGACTATCATGCCCTGCGATGATTTTACCATGATTCATTTCATCATTCGTCAGGCCTAGCTTTTGCAAAGCCGGTTATATTACCTCTGGATATTCTGATAAGGTAGAAGTAGAATTCGTGAATAAGAATTCGTGCCCATGTTTTAGTGTCGTGTGAATGGTAGATAATAATTCAAAAGGGTTTCTTAAACCAGTCGTAGAATCTGCTAAAAATTGATCTGCTAAAAAATTAATCTGCTAAAAAATTATCTATTGATTCTTTCGGTGCTTGCTTTTACAAAGCCGGTTTGATTACCTCTGGATATTCTGATAAGGTAGAAATAGCTATTTTGTGCCCATGTTTTAATGTCGTGTGTATAGTAGATAATAGTTTCAAAGGGTTTCTTAATTCTTAAGTCGTAGAATCTGCTGAAAACTCATCTATTAATTCTTTCGGTGCTTGCCCCGTAATTTTTACAATGCTCCCTTCGTCCTAGCTGTGAAGTTCAGTCGAAAGCGACCATGAATTCCGACAAAGCTGCAGTTTGATAATATTCCGTTTCCTAAATCGCTGATCGATTGGTTGTGTCGCTTTTGTGTCTTTCCGTCGTTCTATGTGTTGCAGCCTTCACACTTCTGCTTATGATCAAGCACTTGGGATTGGACATTTGGTGTCGAAGCTACTTTGGCGTGCTTCCTACCAATCACATACTGCGCGCCGTTCGACTACTTTCACGGGGCGGGCTTGGCCGTGCGTTCATCGTTATAGCACTGTCCAGCACGAAGCTACCCAGAAGGTATATAAGGCCCACAATCGATTGCAGTTTACATTTACCTTGATGTTCGGGATTCTTCAAAGCTAGGACGCGCCGTCGTCCGTAGCCTTCGCACGTCCATCTCTGCGAGCGATTATTCGTCGTTGCGGCATCAGGGAGCAGCGCATCCCTTGCTCCGTGATTGTTGACCGCTGTTTTAGGCCTTCGCCTGCTGGTCTGCAGTGGCGAAGTTCTCTTCGGTGAGGAACGATTCAGAATTAACAAGGCATGATAGATAGAGATGCAGACCTTCATACCTACCCGCCATTGGAAGCAGAAGGCAGGACTTGTCACCTGCCTGTCTTTTGCCTGGATTTTGTTGTTGATTTAAATTTTTCCTAAGGTGCCAAGACGAAAACGAAGGCGCGCCATTAATGACGCCGTCTGTCGCTCTGTCCGTTTCGATGAAAAACCGACAACAACTACCGTCATACCTTGTGCTTTAGAACGCCGGACAGATCCCTTCGGATTTCTCTTCTTGCATGTTTACTTATTAATAAGCTGTGCTCGCTGCCCAGTTGCCTAATCACTCGCTTCACTTTTTTTGTCGAAACCAACTGACAGAACTGGCAGAACATACACCACGCCGAGCCAGTATGAAGGCCCTGGTGTTCATCCTTCTTATCGCGGCTTGCCCCGGTGGACTACTGATGCGGCCCGCCACTGCCGCGGAGCTTCGGGGAAACATCATCGCCGTGATGGCTGCAGGCAAGAGTCGCTGAAGATGCAACGCGGCCATGCACGCCTGCACTGCACCGCTCAGATAGAAGAGGCGATTATGGAGTAGTTACCTCACGGGGCAGGCAGGATACGAGAAATATACTGCCAAGAGTCGCGCGACTACGTGAGGCTCCTGTTATTACGTACGCGCACCTACCTACCCAGCTCCTCCCTGCTCCTCGATGATTGCTGTACGGAACGAACCGACTTTTGCAAAGTCTGACATTAGTTCGTTGCAAGAATAAGCGAACGACACTTATATGGCCGAGGCCGAGATCTTTTATATTCCTTTTTCTGGATTGCTTCAAACACTCGCTCTGAGCGCGCGTCTGTCTCCCATCCTTGACCTTAAGAGACTTCATTTGATATCCAATAATATTGAAGCAGCAACCCGGTAATAATTGATGTAAGCTTAGACTTGAGCTTCCTCCCGCTGCTGTGCTTTGATAAGCTCTACTGTGCTGTGCTGTGCTGTGCTGTGCTGCGTATGCTGTCAGCAGGCACGAATTTGGATCCCGAGGACGCGGAGGACCACGACAATCAACGTGTCGTCGCGCGCCGTGCCGTCTTACCCTGCATTCATCCAAGACGGCGTCTCTCGCAGGCAGGCGTAGCCGCCGCCGGAGCCAAAGGTCTTCCGTGGTGCAATGACGACATCGACAGTTGGTGGCGCTCACCACCGCCGCCACCACCAAGTCCGCCACCGCCGCCACCACCAAGGCCGCCACCCCCGCCACCACCAAGTCCGCCACCCCCGCCACCACCAAGGCCGCCACCGCCGCCACGACCAAGGCCGCCACCGCCGCCACGACCAAGGCCGCCATTGCCAAGGCCGCTATCAAGTTTCTCACCTTCCCCTCTGAAACGTCCCTCTCCTCCATTTAAATGGTACCCTTCGAAATCCGAACCCCCTCCACCACTGCCGGCACCGAAATCACCTCCGCCCCCAGTTAAGAGGTCGCCGCCTTTGCGGCCGCCGAGTACACCGTTATCGCCGGCAACGCTTGTTGTGACGGATCTCTGTGGACGATCGGGTGATTATAAAGGAAAGCCATGGGTATGGCCTGAGCTGTGCCCGTAATGAAATACGCTGGAGGCTAGCTGAGCAGCTATATACATATAGGCGTGGCAGGTGCGGGCTGACTGCGTTGTGTTACAGTGCTGATTGCTCGATCCTCCCATTTCTATGTACGCGTACTCGAATATTGGGAGCTCCTGTACGGACGGTGGCTTCATTTCCGGCTGCCTGGTCCTGCTGAGCGAGGACGATGCTGTATACATGTGCACAGGGCTGCTGTCGATAGATCACATCAGCGCATCTATCCAATCGACGTCGACGTATCCAGATTAGGGTGTCATCGAGGTTAAATTGAAAAATAGGGTGTCGGCTTCCTCGAAGCCGGAAAAAGGGCTGGGCCCCCACAATCCGTACAGGCCGGTTACTTCACAATGAAACGGTTTGAAGTTTGCGAGTTTGCGATGATGCCGGCTCATGACGTTAGCAGGCAAACGACTGCAAACGCAAGGGCAGGGACCTCACGCCGCTCACGCCGTCGTACACATTTTGCCAAAGCGAACGGCGAGGACGTCAAGTGTTAGAGTGTCTCCAGTACTACTGATGGAAAGCTTTAAGCTGTATCTCCGAAATGCCTGCGGCTTCAGCAATTGACCCCACAGCATCGACCTCCATGTCGGCAATGTGGAACTCTTCTGCCCCGAGAATTGGGTTAAATTAATTGTACAAAACGTTACATTCTTTGTAGATAACTGTAAGCAAATTCGTCGACCTGCTGGTGGCAAATCGCCATGCCCTTGAGAGCAGCTTAGCCACCCAAACTTGTTGTTCGATTCATTTCACGCCGTCATGCCAGAACTCCATTATGAGAGACGAGGCACCTTTTGGAATGAAATTTAGGCCGAGAGGCGTTGATGTGACCTTGACCAGGGTCAAAGAAGACTGATAAACTTGTTTGTACGCATAAAATTGTTATTGGCCAAAATAAAGATACATTGCAATATAGAATGTAATATGTGACCAATAACGCGATTCCGCCGCACGAGATTTTATGTTTGGTCCGTCACATTCGACGGACATGGGCAATCCCACATGGCGGGGCCCCCCTGAGCGCTTCGCGCCAGGGCCCCGGCCAAAAATGTGGCCACCGCATCGATTAAGGTGGTGAGGGGCATGAGGAGGGCAGGCAGTCGAGCCCAAAACCTCCTCCAGCTTCTCATGAATGCATGCTGCTGCCTCTAACAAGATTACCCTGTCGTACAGCCGGTGGCCCAGCAAGACGACGCGCAGCAAATATTTTATCTTTGGAGTTTGAGCCGGTAGTTGAGCCGGTTCTTAATTATATACGGCTGCCTGGTAAATATATGGTCAACACATGCGGTTTGGTCATGTGAAGCAAGTATGGATTTCATTAGCAGCGGGGACTTCATGCTACAGCCGGCAACACCAACGACGGTATAGGATTCGATTACAGTTATCAACGTCAAATAATTGACGTCGAATCCAGTCAACTGGCTTATTCGTGGATCCCTGGCAGGGCTCGGAAGGCAGCGGTAGACTATGGTAACGGGGTATCATGGCGTGAACTGAAGAAAAAACACCCTTTCCTGCAAAGAAGACTTGCATTGGGTGCACAGTTCTATCCTATGAATACTTTCTTAAGCGCCGTCGTCGCTCACCGCTCGTACGTTACACCCAAGCACACAGACATTAAGTCAAACTGGTTACGTGACCAACAAGGCAATAACGAAGGGGAAATCGGCAAGGGAATAAGGCTAGTCGAACAACCAACCAACCGTGCCTCTGCCCTCTGGCGCTCCCCTCCCTTTCCTGCCCTGGAAACCCCTTCACCCGGCACACATTCGACCCAGCTCCGTCCAAAGACGCCGCTCGGGTTCTGAAGGGCGCCAGTCCGCTGCCGTGCACTTATCGGCCGGCTGTTGTATCCTTAATGCATTTCGGTAATTCATTAAGATATAATAATTATCTGTTTATTATTTTATAATATAATATATTTAATTATCATATTAACTGTTTCATGTTTCCATCTGGCATTCGATTTGTGGATTTGGTCTCGGCTGTCGACGACCAATACTAACCGACTTCCTGAAACATCCGAACCTGTCGGTTACTCCATAACCTGTATGGAATGGGCCATTTACCGCCTGAATGGTAAATGGTGGAACATCTGGTTCCTGGTTCACTGAATCTCCGGTTGTAGTGGTGACTTCTGAAGGTCACGCCCGGTTCGAGGCCTCTCAAGTACGACCTAGTCGGCGGCTCTACTTAATCGGGCTCTGGCACAACAACCGGTATCTTTTGATACCACCCTTCGTGGGTACCATATACAACAAGCTGGTATCGAGACCGTTCCTCCCTGGGACGTCTCGTCAAGTCTTCCGCTGAAATCGTTCAAGCCTTCTCAAGTCTTTCTGTGGTAACTGCTCAAGCCACTCTAACCGCGCAACGCGCTCAAGCCACTCAAGCTGCCCTTTTATAAATGGACATCGACCACGATCTTCCTCCTGCCGACATCCCTCTGGACATGGAGACATTGCCTGAGGAGCTGAGCGCCGCCATTTTCGCTGCGGCTACCACCGGTCTGTAATATTCACGAAATTAGTCTAGTGACACTTAGAACCTGCTCTCTGTGAGTTTGGCTGTGCTTTCTGTTAAAGTCAATCTCTAAGTTAGTCGCGGTCAACGTGGCTCGCGACCTAGACAATTCTGCCTTCTCTGTTAGGTAATATCTTCCTGCAACACTGCTTTCTATCTAGAACTTGTATTGCAGTTTTGCTGAGGAATCCCTGTAGTTGCGGGTTCGATAGTACCTTCGCATCGAATCCAACGAGGAGTCGACTTCGTGAATTCACTTCGGCTTTCACTAATACATATATATCTCTATTACTTGAAAGGTATTGTGTTTGTTCCAACCGCCGTGAGTGCTTCTGCAGTGTCAACACCTCAGACCCTTCGGAGCGGCACCTCTGCCCAGTCACTCCGATCCATCGCAAATCAACTTCACGCGCGGACTTCAAAATTTTTGAAGTTCATCGAAGGCATCCAAGCGTTGGGTAGGCCCTGGTCCTTGCCTTTGCTTTGCCTTTCGCCAGAACAGTCACTCGCAGTTCGATCTGTTAGGCTTTCAGGCATACAATATGCAAGCCTCGAACTTAGCGAATGCTGTCTCGGCTCTTGCTGCCAACACCTTTCAGTTTGTTGGCCGGATTGCTGCTAATGCTAGCCAAGCGAATAGGTGGGAATGGCTCTCTAGGTTGACACAGCCACCAAATGCTGCTGTGGCAGGCGGTATCGACCTTCCGAACCAGCCTTCACCTATTCCCAGGCAAGGCGGCACAGCATCCCCTGAGGCACCTACATCACCTATTTATGCCCCATCCCCTTTTTATGTTCATGGCCCTGCTGTAGTGTCAAACCATTTGACACCTGGTGCCGTGGATATTCCTGGGATGGCTCCCGCTGCTGCCGCAACAACTTGTGCTGCTGTTGCGGGCACCTCTTCCAGGCCACCTGGGCCTCCTCATACTGGACATGAGGACGAGGTGATAAAAATAGCGATCGCAGTGCCTAAGCTGAATATCCCTATGGATGTTAAGCTTTCTGATTTAGGACGAGTTGCTGCGCCTCTAACACGGGCCTTTGTCCGTAATGTTAGGAACTACTTTGCCACAGCCCGTGGGGGTCAACAGGACTCTACGCGCCGTCTTTTCTTGGCCACTGCCTTTGAAGGCGCGGCAAGATTATGGCACGATCAATGGACTAACGCAAGGGATTCTTATACATCTGAGGAACTGCTAGAAGCACTGCTTGTCCGTTTTGCACCCCAGGTCCAGTCACGTGATACTGAGGCACGCCTGAAATTAAATGCTGGCAAATATCGCATGCGCCCTGGAGAAACTGTCTCTGCCTATCAGAGCCGCTTTGAGGCTCTTGTCACGCCCATTGCGGACCTGTCTGATAGTGAGCGTGTGTTTTGGTTTCAGCAGGGCCTCTCATCCGACCTTAGTGGGGACTGTGCAACTGACCTGTCGGGTAAAACCTTTAAGTCATATACAGACTTGGTTCAGTTCTCCCTGGGAGCTGAACTTAGGTTACTGGCCCGACGGGAATCTGACAAACTGGCCCGTCCCAAAATGAACATGCTGTCGGTACAGGACATGGCCTGCGACGACCCTGACGAGGAGACCCCGGCGCCCCCGACCAAAAAACCGCGGGCTGCATCCGTTCGTCCAGGCATCACCGGGCACGAGGATCAGCCGCGGCAGGTTAAGGGCGCCGGTAAGTCTAAGAGGGGCGGCGGACAGCAGGGGAGGCACTTGGCCCCAAAAGGGGGCCACGTGCAGAAGAAGGGGCCCAAGCAGAACCTAGCGGAATATTTAACCACATTCAAATGTACTAGACGGGAGTTCCATTTCCGTAAACAACATGGGATGTGCCTCCGTTGCGGTTCCGACCAACATAGGGTTGACTCCTGCCCAATGCTGGGGGCGGAGAAAAATAAGGGTAAGGACCACTAGGAACTTGCCCAGGCTGGTATAGAGGGATCACCACCTGGGGTCTTTGCTGTGGGCCAGATGGTAGCAAAGTGCCGTGCAGTACGGGCTCTTTTGCCCTCTGTTTTAAACCAAGTGGAGCAGGTGATAGGGAGACGTTTTTCTTTTGATGCACGAACTGTCCGTGCCGGCTTTGATGGCTTTTGTAATCTGTTTGAGCCTCAAGGTCGCCCCCTATCCTCCGCTAACTTGGGTGGGCATACTATCTTGTTCACTCCCTCTTCACTCTGCGAGCTACAGAAGCAATTAGCTCTCTTTAGGGCATGCAAACGTCAACACCCTGATACCTCAGCATGCATCTTGCTGCCTGAGTATGTGTCCCGACGCAACCCTTCTTTTCTGTCGGGAATGCAACGGGTCTTAAGGTTTAATCCAGGGACGGCTCTTTTCCATAGCCTTGATATGGCAGGTGAGGTTGTTCAACTCCCTGGAAGCCCATACTCTGTTGACGTCTGGTTTGCTGCTCCTAAATCGGTTCAGGAGGGCTTGCCTGAGACTGAACCCTGTATTTCAGTTCTCTGCTTGCCTAAAGCTGCTGCCCTGATAGGTGCTGGCGTACCTCTGATCACCGTAAGTACGGCAGGTCGTACGTTCACCGCCCTAGCCGACTCTGGAGCCAGTGATGATTTCATTTCGGCTTCAGTGGTTACGCAGCTTGGCCTGAAACCTAGCCCATGCTCCTGGTCAGAAGTTACCCTTGCTGATGGGGGTAAGCAGGCTATCTTGGGGCAGGTTAATCTTCGTCTATCTGCAGGTCCTTTAAGGTTAAATGTCCGCCCATACGTGTTGCCTGAGCTAACTGACGCTGCCACGTATATCTTGGGTTCTTCCACGCTAGCACAGTATGGGGCTGTCCTTGACTATGAGGCTAAATCTTTGCGCCTGCGCAAGGGGAATCTAGTCTGCAAGGTACCCTTTACTACTGCCGGACAGCCACCAGATCAGATGACACCTGCGCCTTGCTTTAATTATGCAACCACTGCTATCTGTCAGCACACTGAACCTGAAGTTGTTGGCAGAAAAGCAGCAGTTCGCATGATTCGCAAGGGGGCCCATGCTTTACTAGTACGGCCCAAGTTGCACCTGAATGCAACTTCTATCCCAGCTGATGCCACTGACCCTGAGCTTGAGGCCCTGTTACAGGAATATGCAGATATATTCCAGGAGGTCCCTGGTAAGCCTCCAATGCGGCCTGTGGATCACACCATACCTTTGGTGCCTGGTGCAGTACCCGTTTCCCGCCCCATGTATCGGCTAAGCCCCTTGGAGCTGGACGAGGTCAAACGACAGGTTACTGAGCTGCTGAAAAAAGGTATGATACGGCCAAGCACATCCCCATACTCCGCCCCTATTCTGTTTGTGGGAAAGAAGGATGGGACTCTGCGAATGTGCATTGACTATAGGGGGTTAAATGCCGCAACAGTTAAGAACCGTTACCCCCTCCCACGTGTCGATGATCTGCTGGATAAGCTAAAAGATTCTGCATTCTTTAGCTCTATTGACCTCCAGCAGGGGTATAATCAGATTCGTATAGCAGAATCTGACATCCCTAAAACGGCTTTCCGTACGCCGTTTGGCCATTTTGAATATACCGTCCTTAGTTTCGGACTGACGAACGCCCCTGCAACGTTCCAAGCCGTCATGGACCGCATCTTCAGGCCATACATCGACAAATTCGTCATCTGTTATCTGGACGATATCCTGGTGTTTTCAAAGACCCGTGAGGAGCACATACAACACCTCCGCCTGGTCTTTGAGGTTCTGCGGCGTGAGCAGCTGTATGCTAAGCGTTCTAAGTGCCACTGGGCACAACCACAGGTGGAGTATCTGGGGCATATAGTGTCTCAGGGTGGCATACGGATGGACCCCAGGAAAACTGCTGTTGTTCGGGATTGGCCAGTGCCCTCCAACCTTCAGGAACTGCGTAAGTTTTTGGGCCTGACCAACTACTTTCGTAAGTTCATAGAGCGCTACTCAGTCATTGCTGCACCGCTAACAAACCTCACACGTAAGGGAGCCTTCTCTTCACCTGAGGCCTGGACCCCCGCATGCCAAGAAGCTTTTGATGCTTTGAAGCGTGCTATCTCTGATGATATTATCCTGCACTTCCCTGACTACTCATTGCCGTTCCGTGTAGAGGTCATAACTGATGCATCTATACATGGGACGGGGGCAGTTCTGTTGCAGCAGGGACGCCCCATTGCATATACGAGTAAGAAGTTTTCGGGGGCTGAAACCCGTTATACCACTGGGGAACAGGAATTTCTGGCGGTCCTACATGCCTTGAAGGAATGGCGATGTTACCTTGAGGGCCGGCCTTTTGCCCTCAAGACTGATCACAAACCCCTTACGTTTCTGCAAGGTGTGCCCTCCCTTAACCGACGCCAGGCCCGCTGGATGGAATACCTGGCACGGTTTAACTTTGATTGGGAGTACCTGAGCGGCTCACTTAACATAGCTGATGCTCTCAGTAGGCACCCCTCACTGCATGCAGCCATTCTGGCGGTAAGCACACGGAGTAGGTCTCAGGCAAAACCTAACTTCGTGCCCTCCGATTTTACCAAGCGCTTGAAACAGGCTTATGCAGCCGACCCGTGGTTCACAATTCACAACAACACGGGGCACTTGGTACAGGAGCATGGCTTATGGATCCGATCGGAAGGATCCCACCGTCAGATTGTCGTACCTAACGACGATTCATTACGTCGTGAACTTCTCTCACGTTTTCATGACGGCCCTCTTGCTGGGCATCCTGGCTGCACGCGGTTACTAGAGCTTTTGCGGCGTCAATTCTGGTGGCCCCGCATGGCTAAGGACACCGAAAATTATGTCCTCTGTTGCGACCTGTGCCAGCGCAATAAGGCCCAGTCTGGTAAAGCACATGGGCATCTCCAACCTCTTCCTATTCCTGACGCTCCGTGGGAAAGCGTCTCTATGGACTTTATTGTTGCGCTGCCCAAAACTGAGGGAGGATACGATGCCGTGCTGGTCCTGGTCGACCGTTTCACCAAGATGGTCCACCTGGCCCCCACGACATCATCCTGCACAGCTGAGCAAACGGCCCGTCTATTTTTCGACAATGTGGTACGTTTGCATGGGGTCCCCAAGTCCGTGGTATCTGACCGCGGCACTCAATTTGCAAGTAAGTTTTGGGGCGCCCTGGGGACTCTGGTAGGAATGCGGGTGAACCTGTCCACCGCCTACCACCCCCAATCTGATGGGCAAACAGAGCGTGTTAACCGTGCCCTGGGTGATATGCTCCGTAACTTTGCAGGACGCACCCCTACTGCATGGGATACCTACCTAGCCGCTGCTGAGTTTGCCATTAATAACGCTACTAACCGGTCCGTTGGTAATAGTCCGTTTTTCCTGAATTACGGTTTTAACCCTGCTTTGCCTGTTTGGCGGGAGTTGGACGTAAATGTTCCAGCTGCAAAAACGTTTGCTAAGTCTTTCGTGTCCCGACTAACTGACGCTAAAGCTTGCCTGGAAGCTGCACAGCAACGGGCTATGGACTATTATAACAAGTCCAAAAAGGACGTCACGTTCACCAAGGGCCAGCTGGTTATGTTGAGCACGAAGAACCTTCGTTCCCTGGCTGATGGGTCTCGCAAGTTATTACCGCGCTTTGTGGGGCCTTATCCTGTCGTACGCATGGTAGGGTCGGTGGCTGTAGAGTTACAACTCCCATCTGACCTACGCATTCATCCCACATTTCATGTATCTCTCGTACGTCCATATCGGGGTACTCTGCCTGAGGCTAACGATAGCATCCCTCCTGTTACGGAAGCTAATCCCTCTACCTGGTTATCGGGTAAGCAGACCCTGTATGCTGTCGAACGTATCCTAGATTACCGTGCACGACGCGTTGGCAAGGGCAGGCGTAAGCGCAATGTGCATGAGTACCTGGTTAAATGGTCTGGGTATTCATCTGAGCACAATAGCTGGGAACCGGCACGTAACTTCACCCCTGACATGAAACCCCTGCTTGATGAAGCTAGGCTGCGGGCACAGTCTAAGGACGGACCTCTCTGACGCTGTCCTACTTCAACCTGTCTGCTCTCTTCTTATGCATCGGGACGCTGCATCTAGAGGGGGAACAATTGTTGTATCCTTAATGCATTTCGGTAATTCATTAAGATATAATAATTATCTGTTTATTATTTTATAATATAATATATTTAATTATCATATTAACTGTTTCATGTTTCCATCTGGCATTCGATTTGTGGATTTGGTCTCGGCTGTCGACGACCAATACTAACCGACTTCCTGAAACATCCGAACCTGTCGGTTACTCCATAACCTGTATGGAATGGGCCATTTACCGCCTGAATGGTAAATGGTGGAACATCTGGTTCCTGGTTCACTGAATCTCCGGTTGTAGTGGTGACTTCTGAAGGTCACGCCCGGTTCGAGGCCTCTCAAGTACGACCTAGTCGGCGGCTCTACTTAATCGGGCTCTGGCACAACAACCGGTATCTTTTGATACCACCCTTCGTGGGTACCATATACAACACCGGCGCACTTGAATGGTGCATTGGATAAATGGCTTCACGCAACGAGGGGGTGCTGGGCTTCCCGCGCTTTTTAGGTTCCCTATTGCCCGTACTCGTTCGCGAAATATATGTATTAGGCACAAAGTATGACGAGTATCGCATTAAGTCGTGACACGGGGACTACCCTCCCCACCACTACTTATGTTTGCTGTTCATTTGGCAATAAATTTGTGAACGTTAGTTGGTTGGGAGTTGGGGTTTACGGTTGCAGTCGGCCCTACCGGGGGTTGATGCTGCCTTCACAACGGGAGACCCGTGTTTTCATGCTATGGGTGTCGAAGGTGACACTGTCGAAGTAGTACTTCACCCAGCACCGGGTGGTGATACTGGTGGCGGCGGCAGCAGCGGTGGCGGCAGCATCCTTGCATCCTTGTATGAAAGGGTGAGATGGGTAAACGGCGTGAAGAATGACTTTGAGAAACCCATCTCGGCCTTTCCTGGATTTGGAAAAGCAGTTTGGGGGGCCTTCAAAGGTCCGTATGGGTGATCGGTCAGACGGCCCTAGCCCGCCGAGGTGGCACTACGGTGCACGAAGTACAGACAGGGAGAGACTGGAGAAACACCTTCTTAAGATTTCCCCGATTAGTGGGAAAATGGCGGGGTCACGAGTGTATGCCATCCGCGCAGTAACCACGCAGCACCCTCACCAGCATTGGCAGTACAGTAGATCCTTTTTCCAGTAGCTTAGACCCTTGCCCCGGGCCCCCGTGTGGCCCACTAGGTGACTGTGGCAATGGGCTCTGTGATTGCCAGCGTGGACCAGGACAAGGGCAGGTGGGTTTGTGCGGCTTATGCATGACAAATAACCTTATCCAGGGCCCCGGAACCCAACGCGTGGCACCCGAACGCGCACCCGTTCGAATTCATACGATTCGTACAATCCTGCCAACCATAGGCTGGGCTAATTAAGGGCTGATTAAGTGTAATGAAGTTTAATTATGTCTGACTGGCTTGTCAGGCACAATGAGCCCAGTCTGTAGTTGGCAGGGCAAAGGAGACTTGAACCCTGGGAAGGATTTTAAGTATGAAGGACTGATTATGTGCACTTACGAATACGGATGAGCGACATTTTGAACCCATTCCGATCCATTTCATATTGGTTTTCCTTCGCACGATTTGGTCTCCCTGCGAAAAGGTGTGCGGAATATGGCTGGACCAGGGAGGTATGAAGAGGGTAAATATGCAACCTAACGGTCAGCCAACTGGGACTGCCAATGGTCGGCCAACTGCCGAGTCGCACACTCCTCGCTCTCCCCTGGGCTGGAAGGTATCTGCCGTTAGTTATAGGAAATACAGCACCAGATCAAAGGGCAAGAAAACCTAAGCATGTGGAGAGCAGATATTTAGACGCGCATCTATGACTTCCCTGAACATCCATGAAACCAGCTACGTACAAACTGGTTATTATAAAACATGCATGTATATCAGTTAGTTTCTCGCCGCCCTGGTCCATCCTAAATTACATTCTTCATGTCAAGTACGAGTACGTACTTGAAATGAATAATGTGTGTTTTCCTACTCGCCCTCGATATATCTCCACGTGCATGCATATGCATAAATATATGTATGGTTCCCTGCCTCTTATAAGCAGCAGAAACTAAAACAACAATAGTAATAACAACTAACGGCCGTCTTTCCTTTGCCTGCACTTAGCAAATGTACATTTCGTCGCGCGTAATCTGCACTGCTGCATGCAATGGAATCTATCTGCACGGCACTGCACGCACGACATCCATTCCCTCATTTTACATCACCAAAACATATGTACGACGACGGTTTCATATAATGAATGAAGTTGGCAGCTAGCAGCGCGCGATCTCCCGACAGCAGACGCTGCTCCCGGCGGGAGCCTTAATGTTGCAACATAACAAGAGACATAGTGAATGAATACATCATTCGTTCGCTCATTTTGATATTGAGACGACGCGTGCCTGGCGGAACTTGCTTCAGTATCATGCCCTTATCAGTAGTGCGTGACGCGATGATTTGGCGGAAGCGAGTGAGAGATCGAGTACATATATAAATACGAAAGCATTGAGAACCTTCGCCACGCAGACAGCAGTGAGCGAATGATGAATGAACTAACGTAACGGGTACCGCCGGCATCGTTGGAACGGCGGCTGTAGGTGCCACATCAAGTGGCCCTTCGTGTGAGCACTATCAGTGTACGGAGGGATGCAGATGCAGATGATGAAGCCAGCGACGGACGATCAGTCAACCTATGCGGGGTGCAACGGGCGGACTTCTTGTTTTCCGCGATTTCAGTTGTGTCGAAGATGTAAGCAAGATGCAGTGTGCGTGGGCTGTCGCCTTATTAATACAACTCGATAAACTAAGCACGCATGTATGCATGTATGCAAGTTTTTATTACTACTATGAATTTATTTTTTGCGTGTAACAGAATGATAATTACAGAGTGTTGAATAAATGCATTTATTTACAGATATAAAGCAGCATGAACTATAACAACACTACATATCGTTAGTTCTGTACGTCGGCTGCAGCAGCTCGCTCGTTTATTTTGTTTATTTGTTTGTTGCTGTGCACCCACCGTCGTTGCTCGCTTCCTTCGTCAGTCAAAGCGTAAAAATAGCATCAGCGTTTATCTGCTTATGCATGGTCAAAATATACAAATACGACGTTGTTTTCCCGTCTTTCGTGCGTGCAACGAACGACTGCTGCTGCGAGAACGAAGCGACAAATATACAAATACAAATCATAAAAATTTATGATGGAGATGTTGGCTTGATCGTTCCCGGCTTGCGAGGCGCCCGTGGCCTGATGCTGCCTGTCCTGTCGGCCAAGACAAGAAAAATAACGCTCGCGCGACCAGATGTCGGACGCTGCGATGCATCGCTCATCATCACCTTCACCAAATTCAGGTCTAAATGATAACAATTAGTACCATCTATACAATTCATACTTAACATGCTTCTATAACAATACATAATTATGTTAAAGCATGTTATATATACCTAACTATTATTATACTGCATCATTGAAATATTGTCGTCCCGACGGTTCATCTCTGGATAGATCCTAGGAACGAGCGAATACGGGCGGGTGAGTGCCGCCCCCTCTAGTTCCTCCCGACTTCTCGCTTTGGCTCTCGCTTCGGCTTTATCTCATCGACCGAGCGAGACACGGTTAATTACGGTTCTAACGCCTCACCTGTCGTCGTCGTCGTCGCCATCGTCGTCGTCGTTGTCGTCGTCCTGCATCAGCATATCCAGGTATATAGTTTAGTTATAAGCGCCTCTCCGCGTCAACGTGTCCTTCTCCCCTCCCATAATAATAGGATATGTACCAAGGCATTAAAATTGTATGAGATACAGCTACTTTTACAGATACTTAGATTCTAAAATGCATTGCATTTCCACGATTTTTTCTCCTTGCGGCTGCATACATAGGTGACGGCTTGCTGTTCTCTATCGTTCAAGCTGACTGTTCCGTCACTTCGTTCATATAATATAATAGGTTACATACATATATATACATATACATGAATCATACTCACGGTGCTGATATATATTATACTCACGGAAGTTTGCGACAGTTGCGGGGCCCTCGCTCATATATATACATACATACATCTCCTTCCAAGTAAGCCAACGCGAAATAACATATATAGCCAAGGCAAACAAGCCTCCTCCAATCAGCAGGCAGCACGGCCGCCGATTCGAGCGAGGCAAGTGTATATAGGGTTAGATAGTGTATGTTATGGAACTGCCTATTATGTATACATTGATGGACTTGAGGCGGGGCCATGGCGGGCGGGGCAAGCAACCTATCACAATGTGACGGACAATGTCATGCAAAACTCCCTAGTCGTCGTCCACCCCATTACACAGAACATAAACTACATCCTTTCTGTGCATAACCTAAACCAGTCCGCGAGCAACAAGGGGTAACGCTGCTAATAGATGATTGAGCCGCCGCTGGCTGGGTGATGCGCGGCATGTTACCTTTTTCATTTACATTCTGCAACACACGCACGCGGTCGCGAGGGAAACGAGGCGCGAGGCGGGTATACGACCGAGTGAGAAAAAAACGCCTGCACGCTATCTAGCTGCTAGGCAGGCTAAGCTGGGCTCCGTAAGCTAGGAAAGGTTTTAGCAAGCTGATCTAGTTTGCGGTCATCGCTCACTCGCTAGGGCCACGGATGTAATTCAAATGTTGCGGGCTTGTCCACGGAGGGAAATGGATCGTGTTGGTTGCTTCTATCAACTTACCTGAAATACGCTTTCGTTTCTCTGTATCAGCCGTGTCTCCCCATCTCCCCCTCTCCCCTCTCCCCTCTCCCCCTCGTTTTTCACTCTTCTCCCACTCCCCCTCTCTCTCGCGAGCTCACTTTGGATCCCATTTGCCAATCACTCATCCATTCAGAAGATCCACTTGCCAATGGCGTTAGTGAATACAAGGGCTGCCAGCGCGGCCGTACCAGTGTACGACACCAATTCCATCAGCAGATCCAACAGCAGTGGATCCGGTAACACATTGAAAACCGGAAGCGGCGGCGGCAACTGGGGGACCGATGCAGGCGGCACCGGTGTAGTACCGTGTAATGGACAACCGCCGGTGGCTGCGGCTGCAGCGACTGCGGGGTTTTCGCCTGTTGTCGTACTTCCAGCTTTATGCAGCTCTTCTATTGATTCAGCACACTCTGTTGTGTCGTCGCTCGCCAGCCATGCACAGGAGTTAGCGCGTGTGGCCAGCAGTTGCGGTGGCGGCGGCGGTGACGTTGGCTGCGACGTTGGCGGCGGTGATGGCGGCGACGATGGCATCAGGAAAGATGAGCGAACGCCAGTCGACGATGACTTAAATTCAGTGACTCTGCAACCTGGTGCGGCAAGTGCATCGTTGACCTTCCCTGGAGCGGCGGTGCCACTTGCAGCGGCGGCGACATTGTTGCCGCCGAGCCAATACCAGCGCTACTGCGCCCGCATGTGTGAAGCGCACGCGCAGGCAATGGCAGAGCTGGCTTCGTCGTCGTCAACGAGAGTAAAGAACGGCAACACTGACAACTGCGTTGGCGTCGTAGACTCGGCGCGGCGTAATGCGTCGGACTCGGACCTGTGGCTGGCGGCCGTCTCAGCAGCTAATAACGCCGCCGGCGATGGCGGTGTATCCCAGATGTCACCACTACCGCCGCCGCCGCCGCCTCCACCGCCACGGCCTGGTGGCGGCGCCGGCGGGTACCGTCAAAGAACCCACGGCGGCGATGGGCAGTGCTGGACCTCCCTGGACGAGTGGCGCCAACGTAACCTTCTAGAGATTGAGGCGACGGAGGGCCTGGTGCCAGGGTTCCAGAGGTCGCCGCCGCCGCCGCCGTACACTCACGTACAGCGCCACCGATGGTATGATGCGGCCACACCGGCACCGCTTCCGCAGCCCCTGACAGGTCTCCGACAATCTTTGAGCGCTGGACGCAATTCGTACTTCACAGCTGCCTCCGCTGGTGGCGGCGGCAGTGGTCGTGATGTGTTTGCGCTGCCAGTACGGATGCCCGCTTCACCACCGTCCAACGGCGGAAGCGGGCTCAGTCCGGCTGGAAAGATGCTCTACAGATTCCTGAACCAACGCGCCACTGGTGGGAATGGTAGTGGGATTGGCGGAGGCGGCAATTTTGTTGTGACAGGGGAGGGCTACAGCGGTGGCGGCGGCGGCGACGGCGCCATCAGCTGCCATTGTGACGGCGGCGGCGATGCTGATGAACCAAACGCTCTGACGAAGGCAGATGCCTTCGCATTCTCACCCATGACAGCGCTCCGAGACGCTGATGGCGCTGCGGTCCTGGAGAGCGGCCCAACCGCCGGTTCAGCGTCACCGCCGCCGCAGCCAGCCGCCACTGCGGCGACAACGTCAGCTGCTGCAGATTTTGGCGCCGGTGACAGCAGCGACTTCTGGTTTGCAAATCCGTACGCGCATGGTAGCGATATGTACGACACATATAAGCAACGCTCACCATCGCCGCCGGTCAATAAGGCCCATGACGGCACGGATCTGTCGTCACTGTCGTACTTACCGCACCTTGGATTCCGGGAAGGTCATTTTGATCTTCCGCAGGGACATGGCGGCCTGCCTCAGTTAGATGGCCTGGGAATGCCGTATGGCGCAGCGCCACATTTCCAAATGTACGGCGGCAGCAATCCGTTGGGGTCGCTGAACTCCAACGCGCCGGCGTCGCCGCCTCTGTACTGCGGCAGCATTGGAGATCGCGATGGCCGCGGCGGTCGTGGCGGCTACATCCCAAGTGACTACGGCGGCGGTGGCGGCAGTAGCGTTGGCGGCCGTAGCATCAGCGGCGGCAACTGTATTCGGTTGGAGTCCCTGTTTGGTCGATTGGTCAGTCTCAGCTGCGACCAGCAAGGAAGTCGAGTGGTGCAGAGGCTTCTGTGCGCCGCGCAGAGTGAGCAGGCAAGTTTGTCAATAAGTTCGTTGCATTTCGTTAACGGTCGTTCGTTGTGTGGTTGCTAGTAATTTGGAATGTTGGTAGGTTGGCGGAACCGTGGTACGTTTTACCCAACAGGACGAGTCATAAATGTCAGTGCATGCGTTGTAGCATGATCTCTCAAGCGCTTGCCTTTTGTTGCGGCACGTATACGTGCAGTCCCATGGGTCGGCGTGCAGTCCCATGGGTCGGCATGCAGTCCTGTGGGTCAGCACGGGCCCTTTCGGCACAATGTAGTACCTAGCTAGAGACAACGAGCACGTTCGGCTCGAACAGAAATGGAGTCCAATAAAACACCTTTCCGAGTACGGCTGCTCACAAACCTGCTGATTATGTTTTCACAATAGTCTGTGCCGTACATTGGCATTCGTGCTATCCTATACCCCACATCCATGATTGCGCGTACCATGGCCGTACTGCCGTACACACGCAGGTCGGCCGCTGCTTGGACGAGTTGTTGCCGTGCGTTACCGAGGTGGCGTGCCATCCATATGGCAATTACGTACTACAGCAGTTGATGACCGTGGGTACGTCGAAAAAGGGTTTCATGGTTCAGCGCCTAGTGGCAAGGTATTTAGCGGGAGCGCGGCGGGTGTGTGCGTAAGAGGGACACGGGCACGGGGTCAGGAGGATGTGCTAGAATCTTTCTCCCGCCGCCCGCTCCTATGTTTCAGTTGGTCGTTTCGGTTGGTGACGGAATTCCAACGGGAAAACGGGGTACGCAGTCAAATCTGAATATCGTGTAAAGCTTCACAAGAAATTACTTTCCAACCAAGAAATTAATTTCTTCCAACCACCTAAGCCGAAACACAAATCCCGTCAGCCCCGTTAGTCCCGTTAGTCCCGTTTGTCCCGTTTGTCCGAGGTTCTTGAGTCGTGCATATGGAGGAAGGTGTACGGCAAAACACAAGATAGTGCCTTGAATTTAATGAAGCGACGAGGCACTAATCTCGAAATGTTATTTAAAAAGGCATACATGTATTCATTTGTATTGGGCAAATATAATCACCTACTTGTGGAAGACTTAAAGGCTTAACAGTATCTGTGGCGCTTTTTGATGTCATGCGCGTCCCATCAAGCCTTTGGCGTAACTGCAGGATCTCCGCAACCAATTCCCCACATGTATACACGTGCACGTACACGTGCACACGCAGGGTTTCAGGGTTACGTGTTTACCGGATTCATTGCTGTCGTATCGTAGATCAGCGCCTCTCCCCATCACACAAATATGATTTCACATACACGTTCACATGCACATGCAGATGCACATGCACATACAAACACAAACACACGCACACGCACGACCAGGTGGCTCGCGACACAAACTGAGGCTATGCGGGGCGTTGGCGGGGCGCATCTTGGAGCTGTCCTTCGACCCGCACGGCTGCCGTGTCGTACAAAAGCTTCTAGAGGTACGACACCCTTATTTTATGGCCTCCTAGCAGCCCATTTTTAGTCTCCATAGGATTAATTATTGACCGCATATATAATTAAATATGATATACCACCCAATTATACATAAATATATTATGTTGTATAAAATGAAATGAAATAAAATAAAATAATAAAATAATAAAATAATAAAATAATATATAATATATAGTATAGTATAGTATAGTATAGTATAGTATAGTATAGTATAGTATAGTATAGTATGGTATGGTATAGTATAGTATAGTATAGTATAGTATAGTATAGTATAGTATAGTATAGTATAACATAATATAATATAATATAATAAGGGTTAGAGTATAATATATATAATTAGGGTTAGAATATAATCTTTCAATACTATTTCAATATTTCTGTCTGAGAATGAGGATGATGTCTATTGGAATATTGGGGGTTAAATTGTTGGCTGTGTACATACATCATGAAAACATTCATGGCAATACATGCATATGCTTCAGGCACTCCCGCCTGAAGCCAGACGTCTGTTGCATGCTTGTGGATCGCTGATGACGTAACGGTGCACAGGTGGTTCCGGAGCAGCAAGCCGCGGCTGCGGTGGTGGAGCTGGACGGCGCAGTGATGCGCTGTGTACGAGATAAGGCACGGCAATGCTATGTTTGTGTGTGCGCTTGTAAATGTTAACAGTGTTTCAAATATGGATGCCAAGGAGACCGTACGATAAAAGTTGAACAGGAGAAACATGCAGTACAGTACGGCATGGTGTGATTTATCGTCGATGGATTCCCCGCGGTTAGGATTTTGGTTTCAGTTGGGGTTGCAATTTGCGGGTGCATGTAAGCTGCACTGTGTTGTATTGTGCGTGTGTGTGTGTGTGTGTGTGTGTATTTTGGGAGGGGGGGGCGGAAGGGGAAGGATAGAGGTATAGGGGGGATTGCTTTTTGTGCTGGTTGTGTTAATTGACCGCTCTTTTCCCTCAGCCTTCCTGGGCCCTTTACGAACTTGTCAATATTTCCACAGGAACCTATTCCTCATGGCTAAGTCGTTTAACACATGCACACATATACAACCACACGTACACACAGCCGCACGCACAAGCGAATCCCTTGCAGCTCTATTTTAGACAACTTCTCTCTATGAGCCCGGAGAGATCTTTCCTCCCCTCCCCGTCACTCTCCCCCTTCACCCTCCCCCCTCATCCCTCCCTTAACTCCCCCCGCCATACCCCCCGTCACCTTCTCCGTCACCCTCCGTCAGCCGTTCTCGAGTACTTGTCAAGGGGCTGGGTTTAAAGGAAGCTCCTTAACTTGCCTCAGCCACACGTTTGTTTCCCCTCCCCTCCCTCTGTGCAGTGCGCCCACCACGTCCTCAGAGCCGCACTCCATCACGTGCCGCACCACCGCCAGGCCTTTCTGGTGGACGGATTGCAGGTGACAACTGACAATTGAGGACTTGTTAGGGACGCAGCCCACATGTGTTTGTGTGTATGTGATATAATATCCATATATATATATATACTTTGTATATATAAAGGTATAGTATAGTATGTATAGTATATATAGGTATTTGTGTTGTGTATGTGTGTATCGAGCACAGCGGCGCATGCCAGAACGAAGTCCGCACGCCCCACACCCGCTTACATCGCTTCCTCCTCTTTTCCCTCGTCCCTTCGTCTGACCCGTCACTCGTTTTTCTCACGTCCCGACACAATTGAACGGCACCTACCAACAGGCGGCGTTACCCTCCCTGGCGCGTCATCCGTACGGCTGTCGTCTTGTACAATCTCTGCTGCAGACGGTTTGCGAGCCTGCTCGTTGGAGGTTCATCGGTTGGGATCTGTTACAGGTGTCCGCGTATGTGTGTATGTGTGTGATATCGGAAAGACGGGGGCAAGGTTGACTAAAAGGAGGGGGCATCAAAACTCTAATGGCCTCTTTCCGTAGACCCTTATAACATGGCATTTCCTTTCTTGCTACAGTAGTGGCCAGCAGGTAACCGGCAGGTCCATGAGCGTGACGGAATAGAATTCGCGGGTATCAGGGTTTTCTCCTTTTCCTGCCTTCATCTCCGAAGCAGTATGCAAAGCCTGATTTATTCGTCTCCTCTTTCCCCCTTCCCCCCTTCCCTCCTCCCGGCCCTTAAACCTGAGATGGACGTTGCCAAGAAGTACTGGCATGCTTTAGAGGTGCAATTAATAGTGCATATCTTTCCCATGTCTAAAGAAGACAGTGTGTTTATATCCGTCTGTAACTCCTGCCTTCCTCCGCACTTCCCAACTGAAAATGTCAGTTAGACAATTAGTAGGACAGTAAGTTAGACACGAATGTCAACACACTGCCTCCCACGCGCTCACTGCCTTCCCCCAGGATGCCCCGCAGCTAGGGGGTCACGAGTACGGCAATTACGTCATGCAAACTCTGGCCCAGGTAGGTCCCCCATATGATTTCCTTACGGATTAAATATCGTTTAAAATAACGGATTGGGAAGGAGGTTTTCATTTGGGGGATGTTGTGGAGGTTGTTTCCGTTAGTTCCGGTCGTTTTTGTTACGTAGGTTTTACCTAATTATGAAACTTATATGAGAAATTCTGTTATCGTAGAAAGATCATCTGCTATCATCTGGGATCGCCATGTTCAGGTGGCTGCTCCGGGAGTGCGGTCAGCGCTGGCGCTGGCGCTGGCGCCACATGCAGTACGGCTGGCGTGTTGCCGCCACGGCAGTCCCGTACTTGAGGCCGTACTGAAGTACGGCAGCGACTCAGACCGAGAATTGTTGCTGAATGCACTGTTGGGGGTGAGTTAACGACCAAAAAGATGTCCCCATCATGTAGGGCCCATCAGGGAAGTGACGTTTGGATAAAACGCAAGACATGAAAACATATGAAGGTAAATGTATAACTAAGTAAACGTATGATATTATGTGCATAACTATTCTATCCAGCGACGCAATCAGGAGGATAAGAATGCAAATTTAAATTAGGAAAACACAAGTTCGAAGTACAAAAGTAAAAGTACAAAAATAGCGCCCAGTAAATAGTGTTGCTTTGGGTAACCAGTTATTTTTTCATAACCAAAAAATATTTTGGGCTTCAGAAGCAGTTACCAGGAAAGGGGCTTGGGCTGGTTACTTGTCTGATGGATGGTGTAACACAGGGTGTAATAGCGTGTGATGCCGGGGTGCAAGTTCCCCCCATACAGATGGTGCGGGGTGTACCATTCTGGGGTGTCCACATACGTATGGGTAAATATCAACACAAGCTGACCATTTTATCTGAAAACCTTCTAATGGGGTCTATGATGCAGGTGGATAAAATAATAGAGATGCAACATTTTCATTGAAGGGGTTTATGGAGACTTGCCCTGGGTCAACGACACGGTGGTTCAAATGTTCAATGCCAATGCCAAAATGGATACCTCCCCGGATAGAGCTACTGCCCTGCCATTTGAGAGATACAAGGACAAGTTGCTAGGCTTGGTTCTGTAAAGGGGGGAACGCGCACCCCGGCATCACGCGCGATTGCACCCTGTGTTACAAGTTCACAGGCCATGGTAAGCAGGTCCACCAGGACGGTGGGGTTCTCCAGCCTGCTGATGGCCCTCGCTATGCATGTGCATGTATGCCCAGGAACTTGACGTTCAGCACGTTTCCATACACAGAGACCATTTCCACCTGGTGACGTGATGGGCAGCACGTGATAAATACACGTGACCGATACCTGCAGAGAAAATAGTGAGAGAGGGAGACTTTCATTAATTGGACTTATAAAATTTAGAAAGCGAGGCAAGGTACTATTTAGGTGGTATAAAGGGGTTTACGCTCTGAGAGGGCGGAATAGGGCCCCTAGCCCTTTACACCATATAAAGGTTAACCACCATATTTAAAACCCTGGCGTAAATTTCGACAGGACAGGCAAAAATACGGCAAAACTCCCGACCAATTCCTTTGCCACGTATCAGAAATAACAGGATATTTATCGCATTTTGCTGCCCCAGCATTGTATGTCCCGTCTAGAATAGCAACCGATGATCTCCCTAAGCATTATAAGTTTCCTCTAGGTACCAAGCAGGAATTTGAATGTTATCATTAGGATCTAATATCCTAGCCCAAGGAAAACAGACGGCTATATATGATCATAGATCTGAAAGGCGGGATGGTTGCCCGGTATTATCGCCTTGAGACTATTTTAAAAGGTCCCCTCAGTCAACTGGAAAGGTTTTGGAATTTTGCTAAAATGATCATGAATAGAATATCTACTCCTGACGTTGATTCGCGAGCTCTTTCTTAGAGCATGAGACAACAGGAATAACAATTCAACAAGAGCAGCCGCTAACAGATTTCCAATGTCTATTGTATCCTTGAGTGTTTTAATTCACGCTAGTTACGCCAAAAAATCATCGAGCTTAAAGCTTTTTATAAATTTTATTTATCATCTGCAACTATAGATTATAGTATTTAATTAACTACCAAGCTATACGTTTATATCATATATGTATCATTTTTAGGGTTTTGTATTTAGTCAGCCTTATACTTAGGTTTTAAATCCGCCATAAACTCTTTTTGGCTTTTGCCTAACATATAAGGCAATATATATATATATATATATGGGTTTTAGGGTTATATATATTTGATTTATATATACCCTATGTAATAAATAAAACCCTATATAATAATCCTAATAACCCTATAATAAATACCCTAAAACCCTATATAACAATATATATATATGTGTGTGTGTGTGTGTGTGCTCAAAATTGGGTAATTTTAATATCCGTTCTAACGATTTCTAATGTTCGTTAGTCAATTTATAGAATTGACTAACGAATCAAATAAACTTAATAAATAAGTTGAAGGAAGTCCAAAGAGAGTTTACCAATACGGATTTAGGCGTATTGTGTTCATACAAGTCTCACGCAATGGACGACTACACCCTTGCCTCGTACACAGGCGCCGCCGCCGGGCTCTGGCGGTAGCGGCGGTGGCGGCGGCGGGTCAGTGTTGGGTCGTACTGCACGCGGCCCGTTGGGATCGTCGGGATCCAGCGGCGGCGACGTCTTTCCTCCAATCACCGTTACGGTCGGTGGCGGCAGCTCTGCAAATCCCAACGTCGTATCCCGGGCGCTACGACTGGCTTGTGACCCCTTCGGCAACTACGTGCTACAAAGGTGCTTCCAGGTGGGTCGGGGTGGGGGTCGGGGTCGCCGATGTTCTTCCAGAAAGGACCGGATCTGCCGTATCCACATTTTCGGCAAGCCTTATCAACCGGTGGTGTATGCACACACGCACACCGTGGACCCGCCGTTACTGCTGCTACTGCTACCGATACTGCTGGGTGCTGGTACCGGCGCTACAACCCATGCGAACAGGTTTGCAGCCCGGCTCAACAGGCGCGAGTGGCCGCAGCGCTGGTGCCCACCATTCCGGAGCTGATGGGGAGGTGTGCGGCGAGTCACCACCCGGGCATGGCGGCGCTACTGGCGCGACTGCAGGTGGGCTCGTGGCTACATACGGCCTGTGGCAGCTGCAGGCGAACGTACTGAATATCGAGTGGCGTGTCGTAGTACAAGTCCTACATGTAGACGGGCGGCGTTGAAACTGGGGTCGGTGGGGAGACAATATCCCGATGCGAGGGTTAGGTTGATTGAAGAAACGCACGGAAGTGTCTTACAATCATGTATCATGTACATATGCCATATGGCATATGTAAACTTGAGTATCATGATTCGACTGTTCAGCTGCTGTGAGTTATGGTTCACAGGAGTCAAGAAATGACGGATTTGTAGATATCTAATGTGTTTGTCTGTCTGTCTGTTTGTTTATTTGTTCATAAGCATGTTCTGAATTCTGTGTTTTGACGTCTTCGCAGGAGATCACCGCCGACCCGTCCGTACTCATGCAAGCGGAGCCGCCGCCGCCGCCACCACCGCCACCGCCGCCACCCCCGCCGCTTTCGGCGGCGGCATCACGGGAAGCTGCCACCTTCCCGGGGAACTCATCCACCACAGCGATGACAGCGGCGACGGTGACGGCGGCGGCGGCGGCGACCATCGGGCCATTCCTTACGGGAGCTGCACCAAAGGCATCAAACAGCGTTACCACGAATGCAATTTGGGAGCCGCCCCCGTTGGACGGCGGCGGCGGCGGTGGCGGCGACGTCGCGAGCCCCCGGAGCATTTTAAGAGCCGTATTGAGCGTTGGTCACGCCAGCCTTGGCAGCAGCCACACTACGAATCATGTGGGCGGCGGGATGGTTAGCGGCGGCAGCGCCAGCAGCAGTGCGGGTGGATCCGGATCGCAAAGCGCGGCGGCGGCGGTGGCGGCGGCGGCGGCGACGGCAGCAGCAGTTATTTCTGGGCCAGTTGTCTCGTCCGATTCAACGATGGGAGCGGTAACAGGAAATACCCGTCCGCCAGCTGACCGCTTTAAAGACGACGCAGACTCAATGGCTGCGGCGGCGGTGGCGGTGGCGGCGGCGGCGCGCGCTTTGAGCTTGGAGGAATGGGCTCTGCTGGCGGCGGCGGGCGGTGATTCCTGCGCACCTATGGGAAGCAGCAGTGGTGGCGGCGGCGGCGGTAAACACGCGCATGCAGGCCAAGGCGACGGTACGGACTGTCTCCAGACGGCACAGTCGTACGTCAGCGCTAGCGACTCGGTCATCTCAAGGACGGCACGAGGGGCGGAAGAAGGCGACGGCGGCGGCAATGGCGGAGCTTTCGATGCTGCCGCCACCGCCGTCGTCGCTGCCGCTACCACGGCACCGACAAATCGTGACCAGGAGGTGGCAGCAGGACGACTGCTCTTGCGTACCCTTAGCCGCGTGACTAGCGGTGGCAACACTAGCGGTGGCAACAGCACCAGTCTTGGCGGTGGCGGCGGCAACAGTGGCGCCATCACGACGGTGCCGGAGGCGGCGGAGGATGCCGTGCTGTCGGACGATAACGTAATAGCGGTCCTTCGGGTGCTTGGGCTCGCGCCCGTTGGTAGCGGCAGACGGGTACAGCCGCACTAGCTCGATAGCTGTAGCAGCCGCGCCGCGCCGTGCGAGGGGAACCACGCACGGCAGTACGACATGAACCGTACGTTCGGTGATGGAACTCTGTTTCTCTCTCTATCAATCTAGATAAAAGATCGTGGTTCTTGACGGTTAGGATGTGATGGTCGGATCCTTAGTCCACACATAACCTGCGGGCGGGATGTTAGGTAGGAATTGTGTATGCGGGTGGATGGGGTGTGAAAGGGGCGGGAGCGAGTGTCGGAAAGGAAATACCGCTCCCGCAATACCGGGAAGGACAAGCAACCGGAACTGCGTGCCGATAGGTTTTGAGGCAGTCGTAGCAGTTAAGCAGTAGCAGTTAAGCAACAGCAATCCTAAGCAGTAGCAGCGATAGCACGTAGCACGTACAGCAGCAGGAGTAGGAGGAGCAGTATAGCAGTAGTCGTACCAGAAGGAGCGCTGGTGATGATGATGGTGATGGTGATGATGACGGTAATGACGGTGGAGATGGTGATGGTGATGGTGATAGAGATGATGGTGATGATGATGATGATGACGACGATGACGATGACGATGACGATGATGATGACGATGATGATGGAGATCTACGTATTAAGAAGGGATACCGTACGCGCTGGGTGTTGTTAATGCTTCTTTACGGTTTGTACAGCAGTGTTTGGTGGATGCACAGATGGGGCATTATGATTTTGCTGCAGAATATTGGCGGCGGCGTCTCACCACATATGCACGCATGCAGTTGATGCGATATCGATCTGATAAATTGAATGAATCAGAAGACGATACGTAGCAAGTATGGAATGAGGCCACGCACGTTCAGTTGGATGGAAGTTGTGAACTCCAACCTCACCTTACATTGGTAGCTAACCAAGGATGGTTGGGGTAACGGTATGTTAGTTGTTCCGTTGTCTGTTTCGGAAGAGGCTTACGAAGGGGACTTGTCAGATACAGGGTACCCGTTGTGTCTGGGTGAAGGGGGGGAAGGGGGAGAACCGAAATTCGCTCCACCAGCAGCAGCAGCAGTAGCAGGAGGCGATCGAGATGCTCCATCTACGCTGAAGTATAGGCGGTGATTGATTGAAGGCACTACATACATATATGTTCATGTGAGTATACATATATTTGTACGATGCCTCTGCTGCTGCGAAAGAGCGGCTATGGTGCCAGCTGCTGCTGCTGCTCTCCGGCGGTCAGGCTTCCAACACTTTTTGATAGCTAGCGGCGTGCTAGGATGGCTGGTAGGTGCATGCAACGAAAACATAATAAAAACAGGAGATTATGGCAAAAGGCAGGGGAATGATTTGGAAGGCAAAGACGGACAAGGCCCTACAACATCTAACAACAAGAGCAGAAATGGAAAGGAAAACATTTGAAGGGAGGACGGAGACTGAAGCAAATACATACGCATATAGATGGGATCGGCGGCCTCATCGTTTGTTCCGTTGCATTTACATTTTTTTGTTACCTATCAAAAGGGTACACGATGATTCGCTTAGTATGAATAAAGACGGTTTGTTGAGTGCATGCAGGCCAAGACGACATATTCAATTATAATCAGTTATTGCTGGCCCATAATTGTAGGTTGTATGCATGGGGCTGCGGAATGGGGATGGAAGAGTGGTTAGTTGGTTTTCGCATTGTTATTAGTTAAATCAAACAAGTAGCAGAAACGAACGAACGAGCGAACAAAAGTCTGACGAGGAGGCAGTTTTAAATACCGATGCATCCTGCCTCTGATGATGCGATGAGCGAGATTGGGTTGGCAGGGCGGACATAATGTGTGCTTAGAAACTTAATGTGATGATTAGGGTATTCGTTCCCGCAGATATCTTATAACTTCCACCCTCCCAGCGTCAAATATATGATATAATACCTCCCAGCCGCGTTCCTTGATGTCTCTTGAGGGGTGCGTGCACCTTAACACATGCATGCTTGTGTGTTCTTGTGTGTTTGAAGCAGAGGGCAGTGATTATTAAGTGTACGGCCGTATCGTACGTACCCTGCCATTGGATGGCCGAGCGTGCTTCTAGCTATCCTGCCTATCCGCTGCTATGGTACCGTTTCTTGACCATATGCACCAGCTGATGATCCTCCTGACCACCTGATGAAACCACCATTCGCACTATTGCTCTCGTTCGTACTATTACGTACTTAGGGTTTTACTGTTCCATCCATGCTTGCATGTTCGCGTCATTTGAGGAATGTTTAAAAGTTCGTTTAAGATCATCGTTTAATATCCATTGCATGTCCAAGACGTATGTAGGTATCTTATTACCTATCAAGTTCTACATGTGCGCGTCTTTATTTTGCATACATATCGTGCGTGGTCGTACAGTTATTTGTATGTGTACAGCAGCACAACGATGCAGGTAATTTGTGTATCAAACGTGTATAGAGGCGTACCAAGGAAGCGTATCATTATTATCTTGAATCTTGTTGATTATGAGCTCGTTACTTTGCAAGGATGGCAGCAGATGCTCGCTTTCTCATCAATATGTAAGAGGTATGGCATTAAAATGTACCATCAGCGGGAACCGCAGTCGTTCGCTTAGTTGTCAAAGATGGGATTTTAATGATTAAGGGTAATACATCTTAATATATTTATACATACATATACAACGAGCATATATATAAGAGGCCTGCACATCTTCACGCCAGCACGTTAACGAAACTTCGCCGTTTGCTGGACAAGCAAGAAGATGCGATAATGAAAATCAAATACGAGAAACACGCGAGGCCAGACGGCATATGAGAAGGAACACATGCATCCTTCCTTAGGGTCTGACAGTGTGGTTAGGTATTAAAAACGGTCCTGCCTTTACAGCGTTACCAAGCAGACTGAGCAGGCCGAGCATTCCAGTCTCGTCCGGGTTTTTTCTTTTCCTACAGAAATTAGAAAGGTAGGCCGGTCCTCTCTTGTTACGTAAGCAGCTAGCCCCAGCTGCTTCAACGCGGCACCCCATGTTTCGGAAGTGCATCCAATGCATTATTTGCTCGCGCCAGGGTAAGATATGTATAGCGACAGATTATGTAACCATGCATCCAGTTACGGAATAACCGGGCAACTAGGCGACAGGCTATGTATTCAGCCGGTACTGCATGGCCTTGGTTCATGCATGCTCATAACAGGCCGGTCAACATGCGGGCCAAGCAAGTCGCCCTTACTTGCTTAGCTAGTGTGACCAATCTTTAAAATAAGAAAGTTTAAGCGGATCAAGTATATTTAATTGATTTATCAAAGTGTAACTAAATTAATTGGAGAGGTAAAGGAGCTGCTAGCAATTGTGAGCCGACCGTACTCGACTATTGGATGTACGGCAGGCTTACTTCGGCCGTGCATATTATCGATGACCAGAAACGATTCCATGACCAGGCATGGTTTGTGAAGCGGCATGGTTCATATGCGTGGCATGTGAGGATGAAATGGAATGAGCGGATTATGATGTGGTGTCAGAGCCAAAAATGTAGGTAGGCTTAATACTGGCACCCTAGGGTCGCACTATGTAAGGTATGTACGGCGAACGATGAGACAAACAAACGCAATGGCGATGTCCGTAAGAATAAACAACGAAACAGAGAGCTGAGCGACACAAACATGAGGCCATCTGTACGGACGTAAAGACGTTACAACGAAGAACGAAATAGATAAGCGGCCGACAAAGATAGATATGAGCCATCGATAAGAGGACATCTCATGGTGCTTGACAAGTCCCACGTGTTCGCAGCGAAAGAGTGTAGTCGGGGGTGGAAGCACTGGAAGCATGGAGCCTGCCCGACAGAATGCCACGCCACGCACCAACAACAACTGACACGTAAGCCGATACGGATGTCAGGACTAGGAACTACGGGTTTTGGAGCGCGCATGCACCTGGGCACAGATGCGTGGCGTCCCGCGGAAAATGTTTGTATGCCTTTGGGGCCATGTATAGCAACCGTCCGGCGCCACATACGGACAGCACTGCTAGCACGGTCGCACTCTAATGATGTATTAGGGTTTTGATAAGTAGTGGCATGACTTAAGTTCGGTCTCTACCTAGCAAGCCTGCTGCTGATCATGATGACGCATGAGAAACCCATGAATATGTACAAAACAAAGCAACCTGAATAGGACGTCTGTATATGTTTTTCATCAGTTCAATAACATTGAACATACCGAGACAATATGTTCATTCGCGGGAATAGACAATTAACTTTTGCTTGTAAATAAACAGCACGCACCTGCTGCTGCCTGAGTGGCTTTTCAGTCCTCTTGCTTCATCAACATGAAAAAAATCCAACGAAAAAACGTTGGCAACTAGAATCTTACCTTGGGAATTACACAGAAGTCAGCTTCTGGAATGAAAGAGCTAAATTATTATTATTATTATTATTACATTACTCCGGCCGAAGCCTGGCGTGTGTTAAGGGGGAGATGGCACTGAGGGGGTACACTTCACGGACTCCCTATACTCCATATCTCCACCGCTATCCCGGTTGATCGTCCATCTTCTTCGATCAACGTTGAACCATTATCGCTGGCCACACGCCACACTCTCGCTGTGGGACACGACCCGTTCTTGCATCTTGCCAGAGTCGGGTGCTCCTGTATATATACACCAGGCCTCCTGAAATCTGCACCGCCCATGTCACGCACTACCACATGGCACCCTGTGCTTGCGGCACCCTTGTCCTGGCGAAGGGTACTCAGTCCCCTACGACCCTCTTCAGCCGCTAGGGAATTCTGCACCCCTCGTAGAGATCACCATCCAAGTCTCGTGCGAGGTTCGGCCTAGCCATGCTTTATTAGTAGCCTCCGATCAATTTCTTGTCCAGCTCCAGAGGGGCCTTCTTTGTCCATTTTCTCCTCATCCACGGCTCCTAGCCTTCTGGTGATGGGCTTGCCACCTGAAAGGTTAGTTAGGTTTCCTGAAAGGTTAGTTAGGTTACCCCTTTGTAAGTTACAAAACTTGCCAAACGGTATTACGTCGATGTAGCATGTATTATTAGGTGTTACATTGTGGGCATATATGTATATTAGTAGGATCCATTGTAGCTATTCGCTTATGTGTGTAGGATAGGGGGGTACATCACCCGTGGCCACTAATCTGGCAGTCCCTACCTTCCCCGATGTTTCGGGGCACCCTCATCCAGTCTCCCATGCCGACTTCTCCGAAATCAGTAGTTTTCCCAGGTTCAGCACCCACCACCATCATCCAGCGGAATCTGCCGAATCAACTAAGGCGTCAACTCCGCTATTGGTCAGCTCGCGGGTCACTTTAATTGGGGTCGACACCGTCCATCGACATGGGGGCACCCTGCCCTTAACTTTAGAGTCTTTGGCCCGCTCTCGGTCGGGGTAGAACCTGGACCTCCAGGGGCATATTAGTCGTGCCATAACAGTCGTGCCTGAACCTATATATATGTGTAATGGAATTTTGCCCTGACTAGGACGATGAACTTTGACCAAGCACTGGATGGAAGTTGCATTATTACCCCCAACCCCCAACCCCCCCACACACTATATACATGGATGTCTTCCTGTACTAGCTAGCTATGTATCGATCGATGTTTTGCATTTATATCATCATCAAGGAGTTATCTGTTTCTGTGTCAGCGTGCACTTGGAAGACGTTATGCTCACAACTCTGAGCATGGTGATTTCGAACCATAATGTCCAGGTGCTGGCTTCTGTGCGCAAACTGAATTTCGCGGAAGACTAGCTAGGATGGTATGCACGCTGGGGAACTAATATATATATATAATATACCTGGTGAACGCTGTTGATTTAACCTGAAATATCTCTATGTATCTATCTATTTTATATAATAAAATTTTATTTGCAGTATTATAAGATCATGGGTTTGCAAGACAGTCCAGAGGTTGGTCTTGCAACGGTGGGATTACGAAGGTTACAATGGGGTAACGAGGAAGATATTTGTTCTTATAAGTATAAGAACAACCATTATTTTAATGCTTGAGTATTAGTATTATAATTATTGATGATTGTTTCTTACGCTTGCAGTCCCTTGAGCCTCCTGCTGGCTCGTCCAATGGAGAAAGAAAGTTCATAAGAACGAGGGTTCATTCGTAGGCGGGCTAGGTCCCACATTCGAATGATTTGAATATATCGCTCAGGTAGGGTCCATTCGGTCGGTCCTTCACCGCATTATTTGCAGCATCATAGCATACATCCTGAGTGCCCCAACCCTAAACTACCAAAGTTTGCACGCGCTTCAGCATAATCGGGGCATTCCACGCACGCACCCGCACATGGTATTCATCTTCCATGAAATTGCATGAGGCAAACACAGAACACATCTCTGCGTCCACGGGCGAACGTAAGGTATGTACATATGCATGTCGGTACATATGTAGGTAGTGCGACATGCCATCATTACGCACATGCGTATTACGTACGCGGGACGAGCAGACCAAAGCAAACCTTAGCTTATTGCTCGTCCCAATGGACTAGCATGTGGTTATGAATGTGTCACATTATTATGATATGGTGTTAATGAATGCGGTCACATAAAATCAGACAAATTTTACTTATGGATGCGAATGAAAATACTGTGACTGAGGTGAAAGCTTACAGAATCTCAACTGTTTTTTTAAGCGGAGCCTATTCGGTGGTATGTACCTGCGCGGCGGGCAGCTTCATACCATAAATAACTGGAGCTAGAATAATGGAGAAATGGTTATCATGTTTCCCTTGTCGGACTGGAAAAGAGCAGAAGCAGCGATGTTATACCTGCTTGCCTGAGGGGACGTTATTGCGCAGCGGGTCGGAAAAATGTTCAACATTTCCAACCTCAGCACAAAGAAGCTCAGCTATCAATATCAAGCATACATCCCAATTGGAACTAGCGCTGCAATATGGTCGCTCCGCCGACGCCGTGCTCGTCCTCGCATGTCCTCGAGCTCTATTGGACGTTAACACCGATGACACGCTTTGCGAGCTGGAACCCGTATACTGCAATCTTTCAGCTTTCAAGATGCTTGGTCTACCCATTTTTGTGCTCCCCGATAGAGATTCTTATGAATTCGCAACGAATGTGCTTACTGCTCTCAGGAACATGGAGCCCGCACTTGTCCAGGACGCTGGGAAACACCTCCGGGAAACAATCACCAGTGATACATCTATAAATTTTACTTTAGACGTCAACTCCCGCACGAGTCAGAACCCGCAAGCCAGAAGCCCACCAGCCCTCCCAAACAGATTAAACGAGCACGCCCAAGATACCGCAGACGTTAGCAGCTTACTCCAGTCCGCTCCTGTCACGATGGCCGCATCCATTCCAAGGCCCTGGAGGCATGTGGTTTTGGATACCGTGATGTACGAGTCAAGCGGTATGTCAACGGCTCATGCAAACGACGTGGCCCAGCCCGCTACGACCATGAATGGTAGTACCCTGCTGCAACGCCCGGTCCCTCAACGCCGACGGAGCTTGCTCTCCAGAGTCGCCACCATCCAAGCCAGAATGCTGACAAAAACATTTTATCCCAAGGACAGCAAATGCCAGGCACCTGCCTCCACTACTCGCCATGGCCGTATGGTGGTTCCTGCCGTCGTCCTCCTCTTCCAACTTCACCTTCAGCAGCCACCACAGCCGACCTCATATCCACCATCACCCGACACCGAGGGACTCGTGCCAAAGACCACCGGGAGCATTTGGTCCCTCTCTCCGGTTTCCGCCCTCCCCACTGACAGCAGTAGTCACGGGGTGACGGACAGTGCATTGCTCCCCGCGCCACAAGCTAATGTGATGACCTTCCCTACACCTGCTTGTGACAGTAGCCCTTATCCCCCATCGGACTCAGGCCTGCCCGATGCGGCAGCTTGCGAACGGGGCAGCAGCAGAGCCGGCAACGATGCAATAATGCACCGGGTACTGCAACTCGGTCATCATCACTCCAGGAATTCTAGGACCCTTATGCTTCAGGTGCCGTACAATGCATGATAAGTAAATATGCGGTAAAACTTGCGGTACGGTGCTGCTAGCATTACAAATTGTTATTTTTATAATTTCCTTCATTATTTCCATTCTTTCATTTGTACTCATTGGCAAGTACCTGTAATTGATCGAATCGCTTTTCATACGGAGTAGTTATTTGCGTAACGTTGCTTGCTTCGTAGCCTTCACCCTGGACGACGACACGTTCAAAACTTGCCTTCATGCATGCACAGTGCCTTTGTAGTTTCATCCTGCTGCACACCCACCCACCCATCTCCTAGCTGGCTGCTGGAAGGCTTTTGTTCGCCAAGGTAGTAGTACCCATCGACCCGCTGCCTGCCACCAGCACCGTGAGTCCGTTCGTTCGTCAGTCTGTTTGCTGTTCCTATACACCATGATGATGCAGTCTTCATTAAATCGACGTGGTGGCTCAACTCAGCCAGCGACAGCGCGGCGGGCTGAACGGTATAAACTAGCAGCATCGAGTTCGGCAGGCGGCAAGAAACGGAAGGCCGCCACCTCAGCCTCAACCACTGCAGCTGCTAGGTCAGGTGAGGCCGGATTTAGAGCCGCATTGGCAGCAGCAGCCGCGGCGTCCGAAATAACATCTGCGACAGCGGTAACAGCAGAAGAAGAAGGGAGCCTGCTGGAGACCCCATTGCTCCGCCACTGCTTGTCTTCACCGTCAAAAAATATCGCTGATTATTTCCGAGCGCACGAGGGGATGGTGTTGTCGGGGCTGACGCCTGTGGTGACCGCATTTGGAGGCCCCGGATGCATGGAAGTGCTCTACCAAAATGTGACGGTGAGGTCAATATGCGTTAGTAGTTAGTTAGATCCTTGAGCTATGCATTCAGACTCGATACAAATAAATAATGGTCAGACGGAAAGAAGGACAGAACGAAAGATAAGTACATAGGTGCACATTACGGGCAGACAGACGGATAGGTGTGTGTGTGTGTGTGTGTGTGTGATAGGATATGTGCGTGTGGGGGAAAGGGGGGGGAGTATAAGGGGGCTTTGCGTCACCCGTGGCCACTACCTGGCAGTTCCGACCCTCACCTGTATTTTGGGGCACCCTCATCCGTTCACCCATGTTGACTTCGGCCAGCGGTACCCATCCACAGAGATATCTGATATCTCGTCCGATGGTAGGATGTACAACTCTGATCCCTGGCAAGGATCGTCATGTAAAAGCCCTCATTGCATTATTTAATTCCTCCTATTGCGTGTAGTGGCATATTCTATGCGCATGCGTAGATTCATGCATAATTTCCTTCGCTGCTCATGCTCACGTATACGATTGCGAAGACTAGTAATTCGTGATATGCAAAGTAGAGCATGATTTCATGCAATTATTATAGTGGACAATGATCTCTTCAAGAATAATTGTTCTTTGCGTGCAAATGCAAATGGCGTCCAAGTTACTCACATCGCTCCATGTCAAACGGGTCGCGATAGTAACGCCATCTATGCGCACAAACATGCAAATATTAAAATCACAAACATATATATGTCCTTGAATGCATCAAGCATCGCAGCACGATCTTAGTTTCGCATTTGAGGTCCTGCCGTACATTGAAATTTCTAAAATACGACCAGGCTAGGTAACGCATGCGAAGTGCCGTTCGCTCATCGCAGGATGATGGAAAATTATGCTTAGTAATACAACACACGAAACCAAATCAGCAAGTAGAAGCAAGAACTCAAACCGTTGCAACCTACCATCCTTGATTGGATAAAAAACACCCTTCCTATCGTACTGTCACAAACGCATATATATGTGTGCGTGGGATAGGAGGGTTTTGCTTCATGCACCCGTGGCGACTATCTGGTAGTCCTACTACCTTCCCCTGCTGTCTTTTTGGGTGCCCTCGCTCATCCGTTGGCCCATGCTGACTTGCTTCTCCAAAATCAGTGATTTTCCCGGGTTCAGCACCCAACACCAGTATCCAGTGGAACCTGCTGGATTAATTGCAGCCTCACCTCCACTCCTGGTCGTCTCGCACATCACCACATATAACCAGGGCCCTCACCGTCCATCAACATCAGGGACACATCCACCCTCAATCCTGGAACATCCAGGGACACAGTGTCGTGCCTTACCAGTTGTTTCTGGACAACATTATATGTATCCGGCCACAGTGGCAACATAAAGTTCACCACACACTGCTTCCCTGCTTTGTCCCCCCCCGCTTCTTCCGTCAGAGTATTTTGTATTTCGGTTTGAGAGCTCAACCGAAAACTAACAACGGTTGCCCGGTGGCCAAGGCCCTAAAGGATGGCAGCAGTTCTGGAAGCAGCACCCTCATCGAACTATTCTCCATTGAGCCCATTAAGGTGCGGCATATGTGTTGTATCTCTGTGTTAATATCCGCCAAACTGTTTAGGCCTGATCGGATGATGTCCAGTTTCCTGACCATCCTGGATATTAGCCTTAGATACCCCAGGATTCTACAATATGGTATGGATGATTGGATATATGTAGCCCACAATTCCTGGGTGTCATGCCAATAAGCTGATCTACCTGCTGTTTTTTATTTGGAACATTCATGTTTTGCTACAAGATCATCTCATGATCTGATATACAAAGATGAGACATATCATCAGATCATAATGCGACGTTCCTGATCCCTCTCCCTTGCTGGCCTCTGCAGCTTGAGCGCTTACTGAACGATGTCTTGAGTGAGGGTCGAGTTTGGCGGGGTAGGTATCGACTGATACAGAGTCAGCTACAATAACCCGGTTCCGGCTACTTTCATAACTTAACTAAATGCGCATCATTTATGTACTTTGTGTACTTCACAAATACGAATAGCAGCAGCTCGGAGACAATTTTCTCTTGTCCCTCAATCTTCTTAGCCCAGCCTCCCATGGAACCGATCATGTCGTATATTCCGTGTATCGTCTTCGTAACACCGGTCAAACCTCCCTACAACTTGTCAGGAACGTCTAAGAACCGACTGCCTTGCACCGATCCACAGGCATCGTGCAAGTGCCTGCGACTTGCCATCCAAGGTTAACTCGACTACAACGAGCCCAACAGACCATGATTAATCCCACCATCAACTTGATCAGCAGTGACGCCCCTTCAGCTGCTGCAGCCAGATGCACCGCTGCACATTATTCCTCCCCCGCTGTGTCCCGCTGTGTCCACACTGCCACTAAACCCCCAATACCAACTGCGGCATTGGCTCCCATCAACCCTCCCAAATCACCACCTACTCAACAACAATTATCAGCACTACCGCATGTGTCCATTGAGGTTGGGATGGCGAAGTCATTACCACACGTGCAGGGTTCTGATGCTGCCATTGCACAGACGATATCCCTGAAGGCAACGGTGACGACGATGATGGCAGATTATCCCACTTCCTTCTCTACCAGCCCGATGCTGCCGGTATGGCCACCAGTGGCAGCACTAATGGCAGCACCAGTGGCACCGACACAAGCATCAATAGTGGCGGACTTTCCAGGCAGCATTGACAACATTGTGTTATCTACTTTGGATGGGATAACACTGGCTACTGCCATGGCTTCAGCTGATGTGGACCCTCAGAAGAAGGTACTTGGAAACTCCGAGATGGATCCACTGGTGGGTCAGTTGGTCGTTGGTTGGTTCAGTAGGTGCGTGTGCACACTGCTGCAGTATGCATGGGCCATGTAGTACTTGTACATGTACGGCACATAAACCACAATATTAGGTGCAAAAAACAACTTCTCGGAAACTTAAGAGGCCTTACGGGCAGTCAACCACTACAGGTTCTGTGAGGACTCACTACTGATAACACTTATTAGAGCTGATACGGACCCACCCCTATGTCCTATAACCCAGCCCTTCCCCCCCTAACGGGTCCACATTCATCCCGTAATCACAAACTGATCACATATTGCCACAGGTAGTTTTGAATCTCAGAAAATGGCTCTGAAGTCACCCTGAGTCAGGTTTTGAGATAAATGGCTCTCTCATCCTGAGATGGGCTGTTTTTGAGTCTAACGTTTTTGAATTTGCGTATCCCTGTGTCTTAGTCGAGTTTAGATGTTTCATACTTCAAAGTTCCAGCAGACTTCAGATGTGTAACAGACTTTAATTGAGTCTTCTTGTGTTTCGGTTGAGTTTCCTCTATCTCAACTCAAACACAACTAGATGTGTATCAATCGTGTCTGTTGTCATCACGCCGGATTACCGTATTGGCGCCTTGTAAAGCGCCGAAGACAAAGTATGGACCTTGAGAAGGTTCTTGAAATGACTGGCGTTGAGCTGTCCCCAGCGTGATGTCCGTACGTAGGCTGCAGAAGTAGCTCCCGTTGGCGATGGCTAGGTGTCGGGATCTCAGCGGTGCCATTGGTCGGCAGAATCGCTTGGAATTGGTCTGTTACGCTCAAGAAGTAGAAACGCTTCTTGAGCCAAGTGACAAAGGTCACTTGGCTCATCATCTCCAAAATATCTGTACGACTCTAGCATCGTACAACCCGTCATCGGCCGGCAAACGCTTTTAAGTTCGACCGAGATAAATTAAGGAACACCAAAGAAAAAAGATAATGATCAAAATGTTATAAAAATAATCATAAGATAATGTTGATGTCCAAATATTAAAATCCCCAGCTAACTGGCGAGCTCTCTAGCTTCGCCTCTCATCCTCTAACGAATCAGTGCCGTACAGCCTCATTGCTCTTTCTCACAGCTCTTTCGGTCGCAATCGCTACCCATAACACACTGCAGAAACAGGGGCGTCCAACTCCCATGAAATCCATCTTCCTTTTCCATAAAGTGGCCTCTATGTTATTCCGGTATGGAATCCATAAGCCTGCCATCAGGTTATGGAAGCACTTTATGGAGCGGAGAAAGCCTTCTATGTCACGGTATACTGGCTGGTATGGATACATAACTAACGTTGTCACCCAGCATCTGAATTTTAGATATGCTAAACCTTTTCTAGGGTTTTTGCCCTTCATGACTTGTCATGACGCGTTCTTGACGACCATGCACACACTACTCTTGCTTTGACCGCTTCCCAAAATAGACATATAGCCGCAATTAACGTTTCTTCCTTGTTAAGATTTATCCGGTCTTGGCTGAGTATCCTGCACAGTAAATTAGTCGCTAACCTAGCAATGGGGCAACGAAGGTATTTCTTTGGTCAGCGAACAATCTGTCTCATTACATTTTTATAGTTATAGGCATTCATAGGTTTAGATACAGGCATTTCCAGGTCTCCTGCTGCAATGCGCCGCGTTGACCTCCAGATATGCGGCTACGGCGGCTGCTCAACAATTCTCCTAACAGTCGTCTAACTATTATGCTCTTAGCTCATTACTAGTTCTATTATTTGAAGTCCCGAGGTCATCATAGTACATTCAGATATCCCATGGCGAGCTCTATCTTGTAGCTTAACATTATTCCGTCGCTCATCCTTGCGACTTAGCATGTGTAAAGATCATTCCAGGATACTATATACCGAATATTATATATCATATATTAATGCGTTATAAACTCATAGAATGAACAGAGGAAGAATTTTTGGGTACTACACGGCTGTACAGCAGAACCCTAAACCCTAAAAACCCATAAAACCCTAAACCCATAAACTCTAAAACCCTAAGAGGGAAAGTGGGGCCCGAATATATATACTTAAGGATAGCTTTAGATATTGAGGGGGTTACAAGCACACATGCACGCACACACATACACACACACAGTGGACAATGTGCAGAATGCATGAATTGCATTAGACTGCTATCTCTATCCCCACACCTCACTGTGTTGTGCGTCACATCCACATCCCGCTTCCCATGTCCATACCACATTCATACGTGTCATGTTAACTCCCCAGTGATGCCTTGCGTCGCTTTGCATCGTGCCACGTGCAAAGTGTTGAGGGTCTCAACTATGCAGTTTAGCAGCACTCATTAAATAAATACTTATAAGGCTATAATACCTATTACCTATTGTTTTTTGTACGTTTAGTTCAAATGGCAGAAATTGGACTGTGGGCTTGGACTGTAATGGGAGACTCATCATGGTAATATGCACTACTGTATCCTGCTTGACAGTGATGCAAATGGCTAGGTTCTGACCCTGTGTCCCGGGGACAAACCTGGACTAGATCACATAGATTGATGCAAACGTGACAGGGTGTGCATGAGTCCCGTTCACCCTTTGGTGGATGCTGGCGCTCGGTCAGGGTTACAACCCGCCATCAAACATGGGAAAATGGGCGGCAGTGCCGGGAAAACAAAAGGACCCCATCTGTTGGGTGCAAAGCGCAAGCTGCCCTGCGGGGGAGCCAAGGGCGCCGAGGACGTTGACTGCGGGACAGGGAGGATTGTAACCGGGAACTCACACCCTGGCATCACTCGCTATTGACACCCTATGTTACACAGAAATACAATTGAGACTGTGAAATTTGTTCAAAGTCATTCAACATAGCCAGGCTGCAGAAATTAGAGTTGAAAGACGCTGATATTAAAATCTATTATTTTAGATTTAAAGATTCGCTTTAACACTTGTTTTTGTCATACGGCGTGAAGTTGGTCGTCAAAGGGAATGGTTGAGCTGTCAAATGCTTAAATTGAAATAATATGAAACCTGGCACTTTTAGGAAGCAATATGGATTGTAAAGCGTTAACATCACGTTTTGTAATATCCTGGGGTATCTATGGCTAATATCCAGGATATTTAGGAAACTGGACATCATCCGATCGGGCTGAAACAGTTTGGCGGATATAAACACAAAAATACAACAAGATAAAGAAACAGCTGGCCATTATCAAAAGGCTCCAGCTGGATACCAGACAGATAGACCTGTACAATATTCACTCGCAGAAGAAGTCTTTGATCAGCTTGATTGAGCTTGTTGTAGCTATCGTCTTAACAATGCTAAGATTGTTATGCGGAAGAGTTAGCTTAATTGGGTTGACGAGGGCTCGCAAGTATGACAATTTGGCAAACCGGTGCATTTAATGAAGTCTGCCGGCAGCAGAATCTTGACCTCTAAACACATAGTATTGTTATACTTGCTTCAGCGTCTGGCCAAAGCACTCCACCAGGGTGACTTGACTATTGGCTCACCTACCACGATGTACCACGATCTGCTTATGAATATGCAGCTTTTAAGGTGTTGTGCTTATTACATGATTACCTATTAATATTTGTAGCCCATATGTGTAGTTTACTACATTTGCCCCAACATCCACAGTACACAGTTGTGGTCGCACGTGTGCTACCAGCTCCAGCAGTTCAGTACCGTAAGTCACTACTTGTAATCAACAGTACGTCAAGCAATCGACAAGACGGAAAGCGTAATGGTGGAATCTCTATAATGAGCCCTGTCAAGGCAGCTGTGATGTTCTGCCATACAGTCGCATCCACACACACAAGCCCTGTCCTGTTATGGGACAGGCTGTACATATATCAGGCTGACCTGGACACCCATTGTCAGGCGGAGAACCGCACTGAACTGATGGAACTGGCCGTTGTAACATATGAAATGATCAACCAGCGAGCTCTATGTTAGACCATGATACAACTAAGTATGGTAGGGAGACTTGACCGGGAGAGTGATTCTTAGAAGCTTTGGAGCCCCAATATCAGGCCATGAGGATTCCAATCTACCCTAAGTCTATGTCTCTCTGGCTTGTGTGCGGGACACTCCTTGCTAAGGGGAAAACAATTGGAACGATAATGATTGGGATGTTTAATCAAGACGTCAATTCGTGAGCTCATTCTTAGAGCATGATACAACAGCCGTTGACACTGAACTAGCCCAAGCAGTTGCTCTTCAAACGCTAAGACAATAGGACGATATTCTACTGTCTTGGCGTTCGAAGAGCAACTGGTTATCAAAACAGTACTGATCCACCGCAACACTGAAATTTAGTTTATGTTCTCCAGAATGATCCAGCGCCATGATGCCTTGAAATGTGAAGTTCGTTGCAATATGGCAATGGTTAAGCCGTGTGTGCACCCTCATTTTGTTGACCTCCGCATTAGGGACGGTACCGGCTCCAAAAACCAAGAGTATGTACGGAATTATTTCCTCTGAAACCCCTTGTGTCCTGTAGGCCACCTCCACATGGGGTCTCATGATTGATACTCCCGAACAACACCTTACAACAACAACGTCCCATGAAATGTACCACCGGGCTGCCACCGAACACGTCTCAGGGTTCGTGTCAGCCATGGGAGTGCCGTACAAATCCAAGAAGGCAAACCCGGGTGCCGCCACCACCACCATTGCCGCCGCCACCACTGCCTCCCCTCAATCAATGATCAAGGCCTCATCATACCGGACAATACGTGAGAAGATCTTCGGCTCAGATGCTTCCATCATGTCTTCACTGTTATCACCACCGGGAGCGCCACTGCAAGAGGGTTGCGCCTCCATTAGACCCATAGTGGGGATCAGTGTCGGTAAAAGGGATGATGCCGCTGCCACAGCTAACGAGCGGCAGCCGCCACCAGTGTCACTGGTTTCCCAATACAGACATCAGCCGTCATCACCCAGAGTTGATGATTCCACAACGGCCGCCAACACTGCGATCTACGGCCGTGCCGGTGGCGGCGGTTGTTGCTTGGATAACAATATGGCCAGGGCCTCGTTCACGGTCATGGGCCGTGTAATGTCTATGGTGGAGCACGACCCACACCTTCGCGCATCCTGCAGTGTAGGTGGACCTCGTAAGTCCCATAGGCGCACCGACTTGGGTTTTGCCGATTTTGGTGGCAGAACTGTCCCACGGGTTCTTACATTTGCTAGCACTTTGCGCAGCACATCGAGCGCGGCACAGGCTGCATTCCAGGCTGCGATGGCCAGCAGCCTCACAGTCAGTAGCCGCTGGTCAGTTGTAGAGCCGCCGCCGTCTGCATCACGGCCATTCCTCAAGCCTGAGAGCTGGACGAATGGGCTTAAGGAATTCGTGAAAGAGCCGGAGGACGAGGGGTTGGGTGTTGAGCCAAGTATCTCTTGTCATATCTCCAATGGCTCTCCAGAAGACGCTGGCGAGTTGCATGCAGCGGTGCCAACTGCGATGGCAATCTTGAACCCAGATAAGCTGCATAGCGCAGGTGCCAGTGGCAGCTGTGATGGTGGTGTTGATCGTAACTATACGGCTACAGTTAGAGGGGTTCATAATAACGAACATCAGACCGATGGAAATAACGAGGAAGCCGCTGCGGTGGGTGGCGGCCCCGTCAGCGAAGAGCGGATGACCGACATGATGAGGGAGTGCAGCCGAACAGGTGATGGTGATGTCGACGATGATTCTGCCCCAGTGTGTGGTGATACGATTACGGCCAAGCCCCGCTCGATACCGACGGCGGCATCAGCTCCGCCTCCGGCTCTGCAGGTGACAACTTCTGCTGGCACATGTTGGCATGAGATCTGCGCCAGTCGTACGACAGATCCACTGACGGGCCAGTACGCCCTCATCATCACACAAGTGAGGTGGACTGAAAAGCCCCATGCGGTTAGTCATCTGTTTCAGTGTGTCTGTGTAAATCTGATAGCTGCATCTGGAACACGTTTTGAAAGTAGATTTCATGGAACTCCATTTATCGATTTTTAATCCAAACCATTCACCAAGGCAGTTTGGTTGCCAAATTCGTTTATCCACTACCGAGTCCGGTTTTGGTGACGGAGACCGCGTTATCCCATTCACCCAACATTGCCTGCGCCTGCCCACCCACGCACACCTGCTGCTGCAAGTATTAAGCTCACATGGACTCCTGTGCCGGGGCGTGTAGTTTGTTTGCCATATTTGTGTGATGACATCGCACTGGTAATGCTCCTAAAACTCCTCATTCCCGTGCTATCGTACTGGTACGGCAGACGGATGTAACGGGCAAAGTGGAAGCCGAACGGCATCTGGCGTTCGTGACGGAGGCCGAGCATAGGCTCCTGGAACAGGTGTGTGTGTGTGCGCAAACAACGTGGTTTTGTGAATGTGATTTTATTTGGGTACAGGTGAAGTAATGGGAAAATCTTTTTACACTACAGTGACTAAAACCTTGCTATGGGCATAAAAGGCCAGGGGGCCTTTTGCGCTCCCTCAGAGCATGATGAAAACCCCTAAATACCACCCTACCTCGGCAGTTTGACGATTCACTGAATGGATGGCTCCCTCTCACTGTTTACTCTGCATGTATCATCCACGTGTTGCAGCTCACCAGGTCTGGTGGGCAGCAACTGCCTAAGTCACCAGGTGGAAATGGTCTCTGCTGTGTATGCTGGGCATACATGCACATGCATGTAAAGGCCTATCAGGCTGGAAAGCCATGTTGACCTTGTATGTGGAACTGCTTGCCATTGACTGTGAACTAACCATGGCAAACAATGTTTTTGTTTTTGCATGGGAACAGCAACAGCTTTGGAGGGCTTCATTTCAGCATTTGCATACATAGACCCTGCCAACCACATGCTTGGCTAATTAGGTCCGAGAGGCCAGTCAGACCTCATTAAGCTTAATTAGACCTAATTAGACCTTAATCAGCCCAGCCAGTGGTTGACAGGGATATTTATAAGATTCTTAGGCGAAGAATGCCTCTTCTGCGAAATGTACTGGGCATGTAGGCAGGCCCGGTGCCCCTACAGCAAGAGGGGGGCCGGGCTTGAACCAGGGCTAGTCTCCATAGCCCCCCGCAATAAAGTAGACCCTCTCTATAACTGTAGTATCCTTGGATATCTAAGGCTAATATTCAGGATGATCAGGACATCTCCCGATTGGGCCTAAACAGCTTGGCGGATATGGACACAGAGATACAATAATAACCCTCTAGTATCATATCCACCTGCAGCATAGACCCCATTAGAAGGTTTTCAGATAAAATGGTCATCTTCTGTTGATATTTACCCATACGTATGTGGACACCCCAGAATGGTACACCCCGCACCATCTGTACGGGGGGAACTTGCACCCCGGCATCATGCGCTATTACACCCTGTGTTACACCATCCATCAGACAAGTAACCAGCCCAAGCTCCAAAACATTTTCTTCTGAAGTCCAAAATATATTTTTGTCTCGAAAAAATAACTGGTTACCAAAGAAACTCGTTCTTTCTTGTGCTGCCAGGGTGCCATGGATGTCGTACATCAAAGGATGCTACGGGGCTTTCTTGGGGTTTGGGGGCTAGAGATGTATGACACATAAACTTATAACCCTTTCTATTGTGCTTTTGCAATTGCGTGCTTCTACAGATCTTTCCTCGCCACGTCCTGGCCTATATGACAGAAGAAGGGGGCCCTTGGGCGGTGCCGTCCGCCCCCACCCTTACCACCGCCACGACCACCAACACCAACATCAACGACAACCCGGTGATGCCAGACACCACAATTGGCTGGCGACCCATAGTTCGTGACATCAACAAACTGGCCACAAGTCACGACCAGGTGAGTGCCATCTGTCGAACCTCACTTGTGTTGCTGCACAAACTGTCGTATCCTCAACAAAGTTATGAGCCCTGAGAAATAATGGTGATGAGGTTGCATCTGTCATACACAGAAAACATACATGTAAACATATAAACACCAATTTAACCAAATAGCTAGGGCTCTCAGTGGGCGTAGTCGTTGAGCTTTTCAGGGGGCACCTTGGTGGCTTGATATCCCTTCCCCCCCCCCCGCGTCTTCGGAGGGGTCTTTAGACTAGCTAGCTTTTCTGGGGACAGTTTGGGAGAGTCCGAGCATTTTGCCCTCTTTCCCTAGAGTGTCCCTGGGAGGGGGGACCAGGGTTTTTGCTTGGGAGCCAGTGCGGGTGGAGGAGGGTTTTATGGAGGTAGGAGTGCTCTCCTGCACCCTCCGTCTGGGAGCTGGTGGGGTTGGCTGAGGCTCTGTTCCTTTGAGTAGCCAGGCTTGAGGCTCATGAGGTCTGTGTCCCCTTGCTGGCTTGAGAAGCGGAGAGGAGTGAAGAACAGCAGGACGAACAGACTAAGCCGTGGTTCGGGGGCCCTGACTGTTGTACCTCTTCTTCGGGTTTGCTCATAGATATCTGCGCGTCTGAAGACTTTCGATACCGATGCGCAAGCACTTGCAAGTACAGCAAGGCAATTGAGAGCAAACAGAGACAGCGGAAGACTTCAAGACAAGAAGAGATATAACTTACAACAATACAGGCCGAAGCGATGCAATGGATGTAATCGCCGTCAGCGCCGGAAGCAAGCAATCATCACGCGGCGGTGGCAAGCGAAGTTCAGGCTTAGCTCGGGCTAAGTATGAAAGCGGTTAGCAATAATGATATTGAAAACGGTATCAAATGTCTTGCTTTACTAAGCCGTCCTCGCATCTGTTATACTCGCAGCATCGCTACGCCGTACAATTTACACTAGGAGGCCGATCCTAAGTGTGACAACCCTACTGCGTATAGGCGATGTTCATGTATAACAACCGATAAGCCTTTCCGGCATTCGCATGATGCAAGGGTCCGAATAACGATATTCGGTTGCAAGGCATGTATCGCGACGAGTGCGGAGTTCCCGACGTGTGCCATAATGATGTAACATTATATCAAATAATATTACTTATCGCTCCATAGCATGAGCATAATGCGCGCTTCAATTATTCGGGATTTCATGCATGTTAGGCGGATCAGCCATGATGCGATGAGATATGTCGCGATGTATAATGGTAACATGCCAAACATATATAAATGTATGCAAATACATTTATGTTCATGCAAGATCATTCATATTCATCAATCATTCATCAAGTCAGCACATCGCCTTGTAGCGTCGCAATGACCTACGCATTGGCGGGAAACGAACCGTAGCACAACACTGACCGGGCCGCCGTGCTTGTCCTATCAAGGCAAGTCGCCCACAGCAGAACACCCGCCGTTCATATAAACACCAATATAAAAGTATGTACATCCATTCATATTTGTACAAACTGAGTCTGGTTTCTTGGTAGCTTTGGCTGCTATGAATGTATGCATACCGCATTATTTTGTGGCCATACATGCATACACCTTACGGCAAAACTTCCACTGGGGCATCACTCGTATATATTAGCTAACAAACTATTTCGAAAAATCATAAAGAGCAATAATTATGACATGTATACGTACAGTGGTTGTAGAATAGGATTTGAAAGCTGAAAGAGCCTATGCCAAAAATTCAAGGTTATTATAGGAACGAATTTTTTATTTTTGGAGAATTTGAAGACCACATGGCAAATTTAATTATTGCGCAGCCATATTTTTTGGAAGTCGAAAATCCATAAAAACAAAAGTGTATATGCATATGACCTGCTGCTGCCTTAAATGTCCATACTGTTACGTGTTACTGTTTGTTGCAGGTCACGTTGCTCTTCGCGGACATTCAAGGTAATGAACATATGTATTTTTGACGGAAGCTGCCGGCGTGTGCCGTACTCAGCAATACTGTGTCTGATGACAAACAGCTATGCTAACAATGCATGGATGGCAGGGACATGTAGGAGACGTAGGATGGCCCCCTACATTTTGAATAAAACCATCAACGGACCAAGAAGCCCAAAAACGGATGATCAGGATGAATGAACACGAGCTGTACGTGTCACATAATAAAGGTACTGGTATGTGATGCAGGTTTCACCCCGATGTGCAAGGTTCTGGAGCCGCGTGTAATAATGGCCTTTCTCAACGACCTGTTCACAAGGTTTGACAGCCGACTTGACGAGTTTGGGGTTTACAAGGTGGGTCGGGAGTTCTATCCGGTGGGTGGGTATGTGGCCCATTCCTGACTGCTTTGACGGACATCGCGTAGGAATTGGGTCATATCCCACTTCCCTACCAACTCACAGGGGGTATAAATCGTCTCAACATGGCGTGACAGGCCGGGGGTCAGAAGCTGGTTAGAGGCTGTTTGGCACCAGTTATACCCCCTCCCTACGAGGTGGTAGGGCTTCCCACACGAATACCTAATCGGGGCTACTGAAATTTGTTGCTTGCACCCTTGCATTTATATGTGGCATGCCAAAACTGCTGCAGGTGGAGACTATCGGCGACTGTTATTTTGTGGCGGGGGGCCTTATATACCAGGACGAGTACGGCATGCCTGCAGTACGTGCACTGGGTGAACCCGCAGACCCCCAACATGCAGAACGAGTCTTGAGCTTTGCTAAGGTAAATTGTGTGGTAAGATATTGCGACAGAAGTGTCGTATGCACGGAATGTGCTTTACCTTAAGGATTTGAAGCGGTGCTGTGGGTGACTTGCCCTGGAAGGACTAGGACCGGGGGCCCTGACCAAGCGAAACGACAGCACAGCAGGAGGGGGAACACCCGACTTTGTCTGTCTGTCCTGCTGAGTGCTCCTCCCTTCATTTGAGCCAGTGAGGGTGCACAAACCTCATGAGCCTCTGGCCTGACTACCCAAAGGAGCAGAGCCTCAGCCAACAATACCAGCACCCAGAACAAGAGGTCGAGAAGGGAGAAGCCCCACATCCAAAAAAAACAAGGAAACACCTCCTCATTCACCCTCATCACCACCACCCTGACAAAGGCCTGGCCTGGGGTATCCAAGGCTATCTGGGGTATCCAAGGCAAATATCCAGGATGATCAGGAAACTGGACATCTTCCCATCGGGCCTAAACAGTTTGGCGGATATTGATACAGAGATACAACACCCAGGCACTCTAAAAGGAAAGGGGTCGCTAATCTTGGATTCTTCCAAACAGCTAAGCAGACAAGAGTTGGTTTGGGCTTCCTTAAAGCAAGGAAAGGGCGGGGCGCCCAATATCTGTACCGTGTAATATCTTATATTACAGTTTAGATATTGAGCGGTTTACAGGCGGTGCGCACACACACATACACACACATGCACGCACACATACACACATACATGTACACATACATGCACACGTGTAACACCCGTAAATAAATACACACAGATATATACACACATACATACATAAACATACACATGCACGGACAATGGCCAGATTGCAGGGTACTTGATGAACTGCGTTAGTGAGGAGTAGGACAAGGCTATATAATGTTGGGGGCCTGCTCGATGTGTACCTGTGGCTCTTGGTGACCTTGTTTGGGTCTCCATCTGGCAACATTGTTTCCTGGCTACTGTGTGTTTGCTGTTGCCATATTTCCGCGATCCTTACCCACACTTGCTAACTCCGGCAGCTTGCTGCTCAATAATTAGAAAGCCTTCCATAATTAGAAAGGTAGCCATGAACAGCCATGTGTGGCACTTCAGATTTTTATGTTACAAAGTAAGCCACATGTACAGGTTCTAAATCCATATAATGGTGGCGATTTAGCGATGTTAACAAGCGTTCACCAGAGCAATCTCTTGTACAACGACTAATATTTATAGCGCTATCCTAAATTGAAACTAACTTTAATGATATTTTATGCACAAAGTCTCCATGCATCTGCACAATAACAGCAAGTAAGCAAAGTAAATAAATCCGGCCAACCCGTGCTCCGAACACTATTATGCACCATCTACATAAACTTTGCGTAAACTATCCTAAATTGAAACTAACTTTAATGATATTTTATGCACAAAGTCTCCATGCATCTGCACAATAACAGCAAGTAAGCAAAGTAAATAAATCCGGCCAACCCGTGCTCCGAACACTATTATGCACCATCTACATAAACTTTGCGTAAAGTGCGTTACAGTGCGTTACAGTGCGTATGGTAACGCACTGTACGCAAGATATACGCAACCTGTTTGCGTTAAGCTAACGCGTGCGTTAGGTTTGCGATCGGAATGCATACAGCGCGCGTTAGAACATACGCAAGCCCACGATTTTCGAGTACCACAAAACGTAACAAAAATTACAGGTAACTTTTATACTCATTATAAATATTGTTTTCATTTAAACGGACTTAAAAACGACGCACTATAACAGACGTTCTGTCAAGTTTTCTATATGCTGCGTTAGGCTCGCGTTAGGCCAACGCAAACTCGAACGCACAAAACGCAGCCTTACGCACATATACGCGCCCTAACGCGAGCCTAACGCATGAATATGTTGTTATAGTGCATGTGTGCCGTCGTGCCCATGTCTGTGCAATGTCAATATCAAAGTACTTATATATACATACACGCACACATATATACACACGCATATATATGTGTGTGTGTGTGTTTATCTTTTGAACAGTAATCCAGTATATATAGTTACGTAGACCATGCCAACCACATGCTTGGTTAATTAGGTCCGAGAGGCCAGTCAGACCTCATTAGCCCTTATTAGTTAGCCCAGCTGCCAATGGTTGACATACAGGGAGAGTAGATATGTGTAGGTTTCTCAGAATGAAATGTGGGTTCTTGGACGATAGTACGGCGAATCGTAGAGATTGAGTACTCAATCTCTACGTAAGGGTAGGATCCAACAGCTACTCGCCATGCTGTGACACATCATTGCATGCTTAATTGATTGCCTTCATCTGCCTCAAATGAAGCCAACATGTAGTATCCTGTATCCTGTATCTGGTATCCATGTAGTATCTATATATAGGCAACATCTGGCATGACCAAGAATCTGGACATCTTCTGATTGGGCCTTTACTTTTAGCTAAGATGGACATTATTACAGATAGAGAAACAACACAAAACCCGCATAGTTGCAGATAGAGTACCTGTTGTAGTATGTTGGGGTATCTAAGGCTAGTATCCAGGATGATAAGGAAACTGGACATCTTCCGATCGGGCCTAAACAGTTTTGTGGATATTAGCACAGAGATACAACACCTGGGCAAGAAGAGACAGATAATGGCTGTAAGCAGATTGCTTGACTGCCAGTCACTGGTCCAATTTAAGACGTTAAGCTGAAATAAATATGGGACGCAGGATATTAGGCTTTTGCAGGCAGGGGTTGTGGGGCTTCTCAAATGTAGGTGTCACACAGATCACTGGGGTGGTTTAGAGCCATAGTGAGTGGAGCATCACATTCATTATAACCTATTGAGGACAAGAAACAATACAATAATGCACATATATGTGCAGGTTAGCATTCAATAATACCCCGTCAAACAACCATGCAACTCAATTTTTGGTTACTGTGGGTCTCCCCAATGTAACCTCTCAATGTCTTAACTCTAGCTAGCATATATTACAGATATATATGACACCAGCTCTCGTCAGCTATAGGACCCCACCATCCTCCGTCTTCATATGACACTAGCTCTCGTCAGCTATAGGACCCCACCATCCTCCGTCTTCCTAACTTCAGGCTATGCTTGAGGCCGCTTCTGGGATGTCCCTTCCCACCACCGGTGGACCCCTCAAGATGCGCATCGGGCTACACAGCGGCCCTGTGGTCAGTGGAGTGGTGGGGCAGCGAATGCCACGATTCTGCCTCTTCGGTAGGTAGTGGTGCCTGGTGGTGTCATGCAGTTGCCATGCACTAGTTGAAAAGTGTAGTAACAAGCAACCACTATTGCAGCCGAGGCCTGGCAGGTTAACTGGGGTCAACCCTGATTACCAGCTGGTGAATACCAAACCCGTTTACTGTGCTTAATATTACTTATGTACGTGGTACCTTTGGTGTCATCAGTTTGCATAATTAATTACATTTGTGCAATATGAACATGTGAATGTAGTCACTTTGATAGTAGAAACTCCGTAGCCCAGCAAGTCATGTGATAAGGAGTCTCACATCAACAAGCCACAGGCAAACTCCTCAAGTAGGTACATGAGTGTTTGGATTTGATATAGAGCTAACAGATCATTCCATGAGTTTTATCACTTCTTCCCCCTTGACACACACATGCATCTATCTCTGCCGCCAGCATGCATGTGTGTGTATGCTTACACACGTTTATTTATGTGTTGTTGTGTGGGATAAATGTGTGTACGATAAGGATAGTGAAACTCTCATGATGAGGCTTCCTGAAGCCTAGCTAGCCATGCTCTAACATACAACCCCACCCTGGTTGCTCATTGGTCTTTATTACCTTTGGCTATTGGCCGCTTACTACCCGTGTGATTGGCTTGCTGTACATGTATTTACCTTGTGATGATGCAACAACACGCCTCATCACCCTCTCCTAAAACTTACATCCTGACAGGCGACACAGTTAACACGTAAGTGCCGTACATGCTGGTTCAAATTTGGGCATTTGGGATTGGGGCCCCAGCGTGAAGCGCCTCAGGAGGTGCTGCCCTGTAGTGCTGCTCATCGTGTGTTGTTCGCACATCTGAAAAGCGATTTGTAAAGCTTTATATATTCTATATTTCATGGGATCACGTTTGTAGCTAACAAAATTCGTATGAGCACAAACAGGTTTGGCGAGGTCAACCTAACTTTAACGCCTTTCCAGAAAAGTTTGTTTCTATTAGTGCCGTGTTTCATATTGATTCATTTTGAGCCAATACTATTTGACAAATTAACCATTCCCGTTCACGACCATCTTCCCCCGTTTGACAAGACAAATGATAAAGCAACTCCTCAATTTTCAAATAAATGTGTAAGCCTCATTTATTCAGTTTTAAATTTTGTGGCCTGGCTAAAATGAAATGAGTAACGACGTTCACAGTCTCCATCGTCCGAGCCCGCGATCAAACCTTTGCCTCTTGCACTTAAACCTAGATGAAAGGATACATATATGTACATATATATACATATATATATAATCTTTATTCTTCTTTTATCTTAATTCTAGAATGCCTACTCTCAACGAATTGCGCGCGCAACACATACGCAAACGCAAACACAGCACGGTGCGTGGGTTGCGAACACGAACGTGAACGTAAACGTAAACGTGGTGTGGCGCGAAGGCAAGCCCAGACGCAAATGCAAACACTGGGTACGGGGGACACGGACTGCGTATGTGTGTGTGCATGCATGCATGCGTGCGTGTTGCGCGTGCATATATTTAGGCCCCCCTTTTTTTCTGGCTTCAAGGAAGCCGACACCAACCCTTGTTGTCAGCTTAAGATGAGACGTCATAAAATGTAGAATGTAGATATAAGGCTTTAAAATCCTTTTCAGCTGGGCAAATATATAAGTATGTTTGGTCGCCACCCCACACACGGACATGGGCAATCCTGCAGGCAGGCCAAGGCCCCGAGGCGCTTCACGCTGGGGCCCCGGCCCCCAAACAAGGGTTTTTTCGCCCTTTCAGAGCAAGGAAAACCAAGATTTCTAGATTTTCCATTCTGTAAAGACATATATTTACACCCAAGAAATACGGATGATATGGGTAATGCTGAGGCGCCACCAGTAGATTAACGTGTGCGTTACATTAAAAGCTACACATAACTAACAGCTGAGAGTTTATATCTGTCCGTCTATTCATCTATCCATTTTTCGGCTTCATGAATACAGCGCCTCCCGCATGGAGACTACGGGGGTCCCCGGGTGCATACACGTGTCTGAGGCGACCCGGAGTTTGCTTGGCAAGGAGGACTGGGTACCAACAGGAGGCATTGAGGTGCGTTTGCCTTGCAACAATTTCGCTTGGTACCACTATTTCTGTAAGTGCTGTGTACGGCATTGCGTTTAGGTGCGTTCTGCTATGTGGAAATGCCCTTTCCTGTGCTGCTGTCTTGTGCTCTCCATCCTATGTATGTATGAAGACTTTTCTTTTGTAAGCACTCCTAGGACATATACATCACGAACTAGCTATTGATATATCTGAAGTAACTCGTTACTTCAGTAACTTCAATATGCCCTTCACGCAACCCTGCACCGTTATATATATATATATATATATATATATATATATATATATAAAACCCTAAAACCCTAAAACCCTATATATATATATATATATATGAGAATTGCGTGTGGAATACATGGCAATTTTTTATATATGTATAACATTAATAATTGCCATGTATTCCACACGCAATCCACGGCTGCTGCCACCTGAACAAATACGTGGGAGCATTATTATTTCTCGTACAAATGAGACCTTTCACAGCTGTTTGGTATTGGTTGCAGGTTAAGGGAAAGGGCCTTATGAATACTTACTTATGGACTCCACCGGACCCTAAACCACCGAACACACCATTGATGGGAGCGTCCATGGCAACAGCTGCAGTGGCAGCTGTGACGGCATCAGCGGTGAGCGGCGGTATGTAGTAGTGGCAGCATAGTCGAGGTATGTACGACTGGTACAGCTGTTCTAGTAGTCGTACATATACGGCACACAGAGACCGCAATATAAGGTGCAAGAAGCAATTTCTCAGAATCTTGAGAGGCCGTAATGGCACTCAACTCCTACTGTGCTGTGGTAATTTGAGGTTTGACTGATGACAGGTGTTAGGTTCCAATTTGAGTCGGGGTGTTTCCCAACTGCGAAATGAGCACTGAAACATGTGCTCTACTAGGTTCGCTTGCAGCGCAGCGTTATACACGGCAATGTATGTTGCTATCGATGTGTCCTTTACCACATCGATCGCTCAGAAAGCTGTTTTATGTGATGATGACAACGGACACGCAATATGTGTATCGTGTGCCACTGGCCACTCAATAAATACAGCATCGGCCGGTTAATGTATCTTACAAACACCGTACGTGTTGTATTCCTATGTTAATGTCCGCCAAACTGTTTAGGGCCGATCGGAAGATGTCCAGTTTCCTGACCATCCTGGATACTAGCCTTAAATGCCCAAGATAATACAGTATATGCCATCATAGCATATTGTATGCATCAATTAGTACACCAACATTACCAACATCAACATCACCAACATCATTTTCATCGTCATACAAAGTAATGTCGGCATTCATGGTTTTCATCAGTAGTGATAACCTTAGTTTGTGATTAACTTGATTGTTGAAGTATATATAGCTATATATAGGAAAGTATGTTCATGACTCGATAAATGAGCGGTTGTGTATGGTTGTGTCCTTTTATGGTGGGCCTTATCGATATGGGCATGCAAACGTGCATGTATACATGTGTGCAAATATTAACGCATATATATATTATTCACGGTTTGTTAAATCGTTCAATATGTATGTGTGCACGTATTGTGGCTTTGGATGATGTGAGTTGTCGTATCTCTGTTGTGCCCGCCTAAGCAACCAAAGGCCCAATCGGAAGATGCACATTCATGGTCCACCCTGGACACTACCCGTAGATACCCCAAGATATTACATGAGTCACATGTTTAGTTTCCAAGCTTGTATGGGGCCTGTTGAAGCATGCACGACTCACTTGCAAGTGTTGATAGACTATATTGACCTATCCTTGCTTGTTGAAATGGAGATCCTCGTCCTCCTTTGCAAGTTTTGAATATGCTAAGCAAAGGGTGCCAGATTAAGTATACCAGCGTCATGAGGGAGTCGGACAACCCCTTAATCACATATTGTTAGCTCATCATAAAATGTCATGGAATGACTGTCTTATGTCTACATCAAATATCTTTCCCCCAATGACGGCGTAAGTATTAAGTATGTGGCTGATTAATACAACATGGGGTTGGTGATACAGTAATGGAATGATTGCTGGAAGCGGTGAAGTAGTTAGCTGCCAAGAAGGCCCTTTAAGATGCTGAGTGGATGTTACTTGTTTTGGATAATATGTTTGTCGTACATACGTACACTTTCCAACGACTACACTCTCCCCCCCCCCATTTGCTGGAGGATGCTGAACATGCATACATGTCATGCCCTATAGCAAAGTTCACACAAGGTAAAGACAGATCAAGAATCATGCTTTATTATTTTATGTCATGATGTTAATGAGGTGTTGTATCTCTGTGATAATATACATCCGCTAGACAGTGGAGGCCCGATCGATCAGAAGATGGCCAGTTTCCTGATCATCATCACAGATATTACCCGTATGTCAATCACAACATAGTGCCGTCCCTAAGACACATATAGTTTTGAGTTAAGGTCGTGACACTTAGGTACCCTCAGGATACTACAAGAGGACGCATGCATCTTGGGCACTCTCTCTTATCGGCCTTGCTGCCTGCCATCATGTGCTAGCAATCACGCACTGTGGCAGTAAAATGTCTGCCGGTAATGCGTAAAAGGTACTGGTGCTGAGTGGGTGCTTTAATTTAGCACCACACTTAGGTGTTACACTGTGGGCGACTTATGCGCACTATGTGCATTATGTTTGTGAAATGTGTCGAATACTGCTGTACATTGTACGACTACTACACTCGTCCCCTTTAGGCTGGAACAAGCAAGGACACATCCCTGACACTTTTAATTGGCCCTGTCAGCATAATCTTTGAATTCTGCAGGCTTTCTAGAGGCGCAGTTCTATTTCCATGTCACATCCTTACGCTTGACCTATCCAGCGGAAGTCCTCTTATACATAGACTACATATAAATCATATACATATTAATCCAGCTCAGTTACATATATGTCATGAATTCATATTTGCAGGAAACTCCAAGTCAGTTGAACTCCAGCCATCAAACAGACTTCAGGCAACGATCTATCTTTAGCCTGGTTGTGACTAAACATCTGTTATTTCTTATTACATTGTTTTAAATTATGGCAGTGATAAATAAATGCAACATAGTGACTGTCCCAGTAAAGGAATAGTGGCACGTCTTGAGCATATATAAACCTTGGAACACTCTTTAATCCAAAACCATATCACCTTACCTACTGCTCCGCCCCCCCCCCCCCACACACAAATTTACACTCTGCACAATTACCTCCAGTGATACATACACCACAGCCATAAGCAAGCAAATCCAGCAATAAATGTGGCAGTAATGTGAAAAGGAATGACGATATGCCTGAATGTCTGTATACCGTGACACGTCCAACCTAAGCCCTAGGAACGTAGCTAGATATATAGAGCACAGGCAGACTAAACAGATAGAACAATAATGCCGTGCAATTGTACTATACAGGTACGGCATCAGCACATGGGCAACCCGCAGTATATATATGTTTTTGTATGTACAACATACATACGGTTGACTACAATGTGTAATTACCACTCCTGATATCTTCACTGTACAGCCTGATGTTTACAGGAAATTTTCTGTGTTGTATGGGTACTGTTCTCACACTTCATTACATACACGCAGATGCATATATATATATATTATGGGTGTTACACTGTGGGCGACTCGCCCTCCAAAGACGAGCACCGGGGGTCCTGACCGGACCGAGCCACAGCGCAGGGGAGGAACACGTGGCTTTGTCTGTCTGTCCTGCCACGTGCTCCCCCTCTCACTAGGGCCAGCGAGCCCTCACAGGCTCTCGCCTGGCCACTTACAGAGCACTCAGGGCCACCAAGAAAACACAAAAAGGCCCAACAGAAAACGGGGGACACCTAGCTGCTCAAAGGACGGGGAAACCTCTCCTCTAACCCGAAACTGACCTGACAGGAGCCTGACAGACACACACAGATCCCCTCAGAGGAGAAACACCAGCAGGAAAGCACACCCTAACACAGCCAAGCCGGAAGAACCCAACAAGAGGCGGAGGGGGGGATGACAAGCCGAACTGGCGCCCCCCTAGAAAGCCTTCCGGCCCCACCCAAAGCTGACCCCGCAGACACCTGCACTGCACAAAAAGGAAAGACCTCTCTCGCTGACCCCCCCTAAAACCCTAATATATATATATATGCATAAATAAGCGGTCGTCCTTGTCCATCAATCGATAGTTTCAACCATCCTCAGCTCTCACCCCTCCTGCCGGCTGAACTATGCATATTCCATGCTCCGCATGCCAGTCAGCAGCAGCACTCGTTGTTGTTGAGTGACCTCAGTCTGGAAGGGCAGCAGGTAGTTGCTGAACCCAAACCAACAGTGATAGCTGTCGTCGAGGTATTGGTGCTGTTGGTCTTCTGAGTAACTGCAACTGTTATAGTTGAGAGCCACAAAGGGATCTTGAGATGCTGATATGGAATTTCTGCACCATTTTATCGTGGAATTGTGTTACCGGAGGACACGGCTAGTGCAGCAAACAACGTGCCGTCCTGCTTCTCTATGTCAATGAATCGATGAGGTTTGCAGCACTGGCAATAATGTTGGAATGTGGCAATTATGCATCATTGCTTGTTGCGTTCAACCCTGTTAGCATCACCATCGTTTTGATCGCATACTTCTGCGCCTTGATATTGTGCTGGTGTGTGGGCCGTACATGTACGACTACTTCACACAGACAGACAGACAGACAGACAGACAGACAGACAGACAGACAGACAGAGAGGACACAGACAGACAACGCTCTGTTGATATGCTGGTTGCATTTAACACACATACAAGTCGTAGCCGAAGCAAGACACTACTCGAGGAACAGCATCAAATATTGTTTGCGTCAAGCTGGATGACTAGTTCCGTATCCTTGTTATGCTTACATCAACTAATATATTCACAAGTCGTACACAAGTCATCAACTCACGAGGAACCAAAGCAGTTGTTGACTCAGTGACAGCAACACATTGTGTGGACTAAGGAGTACTTGTGCACCAGTCGGTTATAGGGGGCATTCCCACCATTATCTTGTGACGTACAATGCACATGCAGGAGTGCTCAAAGCAGTGAAAGCAGCAGTCGTCAAACTCCTCAACAACCTGAGTGCTGATTGATGGAGTTTGGAGATACCGGAGGGAGATTACATATGGATGGGGCGAGGTACACATAGAATAATTAACGATGAGATCACCATTCAAAAGACGTGTGTGTATATATACCCTGCAGGGGCAAGCACCGGGGGCCCTGACCAGGTCGAACAACAGCATATACATGTGTGTATGTATATATGTGTATATTTTTATGTAATACATTTATAATATATATATATTAAATATAGATTATGTACATATATTTATACATATATTATTATATATGTATAATATGTTAAGTAGTAAGTGGTAACAAACTTCATTTCGTTGTCTCGGATGATGAGGGGTCTAGTCCGCCAGCTTAGGATATCGGAGCTTTCAGAAATGGCTACTTTTGGTGCAGATGCACATGCAGATGCAGTGGCACTGGCACTGGCGGTCTCTCAGTTTCTCTGTTTCCGTCAATCGGCTATTCCCACGTAAGGACGATACATTTAGACATACATACATCTAGATCCGAACGGGGGTCAAATCTGCGACAATTTAACATATCCTGAAGTACTCTGTGATCAATAAAATATATTTGGTAAAAGAATAACTCAATGCGGCGCAGGAGAATTACGTGCTGGCCCGGCAAAGCTACATGTACGACAGGATACGCAGACCAATCTGAAACTTCTCTTTTGCTTGTGACAGAGACTATATTACCAGATACATTTCATTAAATTATTTTTTTTCCCTTCTTACACAAATATAATATTTAGCTAGTATGCAGGCGGCGGCCGATGACTACCCTATGGCGGCAGCCCAGAAGATCAAAGATGTGCGCTGATGACACCCGAACATCCGAGAAATATGATAAAAGTTCAATCTAAATGCAACTGAGAAGTACATTTAAAACAAGCCAATTAGTCCCCCATTCCCCTATGTAAGGAGGGTTGCGGCAAATGCTGCTAAAAACGTGGAAGGCCCAACCGAGGAATTGAATGGACTAAAAGAGATAAAATAGTAAACCTTGAAAGCGCAAATGCGAGGCCTATCTTCGCTAGGCAGCGAGGCCAGGGGGAATGAAGTAAGGGAGCAAGGGCGGCGGTGGTTGCTGTTGAGGCAATGGTGAGGGTGCTGGAGGCAGAGGCAGAGGCAGAGGCAGAGGCAGAGGCAGAGGCAGAGGCAGAGGCAGAGGCAGAGGCAGAGGCAGAGGCAGAGGCAGAGGCAGAGGCAGAGGCAGAGGCAGAGGCAGAGGCAGAGGCAGAGGCAGAGGCAGAGGCAGAGGCAGAGGCAGAGGCAGAGGCAGAGGCAGAGGCAGAGGCAGAGGCAGAGGCAGAGGCAGAGGCAGAGGCAGAGGCAGAGGCAGAGGCAGAGGCAGAGGCAGAGGCAGAGGCAGAGGCAGAGGCAGAGGCAGAGGCAGAGGCAGAGGCAGAGGCAGAGGCAGAGGCAGAGGCAGAGGCAGAGGCAGAGGCAGAGGCAGAGGCAGAGGCAGAGGCAGAGGCAGAGGCAGAGGCAGAGGCAGAGGCAGAGGCAGAGGCAGAGGCAGAGGCAGAGGCAGAGGCAGAGGCAGAGGCAGAGGCAGAGGCAGAGGCAGAGGCAGAGGCAGAGGCAGAGGCAGAGGCAGAGGCAGAGGCAGAGGCAGAGGCAGAGGCAGAGGCAGAGGCAGAGGCAGAGGCAGAGGCAGAGGCAGAGGCAGAGGCAGAGGCAGAGGCAGAGGCAGAGGCAGAGGCAGAGGCAGAGGCAGAGGCAGAGGCAGAGGCAGAGGCAGAGGCAGAGGCAGAGGCAGAGGCAGAGGCAGAGGCAGAGGCAGAGGCAGAGGCAGAGGCAGAGGCAGAGGCAGAGGCAGAGGCAGAGGCACGGTGTTCTTGCCAAGGTTGAAATTTGTTAAGTTTGTTTAAATCTAAACCATTTGGACCACGTAAAGGTTCGACCCATGGGCCACGGAAATCCCAGAAACAGCAACATTTATAGTAAATAAATAGAAATGCTATGAGAGCCTTCTCGCGTTTCTTGGCTCGATTTAACATGGATTTGGGGATGTACGACAGCTTTGTGCTTTAGAACCGTACGGAAGCGTCGGTCTGGCAGTTTGGGGTGTGTGTCCCAAAAGGACTTTTCACGATATGGATATATATGTTCTGAACATGAATTCTCTACCCCTCCTGATGATCCGAACCAATTGTCTTATTCATCGATCGTACATCTCATCAAGCACGCATCAATCATTTGTTCCTTCACTTGGTTAACGCGCTCTGCACTCCTGGCCGAGAGCAATGCATCAGAGGTTAGTTCATGAATATAGCAACTAACTGGCAAGTGAGGGGCCGCAGCGAGGATTGCAAAATACACCAGCTACGAATTAGTAGTAACAACCACCAACTGTTAACGTACCAACTTCCCAACTGCACTCAAAGACTTGGCGATCCTTAACCTCGTGAAGTGCACACAGCACGAAACCCCGACCAGCTAACAACCCAAAATCCGTTTCTGACTTCTCTGAACGTAGGATGGGTATATACCTCTTCTCGTACATTTACCGTCAAAACCCTAATGCATAAGCAAGCGAGCCAAATTGACCAGAAGCAGACACCCTTGCGCATTACGTGGATGTCTTCCTCCCCCCCCTCCTCCACCCTCATTCTATCTCACCCCTTACCTAACCTTCATTTGTGTCAACTAAATGGGTTGACCCAAATGAAGGTTTCGTTGACCCGACAAAATGAGCCAGGGATAAGGGCGGGCAGGTCCGAGATGCTTGCCTAAACATCTGCTTGTTCGCAGCATTATGGGTCGTTACACCTGCCGCCAATTTTAATAATTTCCTAAACAGGACATACACATCTTTTTAGGCAACAGGACGGTACACAGTCCTATGGTAAGGAGGGCAAAGAAAAAGAGAGCCGTCCATCCGGGCACCCAGGCACTCAACCGACGATCATATTTTGGCAGCGGAGAAATCCACCGTACGGCAGATGGCCTCAATAGCCGCCTCCGCAGCCACCAAAGAGCCATCACCCAAAATGTTATCCTCGTCAATGACAGCCGTGGCGGTGGTGACCTGGCCGCCAACGGTGGCGATGCCGTACGGATCGTCGACCGGTCCCTCACGTTCCGTCACCAGCTCGCCCTCCGCGTTCTTCAAGGTCGCCCCGAAGGGCGCTTTGGGGTGGGTCGGGTCCAGTCGCGCCCCTTCAGCGAATATAGACAGGGAATATAGACCGCCGCACTCTTATAGGCAGCGGTCTATATGTGGCGGGTAAGCAAACATGCACACAAACATATATAGAGAGAGACATATATTTTGTGTGTAGGATAGGGGGGTACATCACCCGTGGCCACTAACCTGGCAGTCCCTACCTTCCCCGGTGTTTCGGGGCACCCTCATCCAGTCTCCCATGCCGACTTCTCCGAAATCAATGGTTTTCCCAGGTTCAGCACCCACCACCAGCATCCAGCGGAATCTGCCGAATCAACTAAGGCGTCAACTCCGCTATTGGTCAGCTCGCGGGTCACTTTAATTGGGGTCCTCACCGTCCATCGACATGGGGGCACCCTGCCCTTAACATTAGGGTGTTTGGCCCGCTCTCGGTCGGGGTAGAACCTGGAACTCCAGGTTATATATACATGAATACATATTTATACACATATATACATTTAAATATATATTACAAAGGTATTTATAATAATGTCATGAAAACTGATAGCATGCCAAAAATTGAACATGTATTATCTATATCTGCCTCCGTCATCCCCAAAACGAGAAACAGGGCAGATCTCGTTGCTTCGCTAGGTCAGTTCGGTGGGTGGGTGTATCAAACGTCATATATGCTTAAGACGATATGTATAATGTCTTTTGGCACCCTAGCTACGCACACTAAATCGTGGCCCCTACATACGCTGTCATAAGCGCATAAGGCCTTACATACGCCCATTGATAAGGCACACAAGTACGGCGCACGTCTGAACCTCGCGGTCGGAGCAGCTCTACCAGGGGTCGCGGTCGGCAAGTGCATCCGCAATTACGAGCAAGCAAATGCATTCAAAAATACGGCAAACATATATTTTTGGCACAGCAGATGTACGTATTTTAAATATAAGTAAATGAAGGCAATAATAATATAATGCAGAGCATGTCAATAATGGTACGCAGGCCGGCGAGCACGCACCTGATGCCTCAGCCGTCCGGTGGAACGTCATCTCGTGAGCCAAAGCCGCGCGGTCCTGGATGTCGATGGGTGTCACGACGTGTCGCTCCAGGGGAGCACCTTCCTCAGGTCGCGGAGGCCCTGCGCCCATCAAGTGTGCGCAGATGCCCGTAGCCACAGACACCGACGTCTCCGTATGCATCTACGTGATAAGCGAAAGTGTATTCATCCCCGCCGCCACCAGCACCACCGCCATCACAATCCAAACACAAGTAAAAGGTGACGGGAGAAAGGCGAGCAGCAGCGTATCATTCGTAGACTGTGAAGGAAGCCATTACAGATCGAGGGTGGATGCATTTTGCATGCTAAGGTTGCGCAGGTCCAGTCGGGTAACACAGCCTCTGGATTTAGTTATTTGTAGGAGGTAGTAATGAAACGGCTTGGTAAGAATGCTGGTTCTGATGGGTACTTTACCGTGCAATCGATCACACACGATTCTAGTCGTTGCCCATCAAGTTCACCGTTGACCAGGATACCAGGAAGCGATGCAGCCCGCTAAAGCTCGCAAATATGATGCATAAAGACACTACGACAATACCTTTGATAACTGATAATATTCAAATGGTTGTCAATCAGTACGCGGCTCCCAAGCAGCAAGAGTGATGGCAGATTTAAACTCCGGAATGCCAGATAGATTATATAACGAACTCAGTGCATCCTACTCCTTGATTAGCTGACCCAAATCCTTGGCAAAATATCAGATGGCAATTTATTACCCGTGCGGTATCTGACTTCTCGAACGCCCGGCGGATGTACCCCAAGAACCGTTCATCGTGCGCTGCCTTGAACCTCACCTGCGGCCGATTCACTGGAAGCTCCGGCGCCCACATGATGGGGTTAACAATCGGTGCCGTGGGAGGAGGACCAAGCGGCCCAAGACTAGACATTTTCGCCTCGCGCTATCTCCGACGTGCATAAGACCGGTAAGCAGCAGGAAGCCGTGATATCGCTACCCGACAGATGAAACGAAAGTTGGATGCTTCGATTTGCTTGGCGTAGGAATGCATCATCCCAGAAGGTCCGAATTGATTGATTGCGTTTTCCTCGGACTCCGTACATGTAACGATCCACGCAGCTGCAGTTTCCCTCGTCTGAGAGCTCTTCATGGACCACAGTTATAATAAAATCATGCCTAAACATTTTTGCCATCTCAAATGGTTAAATCCTGCGGTATCATGAATATTTCTCCTGACAAGGGCGAGTTAAGAAACGGGCCCAGTGCGTTTTGGCAAACCATAGTTGCAAACCTTGTGACGGTTTTAAGAGATATTCATTGTGCGCATAATATCTGTAACTTCTTACCTGGTCGTCGAGGTTCGCAGGATCACGATCACGTTGCATGTTTCCCGGACGACGACGACAGTTTCCAGACAACTTCGAGATCCGCACACTGCCGGTCGTGCACGCATGCTAAATGAATGAAGCCGAGGAACACGTACACAAGTCTTCCGAATTTCATTCCATCTGCACACAAAGTAACCCAGATTGCATGACCACCCGCCCGTGCCAAAAGCATTCACGCGCCCTCACGCTCCCTCCTAAAAATGCCTCTCATCAAGGCCTTGCTTCTGCCTTGGCTTAACAAGTCCATGCTACCTGCTGACCTACTTATGCAGCAGCAAACCCCTGCAAACGCACACCCTCCCCGCCGCCACCCAACACCCACCCACCTGTTGTATGTATCTCTGTCGTACATGTCCGCCAACATGCAGCAAAGGCCCAATCGGAAGATGACCATACACGGTCCACCCTGGACACTACCCGTAGACATAGACATAGACACCCCAGGATAATACACCACCCTTATATATCTATCATTTTTATCAATTGCTACGCCTATAGACGTTCGATGCAAACACCACACGTAGGCTGCTTATAATATGCAGGCGGGCATGCTAACGCGCTCAGATTCGCGTAAGCGTTTATTATATCTGCAGCGCCACGCAGGCTGACACCTGCTGCCTTGATGCCTTAAGCGCATACCGCAGGGGTTGTGAACAGGAAGATACAGGGAAGCACTGCTTGCTTGGGAGGACGAGCGAGAGGTGATTTTGGTGCACCAGTTGCATGTTCAATTATGCCAGTCAGGAAATCATTTGTAACGTATATGATGAGGATGAATGCAGTGCAAAACTACTACTACTGCAGTGATACCGCTGATACATGATTGAGAGCACACATGCACGTGACTACCATTAATATATACATCCGTACGTACTTATGTGTGTACGGCAGCAGTGGCAGTGATAGCTAGACCAAGATAGACCGGTCTCCTTGTTCGTAGATATTCCCCGTACGGCGATGGCTGCTGCAGCTCTTTCTTCGTATTCTGGAAAAACCTATTATAACCCATCCACCACGGCTGCCTTATGTAATGCACCGCCAGTTTATTGGTTACCCTTGGTAACTGAAATAACTGAACAACTGAATAACAACGAGATGGACTGCTTGTGCGCACTAGTCGGTTCGCTCGTGACCTCGGATCAGCGATTACGTGGACCCGTCATCCAGCCCATCTATCAGTGCCGTACTGTCACGCCGGTCGTAACAGTACGTAGTTACGTACCCTGTACCTCGTGGTACTGTATTTACTACCTCGTTCTCTTTCCAATCGGATGTACGAACTCAGGTTGATTGATAACAACTGTCGATGAGAATAGCGGGCCAACCATACCATACCGGAAAACGATATAACTTATCCATGCATCCGTACAGTGGGGCATGTACCCATTGTTGCCATGCAACTGCGTGCTATCGACTGCTCCATCCGTATCATGTACTGTCGTACTGCATCCTCTCGTACATGTTGATAAAATCACTACGACTAGTTCGTGCTTGCATATCTTCCCAGTGTCGCTACTCCTCAAATGTCAGCTTCTTCCCATCTAACATCGCGATTCCTAACACTACCTATCTACTGCCGCTACTGCCGCTACAGCCGCGGGTCTCATCAGACTTTGATGATAACGATCATGATGACGGCTGCGGCAGGTTGTCAATGGCGATCTTGGGCAAATCCTCCGACATGGCTGCCGGAAAGCCCAGTACGGCACCATAAAAGTAAAGCTCGCCCTCTAGTGCCGTACGGATGCTGGTTGCCTGTATGTGGGGCGAGGGCAGGAGCATATTGTAACGCAACGGCGTGTTGTAATCAAACACAACATGTAAAAACAGCAGTAGCAGCAGCGAGAGGCGACAAACACGTGTGCGTAGAGTGGACGAGTGCTGCCAACTGACAGTACGGCACACCATGCAGTACACGCCCTAAGCATAAAGGCATTACACCTGTCGAACAGCCAACTAACCTGTCGAAACCCGTGCTGCTCTCCGGCCATCATGACGAGAGCCGTCGGAAGACCTGCAGCCTGCAAGGCATTTGTACGGCAGGATCTGTACGGCAGTTTGAGGGTCTGCCCCACGGGGCTGCAGGATTGGATTGGACATCACAGCACGATAGGATTGAGTTCTCCGAGTGCCGTACATCATGAATGCCGAACATCTTTTTGCACTTCAAAATCACTCAAAATCTTAAATTATTTGTATTTTTGATATTTGGTAACAAACTCGTAATATACGCGCGTAAGGCCCGGATGAGGCAGGCAGGAGGCTCAACGAAGGTACCGCACCCCTGAGGTCGGCTATAACGTTGGCAGCAGACCTATGGATGGAGGATTAAAGGTGGAAGCATGCGAGAGTGGAAAATCGGTCCAATCAGCGTGTGATGGAGAGAGACAGGAAGCTCAGAAGCGGAGAATGTCAGATGGGCCTTATCAGCACTGTCCCGCCCACATTCGATTAACGCCTTGGGCCTGATGCTATTATGATCTGAATCAGTCGGACATCATCGGTGGTACCTCACCGACTTCACAATTTAAGCAGAGGCATGCCGTATACATACACATACACACATACACACGTACACAAGCACACACAGACAAAGACACAGACACATCGTTTTAAGATCGCCGGCGAGTAGGACTTCCCACCAGCAAATCAAGTGTCGTACACATAACAGTATGCCGTACATTCACACGGCAGGTACGTACCTTGACGGCATTGTACATGGCCACGGCTTGTTCCGGAGGCACAATTTTGTCTTGGTCCCCCTGAAGTTCGTTGACGGTTGGTCAGTTATCCGTTGGGAGGTTATTCGCTGGACTTTGATCCCTGATCAAACTTCCCTCTCTGTCCCTCTTCCTCGTGCGGGCGGAACCCGAACGACTCGAGTGCAGATCACAACGTCGTACGCCATTCACAGCATTATTAAGGGCCTTATGCCGCCAACAGGCAACACACACAACCAAGCTGTCAACAAGCTTATATCCTATCTTCACTTTCTGCAGTACACCTCGTAAACATGTTCGCCAGTGTATTGTACGACTGTTCCATTCTCCTGCCCCTTATCCACCACACATACTGACACGACACATACACATTACCCCCCTCCCCCCCTTCCCCCCTCCTACGGCGGGTGATGGGGAGGCAACTAACCTGGAAGAAGATGACCGGCGCGGAGAACCCCTCTGGATGCTTCAGAGGTGACCTGGCGTCGTACACAGCGGCCGCATCCGGCAGCGGACCCACCATGCTGTCCAAATACCTACAATGTTAGTGACGACCAGCAATTACGGAAGGTCGTACATGTCGTACGGCATTGGACGACAAACTCTACATCCTCAGCTATGCATGTGTTGTTGCTGCTCGCACACAAGCAAGAAGATAACGTTGTATTTTGGAGTTCGTAATGTTGTGTTTGGGTTTGTGTTTTCCCAGGATGTTACTGTTTTCATGCAAGGTTTCGGGGACAGAAAAAACCGCAGGGTGCCACTCGGCCATTCCCGTTATCGTTATTGTAAATCATACTCATTGTCGTACCTGCTCTCAAACTTGTGGGTGTGATCAGCCAATAGCTTCAGGTCCGCCACCCCGTACAGAGAGGCGCCGGCAGAAAAGGTCTTCCTGTTGACCGTTGAAAAGTTGACCGTTAGACGGTTGGAATCATCATAGCATAGCTAATAATAGGCGGTGGCCAAGTCGGTGGTTGACATGCGACAGTTGTTGGTTGGTACATTATTCCGTAACGTCCCGTCAAACCTTCCCGGGAAGTCCTCAGGGGGCAGGGGGTCGCGGCCGCAACTCCCTTCTTTCCCCTTCAACCCCCGACTCCACACCCGGGGAGGGGGGGGGTATTTCTCATCGTATCCTGGAGGAGCGTCCCCTTACATGACACCGCCCCCTTTCCCCTCCCACCTTCGTTTCCTCGGCCCCCCCCCCCAACGTCCTCTCTTTTAACCCTAACCGTAGCGGACTCCACCCCCGCGATCTTGCATCAGCGAGATGACATCTCCCCACCCCTTTCCCTCCCCCCCAAAACACACATACACATACACACATCTGGGGAGTCGAACTGCCCCAAAACAATCCCCCCCCTTTTTTCCCGGCCTTTCGTGTCCCGTGTCAATTGTGTTTTACCCGCCCTCTCTCCCCCGTTTGATTACTCACCTGAACGCCAGACACGCCAGCGTCGTAAACCCCCCCGCACTGCCGCCGGAGATGCAAATGCGCCGGGGGTCAACTCGTCCCTCTGAGGCCAACCATTCCGCAGCGGCGCTGCAGTCCTGGACGTCTACCTGTACGGACATACGGCAAAGAGGGGAAATGTCGTACGGCAAAAGGTAGCAAGAGGGATAGCTTACGGCAGCTGTGCGTTGGCAACAGAGGGCCGGAGGGGAGCGGAGGGGATTGGGCGGGGGGTAAATACACACACGAGGACGATTCCAGAGCAACCCCGTCGTGGTGCTTGTGGGGGAGGGGGGAGGGGAGGGCGAATATACTGCTGTACAGGCGCAATAAAAAGTATGATTTGACTAACCACCTAGTAGTAGTCGGAAGTCGGCGGAAGTCGGTAGTCGGAAGACGGCGTCTAGTCTGTCTAAAAATGTAAAGAACATGAAAACATTATTCGCTGAACCTAGGAGGTAGCTGCCTACTTTGCCCACCGCGAATAGAAACAAAAACAAGGCAATGAAAACCGTAATGATGTTTACTATTGCCCTGCCGCCGCCGCCGCCGCCGCCGCCGCCGCCGCCGCCGCCGCCGCCGCCGCCGCCGCCGCCGCCGCCGCCGCCGCCGCCGCCGCCGCCGCCGCCGCCGCCGCCGCCGCCGCTGCTGCTGCTGCTGCTGCTGCTGCTGCTGCTGCTGCTGCTGCTGCTGCTGCTGCTGCTGCTGCTGCTGCTGCTGCTGCTGCTGCTGCTGCTGCTGCTGCTGCTGCTGCTGCTGCTGCTGCTGCTGCTGCTGCTGCTGCTGCTAACGGCAAAGCGGTACCGTGTGAAAACACTTGTTGGGTTCATTGAAGAAACGGGAAAACTGACAGCTGACAGCTGACGACTGGTGCTGCCATGCGCGTGAACCCCACACCCCTCATATCAGAAATCGACCTCACCTCACCCCAGCGGCCGTTTAAACGGTTACGATACGCAGTGCCGTACCCCGTACTGCCACCGTAATTAACGTCGGCAATAGCGAATCCTGTTCAGGTTATCACGGACGGGTCGACGGATGCTTGCATTATTTGGTTGGGGCTGGTTAGTTTGTTGGTGACCTCAGCAACACACACACACACACACACACACACATACACACAATATTGTTATGGCATGACTAATATGCCCCTGGAGTTCCAGGTTCTACCCCGACCGAGAGCGGGCCAAAGACCCAATGTTAAGGGCAGGGTGCCCCCATGTCGATGGACGGTGACGACCCCAATTAAAGTGACCTGCGAGCTGACCAATAGCGGAGTTGACGCCTTAGTTGATTCGGCAGATTCCGCTGGATGATGGTGGTGGGTGCTGAACCTGGGAAAACCATTGATTTCGGAGAAGTCGGCATGGGAGACTGGATGAGGGTGCCCCGAAACACCGGGGAAGGTAGGGACTGCCAGGTTAGTGGCCACGGGTGATGTACCCCCCTATCCCGCACACAACACACAATCCACATCCCCAACGACCTAGCCACCCAAGAGCCACCATCACCACCGTATGGCACGGCTACCTCTCAAACACAACTTCCCTACGCACCCCTGCTCGTCCAGTACTGAAATAATGGTTTGAGTGCCGGTACGGCAGATGACGTCGGACCCCCGTGAATCTCAACCAGCAAAGGGGGAAGGGTGCCCTGCGGGAAGGTGAAGTCCCTGGGGTGGGGGGGGGGAGGGGGAGAGCGGGAAGAGGGACGAAGGGAAAAATACGGCAACTGCAACTTAAGGCTGGAGCTGTAATGAATCTGGAAGTAATGATATGGGGGTCGAGGGGTTTACATTCTACACACACATACACATACATACATCACCCCCCGACAGGGGGGGAGATATAACATAGTGCCGTACATGCCGAAGGAATCCCTCCGGCCAACCCTCGCCCCCACCGAGAACATTTACGTTCCCATTTGCTCACTTATTCTTGGGCGGGTAGTACAGCATGTGGGCGGTTGACGGTTGGCCGTTAAAAACGGTTGGAAACTCGATGGGCTCTGGAACGGAGATGTACCCATCGGGGAGCTGCTCACAGAACGAACGCAGGGGGTTGGATCCGATGGATCCGATTGTTGGCTGTGGAGTTTATATCTCAGTTGATTGGTTTCAGTTAACTTTTTGTTCATTACTCGTACCGCTTACTTCTATAAATGGGAAATAAACGGTACTCTGCTGAATCAATGCCCTGCAGGGGAAACGGGGGGAAGGTTGGCCCTCCTACGCAGACACACACACACACACACACACACACACACACATAGGACGTCCTCAAACCCGCCCTTCCCCAACACTCATTACCTCTCTTCCCTTACCCCCTTCTTAATCCCCCACCCCAACCCATCAACTAAAACACACGCCCATCCTAACCCTACCTGTGTCGTACTCGAGCTTTTGATCACTTGAAGGTCTGCTGGCGTCACCGATGCCAGAGCCTCCAGCGATGCCGCCGTCACCTGTACGACAGCTGAGGCGGTCGAGAACGACGCGGCGACGGCTAAGACCGTCAGCGAACCATCGCCAACGCCGCTGCTGCTAGTGCCGGCCTTTACCTGTCGTACTAACGGCGGACTGCTGTAGTGTGTCATGCCTGCAAACAGGGAAGCTCCCCGGGGGGGCGGGAGCGGGGAAGTGTGTACGGCAAGATGGCTTGTGCATACACACACACGGGATACTCGTCACATAGCCACAAACACAAACACACGATTTTATATAAAATCCCGCGGGCCGCCGTCCTCCGTTCTCACAGGCGACGCACACTTGCTCGTCCATCCAGATTCAATTAAGATTTAGATTAGAATCAAAATCAATATCCAAACAAAAATCTCTTTTCTTCAACGTCCTCATTCACCCACCCAGATTGATCTGAGTGAGCTTCCATTGACCCCCGCCCGCCGTCGGCGGCTGCAGTAGGGCCAGTGTGTAAACCGCGACCCGTGGGTCAGTGAAGACTCCAATCACGGAACCGTCGGACAGCACCTGTGGGCCGCGCCAGGGAGGATGCAAGGGAGAAGAATGGGGCTAACTGCGAATACCGCGATAAGACAATAATTCAAAAGGCGATAAAAAAGCGATGATTATTTGCGCAATTTTCGTAAATACAATCTTACACAAGATAAATAAATGCATTTTGACATCGTGGAAAGAGGACCATGTATGGAAACGTAAAAAGAATGTACTGTAATATACGTAAGCCCTACCAGAGGCGAAGTAAAAAAACAGGAGGACTGGAAGAATTGTATTTTGGGAGAGATTGAGACTCGAGTGGTCGGTGTGAGATGTGTATTTTGTTGTACACATGTCGTACGGATGTCGTACCTGATAAGACCGGCGGTCCAAGTTCCAGCTGGGAAAGCCCCATTCTGCCTCCATGGGAGCCAGTGCCTCCGATGCCGCCGCCGCGTTCGCCCATGCCGTTCTTACACCACTTTCCGTCGTACAAGTCGTACTGGTGACAGGTGTTTGGCAGCGATACAGGTTCCACCAGCCTGACTTGTCGTCCACAAAGTAAAGGAACGAACTGTCGGCAGACCACATGGGTTGTTGTACGGCACTGGCAGGTTCACCCGCAGCGCCACCAGCGCCCGCGATTCTGGAAAGCCATCCACGGGCAACAGCAGTACGACAGTACGGCAGGTGACATGCCCGGTGCTCGTAAGGCTTGACAAGAAGCAAACGGTAAAGGATCACTAAAAGCCACGAAGTTTTGTGTTCCGAATGAAACTGAATGACTGGAAAGAGGTCTGCCCCTCCGCACACACATACATACATGTCAATGGCGCCCCCCCTGTTAATGACTCTGACAACTTAGCAGCCACCGCGAATTTATGACCCGAGGAGGCTGTATGACAGCCTGTTTCGCATGTTTCCTATTAAGGCAATACGAACAACCCGTACTGTGGGGTTACACTTCCACGCGCCCCAGGAAGACCCGACACGAAACCTCTGATTCACTTTGCGACTGCGACTGCAACTTCGACTATGAATGTGAATGTGAATTCGACCGTGAATGCGGCCGCGAATGCGGATACGGATCCTTCGCATTGGGCTTTGCCTGATCAGTCCCGCCCACCTGGTCGCTTGGCCCACGGACCCGTCGTCCTGGATGGGCGCCACCATCAGGGTCGTATGATCCTGTCACCAGCGGCAGCAGCAAAAACAACAAAAACAGTAAAACAGCTGGTGACAATACGGCACAGAGCACCGTCGGGGGTCACCACAGTTGTCTTAAGAGATTACCGTTGACCGTTGTCGTTATGTCAGGTCAGGTCACAGTTGGGGCCCCTTATTGTGCAATGCGTTGGAGCCGGTACTATGTGTACGGGATACGACTGTAGACGTGTACAACCAGTCAGAACGCAACCCAACGCAATCATATCACGACGGTGAAAACGACCAACCACCCTAACCAACTTCCAACCACCGACCCACGGGTCGCCTACTCCGTACTTCCGTAACGCAGCAGCCCTCACCCATGGCATGTTGGGGGAATCCCACTGCACCCAGGCCAGCCAGCGGCCGCTGGGGCTCACGGACGGGTAGGAGTAGAAGTCAGCACCGGAAACCAGCGGCGTGACCTGGCCGCTGGCGACGTCTGAAAGTAAGAGAGTGTGGAGGCGGGAGGGGGGGCAGGGCAGAGGGGGGTGGACGAGAGTCCTCCCGTCCGGTACTGCGGTTGTAAGATGAAACGAACTGACGACTAACCACTACAACCACCACCTCATCCCAGTGATGTACCCATACGGGTTTGAGAATATGGTGCCTGGGAGGCGGGAGAGGGGAGGCGGGAGAGGGGAGGCGGGAGAGGGGAGGCGGGAGAAGGGAGAGGGGATGTCTTCCGTACATGCAGGTAATCCAGTAAACACACAAGCAAGGGTGGAGGGCGGGGATGGGGGGGGAAGGGAGGGGCAGCAATGGGCGGGACGACGGTTGGTGAAAGGTACGACAACAGTATGATATATAGTTACACAGGTGTGGGCGACTGCGCGCGGGGGGGTGTTGTGGGGGCGGAGAATGTGAACGTGTGTGTATGGGTTTCGGGGCCCTGAGTCGGTCTTCGTGAAGGGGCTGCGCCCGTCCGTATACACCACCCCATCAACAGCATGAGCCACATGGACTGGTAGCAGCTGCAGCAGCTAACAACGGGAATGATCGCCACCAACAAGATGATCGCATGAGCCTCAGCGTCAGTGGCAGCGTCAGCGGCAGCGTCAGTACCGGTAGCAGTAGCAGTAGCAGTAGCTTGTTATTTGTGGCTCCTTACCCACAGCCACCAGGCGGTTCATAACCTTCCCTGGAGGCAGCTCCGCGCCCGAGCCGTCCTTGTGAACCTCCGAAACTAAAACCAACCGCTGTCGTGGCTCGTCCCACGAACCGTCGGCAAATCGCTCCCCGCGTTCCTCCGACCCATGGGTCACCAGCCGGGGGGCGGAGGCCTCCGCATCACCCAGGACCTGAGCGTACAGAGCCTGGTCCCTGCATTGCCAACATAAGGCCCCCGTGAGTGATGCAGGGGTAATAGGAATTAAAGAAAAACAAGAGAATTTTTAAAAGAATCATAATAATATCCAGAAATATTGCGTGTTTTAAATAATTACAAACTTACCAAGAAAACGGAAATGCTTTACAGACTCGACCAGCCCCAGTGTTCATATATTCATCATCTCCAGTACTTTTTGAGGACTTGCCGCGCCCCCCTCCCGGAATTCTATTGCTTTATTTCCTGCTTCTATTTGTGGCCTCGGCGGCTCCCTGTTTACATTCCAACGTTTTCATCTTCTCCACCTTCTGGGACGGAGCTACACCATCGTCGTCCTCCACCATTGCGGTTATCCATGTTTAACATCAGCGTCTACAGGGGTATCATGCCTCGAGTATGCCCCCCCTCCCTCCCTCCCCCTTTCCAATCTCCCACCCCACCCCACTCCCATTCACCCCTTCCACCTCCGCACAAGTAACCCGGAAAGTAAAAGGTACACAGGGACTGGACCTGAAATTCGTGAAGTACACCGTATCTTCCACGATGCAGTACTCGCCACCACCGTACTCGTACACCGTCGTACGAATGTTAAAACCGTCCGCCGTTGTCGCGGGTGGCGTTACGTCACGAACAGTGCCATCGCGAGACCTAATCATCGACCCCGGGGTCGGGTATGAGGTTGGGGACTGGCGGTTAGCGGTTAGCGGTTAGAAGGATGGGGGAGTGATCGAGGCGAGGGAGTTGAATGATTGTGAGTGATTGTGACAACCCGGTAAACCAAGCCCCACATTGGAGCTGTCCCAAGTAGATGTGTGAAGTACAAAATAATCGGGACATATTATCATTAGGCAAAATCATGCAAAATATTGATGTGTTTTGGATTAAATCATGCGTCACATGGTCCTTTTTAGCTCCTGGCGCTTCAAGCCGTTAACCTAACGGCCAACGACTTTCCCACATCAACATCGCCTCTTCGCCTCTCAGCTCTCACCTCATGACCAGCACCTGGCGGCCGCCTTCATCAGGCCGCAACTCCAGCCAGAACATCAAACCGTCGGAGGCGCGTAGGTAAGGGCCGCTGAGCTTCACGTCCTTCTCGGTGATGAACGTTGAGGTAATGGGCGACTCCCATTCGCCCAAAGCGGCCTCGCGCGGCGCATTGCTGGAGTCCAAAGCTGATGATAAAGAAGCTGTCGTCGATGAGGCTTCCGCCGCAGTAGTTGTAGGCTGCTTAACCTGCTTCGACTCGCGATTGCCCATCTTCACTTGCGTTGAACCTCAATCAATCAGTCAATCCCAGAAGCTCGTTTTTATAAATAAATACTAAACTTGTCGTAATTCTGATGTTTGTAGCCTACATGTATGTTTTCCGACTTCCGAGAAATGAGACGACAGGTCCTTTCCTTGAAGCTCCGAAACCTTTCGAAAAGCTCCGAAATACGGCACTAAATGCTCCCGTCATTTCCACTCTTAACAAGTTATGTACGACATCTTGGCCTTGGTGACGGCTCTTGTTGGGACCTTGGACCTAACTATTGCTATGGATTCAACGTAGAGATTGCTTTTAAGTTCATGCTAGAGAAAATCATGTCACTATTATGTTTCTATCTCGATAATGCTCACTAAATTCATGTCCTTATATAATATGTTAGATTATATTTTCGGTGTACTTAAATTTTCAAACATCTCGTCCTTCCAACGCACGAGCACGACTTAGGTCAGGTATTCCGAGCCTCTCCGACATTTTTGGGACATTAACCTTCTGTCAAAGTCAAAAGAAAGAAAACACACTTTGTGGTGATTTTACTTAAATAGTTATGTTTAACAATGTTTTTACAACATATAGAACACAATTTAGGTAAACTTCTTTATCCAAGATTCCATATATAATAAATCTCCGAAATCAACAAAAAGATCAAAAGATTCCAGATTTGCATTTCTATTCGGTATTTAGGCTCACGCGTAATTCTGTTTCGTGGGTTCGGTTAATGGACACGATGAGACGTCATCACTTTGATCCAGAATCAAAGGAATGGGAACGAGTCCTCGAAGGTTCTAGAAGGTCAAGGTCAAACTATAAAGCCCTGACCTAATATCCGCAGAGCTCTCCCCTTCCTCACTTTTCCCCTCTTCCCAAACACACACACACACACACAATCACCTAATGACCCAGCACTTCCGCCAAAGTGGTATGAACCAGTCGTAGCAGCCATACAACCACCACCACCACTTCCCATCACACCTCGCTTTTCAACTACCACCATCATCACCACAAACAATCACTCCCGCCCCTCCCCCTGCCCCTCCCCCCATTTACTGCAACGCTCAGCATCCTTTCTGCTTCGAGCCGCCTAGGGAATGAGAGGCGAACCCACGGGTCGGTGTACGGCCATCACCCCATCCACATCAGGAGAGCCCTCTTACGTCTCGGGGTCTCTCAACGTCTCAAAACTCCTTTCCTTCTGCTGGTGCCTGGCCTGCGGCGGCGGCGGCGGCGGCTGCTTCTGCCCGTACGGCGGCGCCCCGCCTGGCCTTTTGGATTCGGACGTCCTGCGGGGGGAAGGCATGGGTGGTGTGGGTGGGTGTGGGTTGTAAATGGTGGTAGAAATGGCAATGTATGATCTCTTAAGACATACATACAGAGAGACAGACGCCAACGATAGGGGCGGAGACCCACACATACACACACAAATACACACACACACATACATACATACATACACACACTTACACACACTTACACTTCCACACGCACATACACATACACATACTCAAACATTCGTATGCAAGCCGACCCCAAATGTTAGTCAAAGTCCACCATACCGTTCAACATGGCCAACGGAACGTGAACGAGAAAAGGAAGAACGAAACGAAAAAACATATGCTGCATCCCAGTACCGACTGTTTGCTTTTTATTGCTCTTCGCGTAAGTACGGCGAATATGGCAGTTAGTAGAGTGTATGTTTCTACTTCTTTTTTGTACCGCATTCCGTACACATCCGGAATGCGCTTCTTCCACCTATATACAGAAAGACAGCACACATACACACACGCATTTCCCCCTTCCACCAATGAGCGAGCAACGCGGGGAGGGATATCTCACCAACACCGCCTGGTTGAGCGCTTCAGTGCGCGCATGGTAATCGTCCAGCCACGTGAACCACCACCCCGCCGTCCAAATCGACAACCGCCTCACGCCACGTCGGCGCATCTCTCGTTCACCATCGTCGTACTGCGTCCGCCAGTCCGAGTTTCGTTCCAACCAGAAACTGAAACAGTTGAGAACAGAGCCCCGATCTGCAACCATACAGAGGGGATCATCGCTTTTTACTATTCGTTGGTGGGTGTTCTGGTTTTGGTTAGTTGTTCCACCATCTTCCTCGCTTTCGATGCCCCTGACCACTGAACCACCAAAACCCTAGGTGGTTCAAATGTTGAGGGCGAGGGGTTCTCACAGGATTTTCAGGGATACGTACATCTGGAATCTGCAAGGTTGTACGCCGTTGACGTACCAAAGCGATTGCAGTAGCCACCCTGTTCGTCCTGCAGATAGCTATAGCGCTGTCGGTTGATGAGTTCGTTGGCGGTTAAGTTAGCCAGAATGCAAAGCGCCTGACGTCCCGCCAGAAACGTGCCGGGTATGAGACACAACGCCTGCAAAGTGGTCGAGGCGAAAGCAGCAGCAATGGCGGTTGCAACAGCAGTAGCGCATGCGGAAGTAGCGCAGTAAGGATGCGGTGAAACCCAGGCCCCCGTACGGCAAGGGGAGGGGAGCTGGACAATTTTCGACGCATACAGAAAACTGCGACCAATACACATGGCACAAAGGCACACAGCGGAACAGGCACACACACACACACATACACACACATGCATTCAGACATCATGCACCTGCAGCCCCGCCAGCAGCAGCAACCCCCTCTCCGGCCCCGCGGCTGCCCAGCAGACCGCCCTCAGCACCGCCAGGGGTCCGGTGTCGGGGGCGGAGGAGGCGGCTGCAGCGCCGCTGTCCGCCAGGTAGCGCTGCAGCATGTAGCTGATCCCCACATGCACCACCAACACCTGGGTCACCCACTGAGGGGGGAGGAGGGGGGCGGGGGAAACGGTGGGGTCATGACCGAGAACTGCAGCTCAACGCCGGAGGCCGAGGCGGACGCGGAGCCGGACGCGGAGGTGGAGGTGGTGGAGGAGGCGGAGTTGGAGTTGGAGTTGGAGTTGGAGGTGGATCAGGAAACGTATGAGACAGCAGCTGCGAGGGCCGTGAAGGTGGGGGAGGGGGGGGCGGGAGGGAGGGGAATACACGTGTGTGCGAGGAAGGAGGACCAGATGCAGCGGTGGGGCGGATTCACTGAAGGCAACCACTATTTAGACTAAGAGGTGTAGGTGGAGGAGGAGGGGGCATCCCCCTTCCCATCCCCCCTTCTCGTACACCTTTCCCGACCGCCATCCCAACGCCTGCAAACACACTTCCGCACCATGACAAAGAGCCAGGCGGCGAAGGACCGCTCGTTGGCCTCTCCCACGCAGTTGGCAATGGCGGGACAGTGGTGGTCTGAGGGCAGTGGGGGAGGTCCAGGGGAGCCGGCGGTGTGGGGCGTTCGGGAGTCGGGTTGGCCCGGGGGTCCGGGGGGGACCAAAGACATTACCAGGGGGGCGTATGCACCTCCATCAAGTCGTACGACACGTATATTGAATACGTATTCAAGGCCCCGCCTATGTCCCATGCCGCAGACCTGCTCGCAAAGAATCTAGGGAAGGACCCCGCCCGCCCGCGATAGCCGCAAGGTGCTGCCGGGGAGGGTGAGGCGGGTAGCTGGCAGACCAGTTCGTGATCACTGCAGTACTGACTATTGAGTACTGTGTATAGTACCGTACTGAGAGCAGTACTGCAGTATTGAGTACAACGCAGATCCGAATCCGAACGTGCTTTCTAACAGAACCCCAGATTCGGGCTTTCATCCGTCCCACCTCAAAAGCTCCCGACCCCACCCCAACCCGCCCCTGAGAGAGGGTTTCAATGACCCATGGGTCCGTTGGGTATCATGACCCCAACCCTTCTTCACACGACGTGCCTTAAATGTGTCCTCCCGAAACACACACAATATACACCTGAAGGGGCACATCCTGGAAAACTCACCGAATCGTCGTACACATCGGTTGCAGAATTGGCAGTGCTTGGACCGCAGCGGTCGCGGCACCAAACACGTCGCGCACTGCCGCTCCTCCGCCCTTCCCCCACCCTCCGTCGCCGCGCCCGACGCTGCAACCAATCTAGCCCCCGCGTCTCCCTTCCCAAATCCTCCGCCGCCACCGCCGCCGCTGCTGCCGCCACGCAACCCCTGCCGTTCATCCGTACCATCCTCGCCCGGCAGCGGAGCCGTCAGCCCAAACATGGCGTACCCAAGCCCGGCTGCGCCCACCGCCGCCGCCGTGACGGCGGCGCCAGCGCTGGCAGCCGCGGCAGCCGGGGCTGCCGTACCCGGAGCCTCGAGGTCTACCATAGGGCCCGATAGGAGCGGCTCTTCCGTTCCGTCTTTCTCCTGTGCCTGCCCCACCCGTAAATTCGGCGAGTTCTGTTCTTGTTCTGTGTTTTGTTGGTGCTGAATTTGTTGATGATTGGATACGAAACCGGGGTCGGCTGTGGCGGCTCTTAAATGTAGGATGGGAAGTACGGCGAAACAACACAGCAGCGTCAGTGTCGTGAGGGAGATGAGCCCGTGCCAGTACGGCAATACCCGCCAGCCGTACACCAACGGGTAGACCACTTCGCAAGTCGCGATGAGAGACAGAAAGTTGCGGGACGTGGGGAGCTTCCTGGGGGTCGGGGTGGGAAGGAGCGCGTTGGAAAGGTTTGGGTTTGGGAGGGGTGTGCGTGGGGAGTTGGGAGAAGAGGCGAAATTTCAAATCGTGGTTGTAACCCCTGCCATTACCCGAACCCCGGATTTGAAGAGGCGCATGGGGTAATGGACAGTTGGGGTTAAGTAAACAACGGACCCATGGGTCAATGGCATACCTCAGAGACGTGTAATCTGGAGATCGGGGGAGGGAGGGGGGCGAGGAGGGAAGGGAGAGGAAGGCTGGAAACTATTGCGTAGAAGCTGCTAAAGAGGCTGCTAAAGTTAAGAGGGGAAGGGGGGCCAGAAATTCAAGCCTAACCTTAAAACGAAATGCAGAGATGGGGATCCATTCGGATTGCATGGGTTGCGTAAACATGAAGGAACCGACGAGCCAGTCCCCAAGCAAATTTCGTCCCCCACCTCCACCCCCTTCCTTCACCCTTCACCTAAAACACACACACACACACACACACAGACAAACAAACAGACAGACATTGATTCGTTACAGCCGCCTGATTCCCGATGACCTGACATTGTAACAATACAAACGTACGGCACAATACACATGCCGCACGACCACACAAAAACACACGAACACAAACCCGCCCATCTCACTCTCTCGGCAGCCCGGCCAGCACGACAGCGAAGCAGTACGTCCCCGGCAGCGCCACAGCCACCAGGCCCCCCGCCAGCAGCCAGAAAGGCAGTTTCGGAGCGCCCGCCACCACCAGGGCCGCCAAAGCGAAGAACGGCGGGAAGAAAAACAGGTCGCAGTAGCTGGAGTACGCCCTGGAGCGAGAGACGGAGGCGAGGCAAGGCGAAGTGCAGCAAGGGAAGGAAGCACCTATGCCGCTGATCTCGATCTGTCCCCTTTCCCTTCATTACTGTACACACACATACACAGATGCAGGCGGTCATCCATCATCCCCGGGCCGCCCCCCCCCGCCTCACTCCACCCTCACTGCCATGAACCCCATCAACCACCCTCCCTAAACCCCACCTTCCCTTCGTTATCCCACCACCCCACCCTCCCCCCTTTCGCCGTTTACCGCCTCCCCTTCCTTCCGTACCTGCGGTACAAGCTGCCATACCCTTCCTGTACCTCAGGCGACCTCCACGTGGTGTTGGGTTCGACGGGTTCGTAGTAGTCACGGGGGCGCATCTAAAAAGCGGTCGGGCGGGGTCCAGGGAGGGGTTGAGGTTTGACACGAGTATGTTTGTGAACGCCCCTTGGAGTGTGAATCACCAAAAAAGGCCGTGTGTGCGTGTTCAGCAACGGACCCATGGGTCACAGGAGCCCTCCTTTCGGGGGCGGTCAATACTCAAACCGAACGGTTGGAAAGGGAACGGCGTGGGTGTGATGCGAGAAGAGGGGGTAGAGAGGGGGATCGAAACGTGTAGTGAGCTCATCACCAGAAACCCAACCCATCCCAACCAACGTTAGTCTCACCTTGGTGGCCGGGCTGCCGACAAACAAGCCGTACGGGTCGTACAACTGCTGTTCGTGGTGGCTTTGATGGTTTTCACCTTGGTCGTGTTCGCTTCTGCAGCACGGTGCATCCCCACTGTGCATCCCGTTACCAGAGCCAGCTACAAAGTTGTGGTGATGCCGATGGTGTTGATGGTGTGTTTGATGTTGGAGTTGAAAGATCTGACGTCCTACATGTGCTGGGGAGCCGTATCCGCCGCGCCCAATGCCGCCGATCCCAAGGCTGCCGCCACTTCCGCCGCCGCCGCTACTATCCATGACGTCTAAGGAGGGGGTGCTTAATGGCAGCGCCGTGGAGTATGACCCGCGGGTCTGCGCATGCTCCAGGGATTGCCAGATGCTTGGCGGCGTCGCCGCCGCCACATGCGCCGCTGCCGCCGCTTGCTCGTGCTGCCACATCGTAAACGACGGCATTCCCAACGTATTAATGCCGCCACTGACGTCGACGTCAGCGTCGCCGCTGCTAGCGGCGGCGGACATTGGGACGGCTCCAGATGGCTTGACGCCGTACAATGCCAGCATCTGCTGCTGTACATCCCGTGGAAGCTCCTCCAACGAAATTTCCCGCTCTGAATGCGTGAAGCTGTAACCGCCGCCGCCACTTCCTCCAAAATCAAGATCACCTCCCGTCACTTGGTCAGTAGCCTCCGCTGCCGGCGTCGACTTGGCGTCGTCGTCGGCGACATTTACGGGCGGCAAAAGCGTCAGTTTGCCAACAGAAGGAGGGTTAAAAAATGTCGGAACTTGATGCGGCGGTTGCATGCCAGCCGCCCAGGGCCGCCGAGAAGCTGAAGCAGAATTGGAAACGGACGTGGACGTGCCGGCGGAAGTGGACGCGTCCGTCGTTGACCCAGACAAGGGCTGCTGGGTCATCGCCGTCGTCGTCGTCGTCGTTGTCGGCGGCGGTGGCAGCGGCATCATCATTTGCTGGAGCTGCTGCATCCGGGTCCGCATTTTGAGTATTGCAGCACTGGCAGCGGCACCGGGGTCATCGCCGTCTGTCCACGGATGTTGATCGGTGTGGTGGTGATGGTGGTTATGATGGTAATGGTCGTGCTCTCCACCCACTCGCCGCACGTCACCACGCACCTGACTCTGCGCCATGTGCGGCATTTGCTGTTGCTCCCTCTGGAGTCGGGTCTGCAGATCCTGGCTGTACGACTGAAACTGCAGAACGGCCTGTGAGAATGAGGTGAGTTCGAGAAAGACACACGGGGAACGGGTTGAGAGGGAAAAAAGAGAGAGTAGAGAGGGAAAGGGGGAAGAGGGGAAAGAGAACAAGGAGGAGAGGGTAGAGAGAAAATGGGGAGGAAGGGGAGAGGGGGAATGCACATGCTGGGTTAGGGGAAATCTCATAAGGTGAGGGGACTCCATAGAACATGACGGCACTACGTCCGCGGACATAATGATGTGAAGAGGTGAGGGGAGAAGTGGAGGGCGGGGTCGCAGGAGGGCGGGGTACGGAAAGGGTAGGGTAAGGCAGGGCTGAGAGGAGGGGAGGCAAAGCCGCCCTCAATGTTGTTGCCCGAAAGCCTGCAAAGCCTGTAAAGCATGCAACACCCAAGAGTTAGATGTCGACACCGGGCCGGTCATGTACGTTTTATGTTCTCTATCAACATATGCAACCCTCATCAGATCACATTTTTCCTCACTATGTCCACTCGGCTATCATTTTTCCAGTAAGCTTTCATTCTTTTCACTACATTGCATTTTGAATCTATCACGCCTTCTGGAATCAGTTCGGGAAGAGCATGATGTACCAGTGTACCAGTGGGGTACCATGGGGTACCAGTGTCGTTTGTGGGTACCGGTGCCGATCCTCACCCGCTGCTGCTCCGATGAATCCAGCCCGCCAAAAACTGCTGCTGGACCCTCTCTCAGCATCATTGCCGGGTCCTTGGCCATGCTTAACACCGAACGAAGCTTGTCTGGTGCAAGCAGTTCGTTCATGCTTGGATTTTGCTCCAAAAGGCGCTTCAACATGGGGTCCCGCTCTTTCACGGTTTCCAAAAGTTCTGGGTTCTGCATCAGCCTCTGAAGAGCAGGGTTGCTTGCAAGGCTAGATACTTGAGACATCATGGCTTCATGAAGCCCAGCAGCAGACGAAAGGGGTCCCGTAGCCTAAAGTGTGGATCGGCGAAAACATAGGTCGTATTGCTTGAATTGCTTATTGTCGAATTCAATTTCCTTACCTTTTGATTGGTTTGGGACGAAGCCGACTTCCGAGCCGGGAGCTTGGGCATCGAAGCCATTTGTGCAAGTCAAAGCTTTCGGCAAATCCTTTGGTTTTAAATACTATACTACAGCTTTCATTATAACATCCATGTACGTGGTATTTCAGCGGCCTTTCCGAATACAGATTGTGCAGAGAGGTTTCGCGCTTATCCGCTTGAATACAACATGCTTCCCTGTCGAGCACAAAACCATGCGATATAAGAGCAAAGCAAAGGTTATTAGACATCTACCCAAGTTAGGGTACTGATCACAAACTTGCACCGTGTAGCGGAAAGAACATGTTGGGATCCAAGGCCGTTGGCGCAACCAGCGCGTTTGCGTGCAAGTCGGGTACACATCGTCCGTACCAATTTACTATCTATATACCATAAATAAGCATTATTCGTATTATTATTAACACGTCCCCATCATCACACGCCGAATGCCGATAATGGCCTAGGACGAATTCTAGTCCCTTCTTCGGGGTTTAACTACGAGCCCTCACAGCAGGTCTATGCTGCAAAAATACTCCCAGCGCTGTGGTATTTTACAGCGAACACGCATAATGGACACTGCTTTGGTCAGAGCCATGTCACAGTTGCCCGTCAGCGTTACCTCAACCGCAGACAGCTCGGGCAACTTCCAGTTTAAAGGCAGTATGGACCGATACGCCTTTTTGGAAGGACAGAAGCGCGAGAGCCCCGCTGCGGAGCGCAACAAACAGCCTATCCTTGATGTGCTGGTACGTCGTACGGCGTGAGCTTGCGGGTCTGGCCGTCGCCCGACAAAGTATCCGGACGGTACCACTTGGGCTGCTGATATCTTAATGGTCTTCTGCCTGCGTGTGTGGGTGGAAAGGCGAGGGAAGGTAGTGGGGAGGAGAAATCATTGGTATGAAAATCTAGATTGCAACATGTAATGTATTTGCGATACGTGTTACATTGTGGGCGACTTGCCCTGCAAGGACAAGCACGGGGGGCCCTGACCGGGCCGAACCACAGTGCAGGGGGGAACAAATGGCCTAGTCTGTTTGTCCGGCCGTGCGTTCCTCCCCTTGCTCGAGCCAGCAAGGGCACACAAACCTCTCTAGCCTCAAGCCTGGCTACTCAGAGGAATAGAGCCTCATCCAACCACAACAGCCCCCAGAAGGAGAGGGCAAGAAGGCGAGAGAGCAACACCTACCACCCAAAAACTAGGAAATCCCCCCCTCCACCTCCACTGCCGCCCTAGCAAAGGCCTGGGCCCCCCACCCAGGGACACTCTTAAGCAAAGGGGCTCTAAACTAGGACCCAGAAGAAAAGCTAGATACCTCTAAAGACGGGGGGAGAGGGTATATCAAGCCACCAAGGCGGCCCCCTGAAAAGCTCCACGGCAACGCCCACTGAGAGCCCTAGCTATCCCTACCTGCAAGACATGCGCTGCTGGGACGCCCTCCAAATTCACCCTCTAAGACCCTCCCAGTCCCCTTGGCCAGGGAAAGGCCAGCCCTACCCAGGCGCACACCTCCCTGCCTCCTCCCACGACCTGCAAGCCCTGGCCGCAAAGAAGCTCCTCATCTTGCACCCCCACAACTCCCCACCCGCCCTAAACTCCCCGGCTTCCCTTCCTAGCGGCTGCTCAACAAAGACCCCTGAACCAGCTGGCTCTGACCAGTCTAGTCTGTTAGCTCCACTGGCGCTGCACATTGGACCTGCCCTACGGCCACCGCCAGGGTGGGGTGTTGTGGCCCTACCCGATCTTAGCCTCGCCATGGAATAAGCAGAGCTGCAAATGAGTGCAGACGTGCCCAAAAGTCTGTGACTTTCCGGGCATTAGTATGGTGAAGGGGTGAAGCTGCTGTTGCTGCCGTCACCACCGTTTGTGCTGATTGTATCTCTGTCGTACATGTCCGCCAACATGCAGCAAAGGCCCAATCGGAAGATGACCATACACGGTCCACCCTGGACACTGCTACCCGTAGACATAGGCACCCCAGGATACTACATGTGCTGGCCCCCCTAAGGTCGCCTGGTCAGGGGGGTGCCTGGTTGGGTGTCAGTGGCTTCCTCCTCCACCTGGACTAGGGGGCCCCCTGACCGCATGAAGAAATCAGTGATGGCCCGTTGATGAGGTCGCATGGTCCTGCGCTGCACCAGTCTGAAGCCGTGGAGGCCGTGGTGGCGGCCCTAAAGCCGCTGTCTCCTCTTGCCTCTGCAGCATAGAGGCAGTATCTGTCATGTTCCATGGCTGACAGGGCTGCCATAGCTATGACATCCCACAGCGCCTGTTCACAGCCAGGGGGTGCTTGGATGAGCCAGAGGTTTTGTCGGCCCATGCGTCCCTCAGAGGTGGTTGATGATGGCAAGTGTCTGTCAATCTGTTCCCGCACTGCCTGCGCTATGGGGCACTCCCAGAAATGGTGCATGCGCGGGGAGCAGAGGTGGCTAGCAAGTAGGTGGCTAGGTGTGCCTCCTAAGGTTCCACACCTGCGGGGCTGTGCGGGCATCCGAGACAGGTTTGTGTTGCCTGGTAGCGGTACTCCATCCATTGCGAGAGTGCCACAGCGTCTCCTTATTCTTTCCCAGCAGTGTACATCAGACCACAGGCAGGCGAGGGTTGCCCAAAAGTGGTTTACTTCAGTCTCTAAGTTGAAGTGGGCCTCTCGCGCAAAGCTGCCATCAGCTGCAGTCATTGTTCTTGGGCTGGCCTGCATAAACCTGCAGCTGTGTGGCTTGGCTGACTGTTAGTCCAGGGATTGACATTGTGGTTGAGCCTCCATCAGGCAGTCTCGGTTGTATCTCTGTTGTGTCCGCCCACAAAGGCCCGATCGGAAGATGACCGTCTGCGGTCCAATCCTGGACACTACCCCTAGGCATAGATACCCCAGGATACTACAGTCTCCGGCCCAGCCGCCTGATGATCATAGCCATCATAAACCCTGTTTTATTTACAGTCAGGGGGGGATGCACCTGCTGCTCCTGTTGCTGTCTATCTTCCTCCTGTCTGCGGGTCTCCACTGACCGGTCTGCCTCTAACCACACAGGGTTGATATCAGCGCACCTGCAGCAGTCATCTTAACGATGCTAGGATTTCTATGCGAAAGGATCGACCTAGTCGGCTTGGAGAGGGCTCGCAAGTATGACAATGCAGCAAACTGGTACATCTAATGAGGTCTGGTGGCACCGGAGTCTGGAACTCAGAATAATTAATATTGTAATTCTTTATTGCCTGGCCAAAGCCAAGCACTCCACCAGAGTGACATTAATATACTTATATATGTATATATATGTGTATATATATGTGTGTATATATATATGTGTATTGCAATATTACATACACACATATATGTATATGTGTGTGTAGGATAAGGGGGGTACATCACCCGTGGCCACTAACCTGGCAGTCCCTACCTTCCCCGGTATTTCGGGGCACCCTCATCCAGTCTCCCATGCCGACTTCTCCGAAATCAATGGTTTTCCCAGGTTCAGCACCCACCACCATCATCCAGCGGAATCTGCCGAATCAACTAAGGCGTCAACTCCGCTATTGGTCAGCTCGCGGGTCACTTTAATTGGGGTCGTCACCGTCCATCGACATGGGGGCACCCTGCCCTTAACTTGGGGGACTTTGGCCCGCTCTCGGTCGGGGTAGAACCTGGAGCTCCAGGGGCGTATTATATATATATAGTATGTATATGTATATATATATATATATATTGGTTCACCTACCAAGATGTTCACCTTCGTAGAACAAAAGGGTAAAAGCTCATTTGATTTTGATTTTCAGTACGAATACAAACTGTGAAAGCATGGCCTATCGATCCTTTAGCCTTTCGGGATTTGAAGCTAGAGGTGTCAGAAAAGTTACCACAGGGATAACTGGCTTGTGGCAGCCAAGCGTTCATAGCGACGTTGCTTTTTGATCCTTCGATGTCAGCTCTTCCTATCATTGTGAAGCAGCATTCACCAAGCGTTGGATTGTTCACCCACTAATAGGGAACGTGAGCTGGGTTTAGACCGTCGTGAGACAGGTTAGTTTTACCCTACTGTTGAATGGATTCCGCCATAGTAATTCGGCTCAGTACGAGAGGATCCCAATCTGCTTTTGTGTAACGAGAGCGTTTTAGGTATCATGCTTATTAATAATTACCTATTGCAAAAGTGAAAATCAGAAACGAGGAAGGTGCTGCATCCGCCAGTAGGCCCGGACCTAGCGTCTTGGGCTAGCTTAGTTGAGGGGGCTGGGGTGGGTTGTCTGCGGGCAAGGTGAGGGCTGTGGCAGTGGCCACTACCTTGAGGCCGCTGATCATGGTTGGCTGTGGCTGGGGTTGTATTGGGTTGGTTGACGTGGACAGCTGCGGCTGCTGGTCCACGGTCCCTACCTTCAGTAATCCCACCTTGTCATGATGGAGGTGTTGGTCTGAAGCTCGTGCAAAGGTCTCCGTGGCTTCTAGGAAGGTGGGCACAGACTCCCCCTACTAGCAAGCTGTGATCCGGTAGTGTATACATCCATAGAACATATTATGAGAGAGAGAGAGATTATATTATATGTTTTTTGTATATTTTTAAGTTTGATTAAGGTGCCTGATACTTTCCCCACCCCCAAAACAAACACACACACACACACACACACACATCTTGATTTCCCTGCATGATCTCCTGTCGGAGCACTGCACATCCACGCCCGCCTTTTCCTCTCTCCCCCCTTTCTTTTCCCGCTAATCCGCCCGCTATCCCCCTTGTCTCTGTGCAGCTCGAGTACCTGCCCCGCGGTGGCGATGCTGCCAAAAGAAATGGCGCCGCTGCCGTCGCTGCCGATGGCACGTCATCCTGTCCACGTGTTCGGCCCCTGCTATTGGAGGTACGGAAACGAACACGACTTGCCGTGATGGCCAGTTCCGCAGGTCCTTAGGTGGCATGGCCCAAACTCATACACATTAACACGGTTTTTCCTGCACTAATGGGAAATCGTTTTATGTTTGCTGCGCTTTGCCAAGTATATAGCAGTCTCTGTTGTATCTCTGTCGTACATGTCCGCCAACATGCAGCAAAGGCCTGATTGGAAGATGACCATACACGGTCCACCCTGGACACTACTACCCGTAGACATAGACATAGACACCCCAGGATACTACAAGTAGCACAAGTAAAAGCAGCTGTAGGAAAGGAGATTAGGATTGTACAAAGTGTGTAAAGTATACTTGGGGTTGCACAAGAAACCGCTTGCGTACGGCAATCCCATTTTTGGCGAGTAGGAGGGAGGTATGGGCTGGCTGGTGTTATTGTTGGGAACGATTGGGCCATTAATCGTATAAGAGAGTGAGAAAGATGAAAGAAGTTGTAACGCGAGGGGCGCCGCTTTCCTCTCTCGCATTTATAACTGATAGATGTGAAAGAGTTGGTGTGAGGGAAGGGGGGAGGGAGGGGGGAAGTCAAAACGATGGTCGTACAGATTGAACCTCAAGGGAGTGAACCGATGTGTAAGACATATAGAGGTAAACCCTAAGCACCTCAGCAACCAATCCCTCCTAATCCCAACCTCAGACATGCTAGGAAAAACACAACCACCATCCTTTCCGTAGGTACGATACACCACGTGTACGGCCTTGAAAGGATGGTACGACGAGAGCTTTATTGAATTGACATTCGTATTTTTGGTGCTCATTGTTATCTTCCTCTCAAGTGCCGTACACGTGGTGTACTGTTCCTCTTATTTGTCATTATTAAGATATTTTCCTCATTTAGATCCCCGAACAATCACTTCACGCTGCATGGCGGCGTCTCTGACTGCATGTCTGTCTGTGTGCGTCTATCCGTCTCCCTGTGACTGTCTCTCTGTCTGTGTCTCTCTGTCTGTGACTGTCTCTCTGTCTGTGTCTCTCTGTCTGTGACTGTCTCTCTGTCTGGCTAGCTGATCCCATGCGAATATCCCCAAAGCAGATCGCCAGCGGCTCGGGTCAACACGCCGCACACCTGGCGGTGGCACTTCATGAGTACGACATCCAGCCATCTGACGTCACGTCGGACTTATTCGGCAGCATCGCTGCTTACACTGTCGGCCTTAGCAACGTGCTGCTCCCGCCGCTGCTACTGAATGCAGCAGCGGCGGAGGAGTGGCCACGAGCTGCCGCCGCCGCTGCCGCCGCCAGCGACGCTCCCACCACTGATGCCGCCGCAACTGAGGCCGCTTCGTTTGCAGATGCCATCTTATGTGTTAATATGTGCCACATCTCCCCACTGGCCGCTACTCGGGGATTGCTGCAAGGGGCCGGTGAGAGTAAGAAGTGCAGCCCATATGGTGCATCCAGCTATCCACGTGGATGGACCCCAATTGGTACTTAGATTTCCACTAGCGGTTGCGGTTTTTTGTTACGGCATACACATAAAAATTTAACGTATGCATGCATTGAGGCGCCCTTGCATGCCCTAAGCATTGTCTACCTGTCTACTTCCTGAAGATGGGTATTTTTGGTTTTCTGTTTATCGTTTAACTCCGACCACCTCTCTCTCCGTTGCCCCAACCTCACGCCCCCCCTCCAGCTCCCCTACTCCAAAGATGCCTCAAAACTGATATTGTCGTACCTCTCCTACTTTTGGGAAATGTCAGCGAGCTCTTTAACCGAATCATCATTCGCAAATGTCGTACAGCGTCAGCTCATTAGTTTGATCCCCCATTTGAAGACGTATCGCGGGCATTGGGCCCGTTTGGCTTTCCCCCTCATAGGGGTGGCACTTCGCCGTGGCAGTGGCCTTCTGTTTGTGTACGGCCCCTTCACGGTTGGCGGCCGCCACACGACCGAGAGCAACGCCGCTTTCGACACGTCATTGAGGTTACGGAACCCCGAGTGGGGCTATCGGGACCTGAAGGACATGGTGGCGTGGGCAGGGGAGGCAGGGATGGTGCGTGTGATGGCGTGTGTGTGTATGTGTATGGACGTGTGTGAATGACGTGCATGTATGTGTGTGTAATGCGTGCACATGTGCGTATCGCTGCAGTCGTGGATCCAGGATCCAGCACCCAGGAAGGGTTTGCCGGGCAATATGGTAACGGGGGCCTGGGAGGATGGGGGCCTTTTCCCAGCCAGGGACAGTGCGTGTGTGTGTGTGTGTGTGTGTGTGTACGTATGTTTTGAAAACTGACTTGTGCGCCTGCTTGTCGTACGATGAAAGTGGATCATGCCCACAAAATGAATCCCTCTTTTTCCGCTTCAGCTGCAGTATTCATTTTTTCGTTTCCTTTCCCGACTTCTTTCGGTCCCCCCTTTTTCATCCATTTTGCCGCCTCTCTTACCCCTCCCTTACCCTCCTTTACCCCTCCCTTACCCTCCTTTACCCCTCCCTTATCCCTCCCTTACCCCTCCCTTACCCCTCCCTTACCCCTAACACGTGTGCTTACTGGCTTACCCCTCCCTTACCCCTAACACGTGTGATTACTGGCTTACCCCATGCAGGAGCAATTGGAGGTTCGCGACATGCCCGCCAACAACTTCATGCTCGTATTCCGGAGGCAGCCGTAGGCACCCTGGCGCTTTGCCTCCACTAATGGACTAAATATATACATATCATATGTTATTGCGTAATAGAAGATATATGATATCTATGTAACGGAAAAAATAAAACAACGCACGAAGTCCCATGATGCTCAGGGGCGCTTATCGTCTATGTGATACGCACGATGCGGGACGTACCATATACAACAAACGGCGCCTTCTTTTGATGGCATAGCCTTCAGTCCCAAAAGATGGAGAGTGGGTTTTGAGCCTGGTGACTCTGGGGAAATGGATCTTTGCCTCACAAGTTGAAGTGGCGCGAAAACCATATCGAAGGGATATTGTATTTTAGAGAGTTGTGATGGTGTACGGCGGTATACAACAGACGAGTACGGACACCTCGTGAGTAATACGGTTTGGTATTGGTTTTTGTGGATGCCGACTAAACATCGTTATGGGTAACAGTTGAGTTTCGCCGCAGCAGGCGTCGTACATGCAATAATGACATTACTAAAGTTCAAACTCTCTGCCGTTCTCATGCTAAAGTGAGTTTGGCTATGCACCCATTGCCGCTTGCCCTACCGTACCGTACCCATGCTCCACCTGTCTAGTTCCGAAACGGGAGGATGGGTCGGTGGCGCCTAACGCTACCGGCCTAGTAAGCCTCTCCTATGGCGAGTTTTTGCAGGTTCCTATCAATCGTGCCTGATAAATTAATGTAGCTCCTCAAAACTTAAGGGGGGTTAAGATTAGAAATGCAGCTAAACCGGAATAAGTGGTTGTACGATTCAAACTCGAGCAGAATTGGGCTGTTGGGTGGTGTATTGGTCATGACTTTGGCCGTGTATTAAGCTGCCCAAACCTTTTTCTTTAACGGTTTTCGTGCCACGAAGGCACTGAAAAAGGGCCTTAGTACTTAGAGCGTCTCCAGTCGCGTCGACTGGTACTCTTCTAGGGTCGACGGTAAGCGGGCGTTACTCTGGATTGCTGCTGCTTTATCCCTGCCCTTCTAAAGGATTTCCAATGGAAATTTGTCTTTCATCTCAGATCCGGGAGTTTGATGGCACGGCTACTACTTCTGGGTCCATGTGCATGCCCGTGGGGGCTCTTTCAAAACCTATGGTTTTAGTGCTCGATCTGTCTCTCTCTCCAGCCTCGGACCCCGTATCAGGTCTACTTGAGGCTCTCCCGTCTTCACCTAGTTTGGTAAGCTCGCCTGAGCCCGGTGTGGATCTCCGAGGGATCCAACCCTCTGACCCCTTCACAGGTGAGCTTGTTGGCTGGGCTGACACAGCAACGGGCTCATTCTCCGGGCCCTGCTTCTACTGCGAGAGAACCGAGTTGGGGTCCGCCCCGTGCCCAGCCAGGTTTTGCAGATCTGCGTTTATGTCGCCCTTGCTTCGCCCTCCTGTCTGGTACCCATTGCCACCCCGCCTGTTGGCTTTACCAACGGGGCCTTAAGAAGGCTCAAGCTGTTATGGACCGGGCCTTGGCCGACAGCACACGTGAGCGGCAGGATGCCGCCCCCGCTGAATTGCGATCATGATTATCATGCACATGGAATGGAAGCAGGAGTATCCTACCATCCAACCATCCTACCATCCTACCATCCTTCCATCCTGGCAGGAAAGCACCCAGCAGAAAGCAGGAAGCGGCTGGGCTGCAGGCCGTGAAGGGTATGCTCTCGGCTCTGTGTGGGTGGTTTCCTCGGGCTGGTCGTTTAGGCCCTTCCTATCCAGTCACTAGGACCGGGAACCCCTGTGAGTGCCTTGGGTCAGTGCCTACCGCAAGGGGTATACTCGGCGGTCATGGGGAGATGTCGGCTGTGCGGATGACAGAGCGAAAATATACCTACCTACCTACCTACCTACCTACCTACCTATGCCGGTACCTGCTGGACCAAGCCACATCTTCGACTGAAGTGGTGGACATCCTGACATCGCTCCGGGACCTGTTGTGTGTTCAGTTTATGTTCCAGAGCACATACCGGGGCTATGATGTGGGGAAGCTGGTGTTGGGTGAGTTTTGCCACCCTGATTACCCTCTGATAGGGTGACCCTCTCTCATCCGTCTCCTTGGATCAGGTTAGCCTAGCGTGTTGCTCTCCTCTCTCCCCTAGACCTCAGTCCCAGAGTATGTAGAGCGCTTCGACTGCATATCGTGGGCTCTTGGGCACTATGGACACGCCGCCTGCTTCTCCTTGGCCGCTCGAAGAGCCCCGAGTGGAGTATTCGGCGGCGAGCTCTCCTCGGCTTGATGCTGTTTTAGCCATTGAAGCTATTGACCAAAGCCGCTAACGTGGTAATGTGGTCATGTGATGTGGGGAATGTGATAGTTGGTGGTTTAGACAGGTGCAAGCAGTGGTGTGGAAGGTACGGGAGGAAGAGGCAACGTTGTTTGGGGCCGCTGAACTGCCGATGCATACAAGAGCTGCACAATCTGGACTGCGAGGTCGTCCCAAGACTTGTCCTTATCCTTGCCGTACTCTGTAAACGGACAGGAGCTCCATTTCTTCAGGACACTGCAACCTGCAGGCCCAAGTAGCTCGTGATGGCCGACCCTTGGCCGACGCAAACGCACCACTGCACCCATGCGGCAGGCTTCCTCTTCATCCCAATGAGCCTCTGAGCCCGTGGTCTCCAACCATGAAGCCGCCTGCATCATCATGAAGCCCGCATCGTACTGCTCGGATCTAGTGTATTGCTAGCAACAGCTTCCGCAGCTACAGCTTATGCCGTACAACGGTTTAAAAATGTATAATGAAATTTGGAGCCCCGGCAGTTTACAAGGCGGCGTTACCCACTAGAACAAGCTCCCCAAGTAATTGCCTAAAACTGAAAGGCGGGCTTCGGTGCTTTCGGTGCTCAGGGCGGATGGACGCCTGGCGGCGGCGGCGGTGGTGGTGACGGCGGTGCGATCTTCCGGACTGCTCGTCCCGTCATTCCACCGCCGCCACCACCGCCTCCACCGGTGGTCACGTGGCGATGGCGCCGCTGCCGCCACTGTCAGGTGTTGTGTACGGCGCCTCCCCGGCGACCACCACTCGGTCTCCCGCCCGGCTGACCGACTGCTCCGGAACCACTGCGCCGCCCACTGCCCCACCCGCCAATGCGCCCGCCGCACCAGCGGCCAGGCCGATGGCGGGGCCGCCTACGACCAAACAAAGGAAATGAAAATTAAAAATATAGACATCAATAAATAGAACTCTAAAGATAGATGTAATATACAACTTTGGAAAGTGGATCGAAGCAGCATCTAAATTTGGTTTGAATGGATTTGACCTAGATCCGATCCGATGTGCCGTACGCATATTGCCAACCGTCTAGCTGCCAGCTCGAACCTCATCATGTACGACAAATGGTAAAGAGGGGGGGGGTAACTTTACAGACGAGGATCGGTATTTTTTTATGGGCTGCACAGGGCTGTAGGCAGTTATAACGGAAATCTTGCCCTTCCCTGCTCTTCCCTGCCCTCCCAAAGCCCTGGGGCTCAACCACCCATTGACCTTGCCCTCCTCCCCCTCCCTCAGCTATCGTACTCACCCACCAAAGTGCCCAGCCCTGCCGCCAGTAAGCCGCCCGCTCCGGAACCCACGGTAGCACCCAGGCCTGCCTGAGCCCACTCCAACTAACACTCCGAAACCATCCGTACACCGTGGTGCGTAAGCGTGCACACGGGGGGGGCGCCAGGGAGGGAAGAGAGGAGGGGAAGAGAAAGGGGCGTAGGAAACCGATTGAGAGCCCAATCCAAAGCATCTTTAGGGGACTTAAAGAACACTAAAAACACAAAGGAAAAGGTGTCGGAGACGGAATGCTGTAGTGACGTAGTGGCTGAATGATTAAAACTGACGTAAAAGACGCAGAAAGCAAGAAAAGCAAGACTGTACGGCTCCTATTTCTGTACGGTTCTTACTACTAACCAGTGACGAGTCGAGCGGTTGGTCCACAACATCCTGATCGGGATCGATCACCGGCGGCGGAATCAGGGCGCCGGACGATGCGGCGGCGTCATCCGGCTGTGCTCGTGCATCCCCACTGACCCGTGGGTCGCCTGCGTCGGCCGGGCCCATTGGCTGCGTCGCGCCGGCCGGACGGTGCGCGGTGGGATGCGGTCTGAAGGTGTGGGCGATCTGCGGGGCGGCTCCTGCGGGGTTCGGACCCAGTGACGCGTCGTCTGGGTCGCCGGGCAAGTGATGGTGGGTGCAACAACAGTAGCAGTTGCGGTAGTTGCGGACGCGCAGGCGTGGGGACGCGCGGAGGGCTGCCACTGAGATAAAATTGGTGAGATTCAGAATCGGGGCCGAAACACCAGTGCTATTCCGTTGTAATGTCGTTGTAGTAGTGGTTTTAGTGGTTTTGGAAGTTGTGGCGGTGGGGGCGTTGGTGGTAGTGGCCACGACTGCAAGTGGGCGTACGGACGACGAGATCAACCCAGTGGCGGCCGAGACGGCGGCGCCGAGCGGCCTGATCTGGGTCGTCATTGAGATCAAGTTACCTCTAGGCAAACGGCAGGTACGCGCAACTGCAACAGCAGCGGCATTTAAGGTTCCCCTTTTTATTTCAATAGCTATCATTATTGTTATTACGATCAGCTAGAAGATACGCGGTTTAGATAAAAAATGTTATTGCGCAGTTGGGGGATAATAAACCAGCGCGCGTGGCGTCGAAGATATCAGCGGTACCGAGAGTGGTACAAGGATACAGACCCACGGGTCAGGTTTTCTAAATGTGCTTCAATTTGAGATTTGAGGTCGCAATGTTATATCGGCACTGCTCGTACCAACAAGGTTTAAGAAGAGCTAGGTAACCAGGCCAAAGACCAGTCTGTTTGTGTGTGTGTGTATTTCAGGAAAAGACCGGGGGTTGGTTCATCTAAGACTATAAAGTCAGACAGCAGAGCCCTATCCTAATCTAATACGGCACCTTGCTTAATCCATGCTACTCAGTACGATGACTACAGTGCAGCAATAGTAATCGGATGCCACGTTTTGCAGCAAAAACGCAAAAATGTAGAGTAATGGTTCTTGAACTTTACTCACGTGTCTGGAGGTCCTGGCTTGATGATGTCTCCCAGCTCAGGTGTCTCGGGCGCTAACCGCTGCGGGCCTCCGAGCCTCCTCAGCTCCATCGCACTACCCCCTCCTGGAGCTGTCACGAGCTTCGATTGTAAATGTGTGTCGGGCCGAGATCAGGGCTCTTACGGACGTACACGCCATGCAATGAGAATTTTATGTCCTTCAACGCCCCCCTGGGTCTGATTTCCGACCCGTGGGTCTGATTTGCAACCCGTGGGTCTATCTGCTCCTTGCGCGTTTTAATTGCCCCCGAAATAACTCCGTACGAGTACATGGCTGACGAGAGCAGACCCGGTGCCTGGGCGCATCGCCTAAAATCTCCCGCCTGAATCTGATAATTCTTCGTCTGCTGCTGGTGCTGCTGTGACTGCGACCCACACCCTGAAACCCCGTTTCATCAAAAGCCGTACTAAGAGCGGATGGATTCGACAACTACCCAAACCGAAACTGACTGGTGACTCGGACAAGGGGTTTCACTGAACCAGCACGAGGAAGGGCCCCGTGCTGGTTCAACAGATGATGAGGAGACAGTCAGCAGCCTGTCGCATCTATAATTCAGTGCAGATCTACTGTTGTGCTACTGCTGCATGTGCTACTGCTACTTGATATGCAACTAGATTACGTATGCAGCTATCATCGTAAGTACGCGGGGCTCGTACAGTGAATCATGGGTTCTCATCAAATGGAATCTAAAATATCTAAAACATCAATTTCGCGACACAACTTATGTCATCCCATAACGGCCCGGAAGTAGCGGCCTGGTCAGAGCAAATTGTTACACCAAGAGCCGCGAGCTGGGAGTGACTCAGCTGGCCAATCTGCTCCGAAACCAATAGCATCACGACATGGGAATGGCCGACACGGTTGGGCTCGTTAAAACCGTCGCCGTCGCCGTCGCCGCCGCCGCCGCCGTGGCCATCTTCGCCGCCGCCGCCGCCAGCACCTCTGCCAGATATCTCCTCCTCGTCTCATCATCATGCAGCTGCTCGACCCACTTGCGGGTTTGAATGACCTCCACACCCGCCCCCCCCACTGCCTGCCCCAGACGGCGTCGCAGCACTCTGTCGCGGTATGCGGATGGGCCGTCCTGGTGGTCTGGGTGATTACGCATGAAGTGGTGCGGCCCGTCCACCTCCAGAGCCAGTTTGAAGGTGCTGGTGTTGGGGTCCCCAAAGGGAGTGGGTGCTGAGGTGGATGTGGGCGCCATGTCGCTGACGGAAACAGCAGCGGCTACGGCCTCTTTCTGCCCTCCCGAATCCAAATCTGAATCCAAATCTAAATCCAAAACTGATTCCGAATCCAAATCCGAATTCAAATCCGGAGCTGAGCTTGGAATTATGATTTTTTGACTTGGATTTGTGTTTTGTTGTGCTAGAGTGAGCAGTATATCCACAACCACGAGCTCAGGCTCCACCATCACCTCGGACTCCACCCTCACAATGCGGGGGTGACGGATGCCGGCGGTGACGCAGTTTGGTGAGGAGGACATCTCCTGTACGGCACGTGGTGGTAAACAGACCGGGATGTCTGTGTGGATAATATTAGGAAACATGTTTTGTACGACAATTTGACTGATGGATTCAGCGGAAAGGAGTGAATGTGGTGCCATGTGCCGTACTACAGGCTGGGTTGGTTTGATTGCTAATAAGATTGGGGGGAGAGTGATATGCCCATCTCATGCCGTGTATTGAGTACGGCAGGGAACCCGATCCAGGGAGGCCTTGCTCGACTTGCAAGTAAACTACAGGTAACTTCTGCGCATCCGTGTGTGTTTATTAGAGAGGGGTGGAGAGGGGAGGGCGCGGGTGCGGGTGCGGGATGACTAGCCATCGCCAAGGGCGGCTCGGGGCGCTGTGGGAGAGATTGGGGTGCACATACACATATATACACACACATATGTGTATATGAAGAGAGAGGTAGATAGATAGATAGACAGATAGACAGATAGATAGATAGATAGATAGATACCCACCTGCAATGCTGCGACCACAAACTGGTGTACGACAGTGGCGCTCTGAGCCGCCAACTCCTGCCGCCGCTCCCGGATCTGCCGTACCAGTACATCCATCCCCTCTGGCGGTCGAAGGTCGTACGCCTCACCCGTAAGGCCCAGGTAGCGGCTCTCCAGGTGGTACTGCACCAGCTGCAGGGATGTGGGGAAAGGGGGGAAGCGGTGGGGGAGGTTTCCCGAATGGCACGCATGTGTGCATGTGGGGGGCCTAGGTAAGGACGTGTGGGAGGGGTACGGATATTGTTAAAGTGTCAGATTATGTCATACAACAGCTGGGGATTCAATATTTTCCACAATTTGGCGTCTGTTCCGTTTAACTACAAAAATAAACATAAACATCTTTTGGGGGCTTCCTTCAACCACCTGTGTGACATCAGCAGCCTCTGGCAGGTGTGGGCGTGATAACGACCACAAGTCGTACTCCCCTCCCCTTCCCACCCTCACACACACACAGACGCGCACACGCGCCTGGGTTAAGTCGTCGTACGCCAGCCCCTGAGAACCCGATGGTGAGGGCGCCGAACGCATTACAGACTTCGACATCGGCTCCGCCCCTGTCGACGGAGATTTCCATGTGGTAGTGCCGTACCGATTGACGCAGTACACAAGGTGCCGTACTAACGGTTGGTGATGGGGCTCCCCCAGCATGCCCAGGATCAGCATTGACCACAGCACGTTGTACGACATAAGGCGAGGCGCCTGGGCCTGAGACGATGGGGGTGAGGGTGGGGGGACATGGCACGGCGCAGCAACGCACGTAAGGCACATATGCTGTACGACATTTGAACACAAAAAATGCCGAGTCAACCTCGGGCTTCGTTATGGCGAATACAGTACGGCGCAATGCGATGTACGGCTCTGGGGGAG